>OX333081.1:2502483-3012483 GCA_946863875.1 Alloplasta piceator | reverse complement strand
AGGGGGTATTCTGGTCTAGAATTTTGAAAAAAATCAACTTATTTTGCATATTCTTCAAATTTAAACCTTTAAGAATATATCCTCGAAAAGAAATTTTCAAACTCCAATAATTTACCGAGTTATACCTATTTTAATGACGCAGCAACTATGCCGATCACGTCTGAGCGTAACTTTAAGGCGGTAATCCGGTCTAGAATTTTGAAAAAATAATTTTTTTGCATATTCTTAAAGTATAGGCCTTTAAGAATACATCCTAGGAAATAAATTTTCTAATTTCAATAATTTACGAAGTTATAGCTATTTTAGTGACGCAGCAACTATGCCGGGTACTTCGGAGCAAATCGGTTAGGACTTTTTTTTGTAGGGAACTCAATTCTCTATCAGAATATCTTAATGCCATTTTTGTGATATTTTTTGCTGAAGAGTTTTACTACGAAGTTCAGAAGAGCTAATATTTTCCTGCGTTATGCTTATGGAACTTATTCAAATGCAAATGCGCCGTTCGAAATAATTTTTTTTTGAGCTCTTCTTCAAGGATTCTTCATTTTTTACCTTGATTCACCTTTTTTGTGACGAATGCAACCGAAAAAAAAATCGATTTTTTTTTCCCGCCCACCCTAATATATACTATATACTAAAGGTGTATATATGAGGTTTTCCGGCTCAACGGGACCCCCTTTTAGGCTGACCTCTTTCGATTTTCTTGAAACTCGAGTATGTTCTAGTGTGGCCTGAAAGTATATTGTACACCGATTTTCAGATCTCTAACTATAATACTCTTTGGAATACACCAAAAGTTATATTTCAAACTTTTTGCGTATTCAGCGCTTCGGAGCTTTGGCACGGCGCGAAATAAAATCGAAAAAATTCTTTGGCAATAGCCTTCGATCGGAAATTTCTCGCGCTTTTCGAAAAGAATATCAGCGATTCCGAAAAAAACGAATTCATTTAAATTTCGGCCAAAAACCGAAAAAATTGATTTACAAAAAGAAGAGCATAATTTAATTCGGCGAAACAATTTTTTTCATGTTTTGCATATATCTGAGAAGTCACGATATAAATTTCAAGTTGGAACTCACATCCGTTTACCAATGCCAAGTCTTTTGGTAGGATAAAAATTCTTCAACGAATTTTGAATTTAGTAAATTAATAAAATTAATTAAATTAAATTTATTAAATCAAATTTATTAAATTTTGAATTTAATAAATTTATAAAATTCGGAAGTCGTTAAAAAAAACTATATAATATATCAGAGAACTGTTGAATACGAAAAACACAATATTTAAGAATTTTTATCCTACCAAAAGACTTAGCATTGGTAAACGGATGCGAGTTCCAACTTGAAATTTATATCTTGACTTCTCAGATATATACAAAACATGAAAAAAATTGTCCCGCTGAATTAAATTATGCTCTTTTTTTGTAAATCAATTTTTTCGGTTTTTGACCGAAATTCAAATGAATTCATTTTTTTTCGGAATTGCTGATATTTTTTTCGAAAAGCGCAGGAAATTTCCGATCGAAAGCTATTGTGAAAGAATTTTTTCGATTTTATTTCGCGCCGTGCCAAAGCTCCGAACCGCTGAATACGCTAAAAGTTCGAAATATAACTTTTGGTGTATTCCAAAGAGTATTGTAGTTGGAGATCTGAAAATTTGTGTACAATATACTTTCAGGCAACACTAAAACATACTCGAGTTTCAAGAAAATCGATACAGGTCGGCTTAAAATGGGGTCCCGTTCAGCGGGAATACCTCATATACTATAATCAGTAGCTTCACAACGATACCTACTGTAAATTATCGGCGATTATCGCAACGAAAAATTTATTGTGCATCATATTTTTTCATCGATTTATCAATTTGGTCGAACACGACGAGGAGGAGCTCGTTGAAAAGCTCTACCCGACATTTCTCTCGGGGCATAAACGCAGTGTCCCTGCTCTTCTGTGTGCGTTATCTATCATATCGTATATCGTCGTAGTTCTTTTTTTTTTCTTTTTTCTCACTTTATTTACCCACCGAGAGCACGTTGCTCGGCTTTCATATGAGTGTCATAACACTTCGAGGTAGAGAGGAAAGGGTGAAAGAAGAAAAAGGCAGTTCGAGGTTAAACGTTGTTTACGTCCTCGAACGAGATAGAGAGAAAAAAAAATTCTATCCCTTCTCGGCAAAGTTTGTTTCCGGGATATTCGTGAAAGGATTATACGTGACTCTCAAAATATATTGCGACAATAGCGCCAATATCTTTGTCGCATGAGATAGGGCCGAAGGGATGTGAATAGGTACGAAGAGTTCCTGAACAAATCGGTCGGATTTTAAAGTTCGTCCAAATCTATTCCTGATTTTTTCAGAGGTTTTTGGCATCTTTCAGAAGCCGTGTGGATTTTTTTCAAATTTTTTGAACGTGCCGAATTTTTTTGTCGGCCCAAAATATTGTTATGGAAGAATGGAGGAAGCTGGGGCAAAACCCCTTCTAAATAATAATTTTAAATTTTTTGTTCACCCACAAGAATTTGAAAATTTATCACGAAAAAGAATTTTTTTTTTAAATTGTTTAAAAGATGAAAATAATGATTGCCATTGTCTTTATTGTAATGGACTTGACTACAAAATTTTATTACTTCGATTATTACTCGAAAGGAAACAGATGATCACCAATTGCTTTCGTCAGGAATCCCTCATATAAGGGTGTTATATGTTTGCCCAAGGGAGCCGTGATATGATCGGGATGGGGAAGGCTAAAAAGGGGGGGGGGATGAGCTCGAGACGAAAAAGTTGAAGTGGCAAGGGTTAGTGAAAGCGTGAGGATGAGATAAAGGACGAAGAAGCTCTCTGTCTTGGCCGAGATAAAGTTAAAATTGACTTTTCAGCGTCGCGATAGCAACGCCGAAATAAGGGGAAGAAAGATTTTTCGGTTAGTTGTTAAGTAGTTGCCAAAGTGGAGCTGGAAGGAACGACGAGGATGTACAAAACGAACGGTCATGTTGGAACGAACGTTTTGCATGCTGATACTCGTGATCCAGATCGTAATAACAAGAGTGTAGATCGAAAGTTTTCCATGAAAAAAGTCTCGCGAAAAAGTATCCAGAGGAAGGGAACATCCAAAATGATGGTGTGAGACGATAATGTATTTTATGGAGCAATCTGCATGAGCTTGAAATTGATGGTAATTAAGGGGTAAGATGAGTTTGAAAATTTCAAAAAATCTTTTAAAAAATTTTTTTTATTTAATTTAATTTTTTTTATATTTAAAATATATTATTTTTCAATAAAAATCTTTAGAATTTTTCAGATTCTTCAATACAAATTTTATGAAATATTCTTTAAACGTTGCTCTTTCATAGCTTTAAAATTTTGAATAAAATAATTTATTTAGTAACTTTAAAAAAATATAGAATATATCCTTTTTTTAAATCCTTAAATCTTCCAAAAGTGTCCTTCAAGAAGGGTGAAACAGTGCAAAAAGTTTGCTGATCCAGTGGGTCATTTTTTGTAAGTTACGTATCGAGATGAAATTCGATCACTACTAATAGTTAATGAAAATCATTTCCATCAACCATTACATGTTAATGGTTAATGGGAGTTATTTCGATTAACCATTTAATGTTAATCGTTAATGAAAATAATTTCCATTAACCATTTAATGTTAATGGTTAATGACAATTATTTCCAACAACCATTTAATGTTAATGTTTAATGGAAATTATGACCATTAATATATAAGTGTTAATGCTTAATGGAAATTATTTCCATTAACCATTTAATATTAATCGTTAATGAAATTAATTTCCATGAACCATTTAATGTTGATGGTTAATGAAAATAATTTCCATCAACCATTTAATGTTAATGGTTAATGAAAATAATGTCCGTGAACCATTACATGTTAATGGTTAATGGGAGTTATTTCGATTAACCATTAAATGTTAACGGTTAATGGAAATTATTACCATTAATATAAAAGTGTTAATGTTTAATGAGAATTATCTCCATTAATCATTTAATGTTAATCGTTAATGAAAATAATTTCCATTAACTATTTAATGTTAACGGTTAATGAAAATAATTTCCATCAACCATTAAATGTCAATGGTTAATGAAAATGATTACTATTGATATATGGGTGTTAATGTTCAATGAAAATTATCTCCATTAACCATTTAAGGTCAATCGTCAATGGAAATTATTTCCATTAATCATTTAATGTTATTGATTAGTGGAAATAATTTTCGGTAAACCATTAACATTTAATGGTTAATGGAGATAATTTTTATTAACCATTAAGTCTCATTGATAATTGAAAATAACTTTCATTAACCATTAACATTTAATGGTTAATGAAAATCACTTCCATTAGCCATTAAATTTTAATGGTTAATGGGTAATGGAAATTATTTTCAATTATCAATAACGTTTGAAGATTAATAAAATTTACCATTAACCCAAACCCAAATAAACCCAAATAATTTCCATTAACCAATAAATATTAATGGTTAATAAAAATAATTCCCATTGACCATTAACGTTTAATGGTTAATGGAAATTATGACCATTAGCCATTAAAAAAGTAATGATTGATGCAATACTTTTTCATTAAAAATTTGGCAACCGTGGTCTCAATTAGGTTGGTAAATGGAACGTGAGCGGGGAGTACATTATTTTCCAGCAGACATCGCTAAAACAGTGACTAGAGAGAGAAGAAGGCAATGAGCCTCTTCTCGGCCTTGCTTGTTTCCCGGATGCCCGGGGCAGGAATTAGAGAATCCCGGGCGCCACGAATCGCTAAAAGCTTTTTTTCCCTCCTCGTATCCACCAACATCTCTGGGATACATACCCTTGATGCACGGAAAAACTGGCGTTGGTCCTCGACTCGGAAGCTTCCCTTTTTCCGTGGATTCATCAGCCGTCTCGCCCATTCTACGGCCCCTTTTTTCGTTACCACTTCACAAACAACGAAGTCACGTAATGCCTGGCTGAAAAATGTGAGAGTACCTCACGATAAGATAGAGTCTGTTCGCTCGAGAGTCCGCGCGCGTTACACCTTCCTCCACTTCACTCCGCCATTTCTTGTCAGCCGAAAAGATAACCAATGACGAATGCTCCGGCTGTTTTTGGGGTTCCTGGATCCGATCGAGGTGTCAGCCATTCGCGTCGAATCTACGTCTCTCAGCGGTCACCAACCTTCAGGTGACCCCTTTCGTGTGGATTTCATAGCAGTCCCAATTCGAATGGGCCACGGGAAAATTAAACCAACTCTTGGCTACAACGTCATTGTACCGCACCGTCCTGATGGGCTTATTCGTGATGCCTGAACACCTGGACAGGAGGCAAAGCCTCCGGGTTGGGGTAACCCGATTCCCAACCATCGGTCACGGGAGATTGATGCGACCGCAGATGGCCCACCGCGATGACACACCGCATCATCGCGACGGATTATCATTCTCTGGATGAAAATTAGCGAAAGCCTTTCCCACAGACACACAGAGGGAGAGAGAGAGAGACACTGATGTCCTTTTACCCCATGTTTTGGGCAAATTTTGAATCCCCACAAACTGGGGATATCGTCGGGAAGGGAAGTGATCTGGACCAAGCCATGAGGCAGATGGTCCAGGAGACTCGGGACGGGCCATTACCGCAGACAGTTGCGGGTCGCGCTGACAATGTGGATTTCAATGTTCTTTTCTTCCTTTCTCTCTCCATCATCCACAACTTATCCATATTACCATCTTGCGATGGCTCGGGATGGAACTAAACGACGAAAGAGGTCAGGACGAAGTCTGGTAGCGGAATCTGTTCCTCTTCCCCATTTTTCCAACGTCCTTCTTCCTCCCGGTTCTTTCTGTGGACGGAGGACTGGTGATCCCCACTATCGGGAGGTCTCTCTAGCTCGGGGTTCAGAGAAATGTTGAAGGTAGCAAGGGTGTGCGAGTAGCATTCGAATTATTCGAACCATTCGAATAATTCTAATGATTGGTTTCGCTGGAAAATGCCTTTTTTGGTCTGTAGAGTGGCCTAACCCCTTAACGCCGCCGACCTCGCGCCACTGTGACGAGAAACCCTCGAAAGGGGTGTTACGAGCGAGAAGAAAGGGTGTGCTGAATAGGGCTCGTACAATCGGCGAGACTAAGGCGTGCTTACGCTCGTGTGGCCCGGGAGCAAGTGCAAGCTGCTGACTTAAAGCCTCTGGGGGCAACTTGGCTTTCCGACCTGAAGCACGTTCAGCCCGTAGCTTGTATCACGAGAAAGCCAATCTTTCTCGCGAAAATCCGATATACGACTTACGTAGCCGAGCCTTTATTTCATCCGGCCCAATCGCTTACAACCGACCTCCCGACCCTTACCCCAGGTTTTATGTCCGACTCCGGATCCATTGTTATCCCGACACATGATCCCTCTTTAGTGCGGTTTTTTCCAGCGCCACTATTTCAAAACAATCGTCATGACAATTTCCGTCGAGCAAACAAGTATCCAGTGGGAAATGGTCGCTTTGGAGAGGAAGGTAGTGTCCCTTTGTTTCATGCAAAGTTGGTGGAATGACCGCGCTTTCATTTTCTGAATCGTCTTTCCACGATCTTCCTCCAGCGATTCCAGGTTTTACGATTCGAGGACAATGTCAATCCGGACGTTCCTCGACTACGAATTCTCTTGATGCATCTCGAATATCCCGATCAATCTCGCCGAAGGTCTCGATGAAAAGCGAGTTAGGCTATGCCCCCAAAAACCTCGAAGTCACTCTGTGATAGTCAGAGTTAGCTCAGATAAAACTGAGGTAAAACTGAGGTTTTATCGAAGATATATATTTTTCGAAGATATATTCTTTAAGGTCTAAACTTTGGGAATATGCAAAAAAAATGATTTTCCCAAATTTCTAGACCAAAGTACTCCCTCAAAGTTACGCTCTGACGTGACGGGCGTAGCTACTGCGTCACTAAAATGGCTACAACTCTGTAAATTATTGGAATTGAAAAATTTCTTTTCGAGAATATATTCTTAAAGTTTTAAAGTTTAGGAACATGCAAAAAAATGATTTTTCAAAATTTCTAGAGAAGAATACTCCCTTAAAGCTACGCTCCTACGTGACGGGCATAGTTGCTACATCACTAAAATGGCTGTAACACCGTGAATTATTGGAATTAAAAAATTTCCTTTCTAGAATGTATTCTCAAAGGCCTAAACTTTAAGAATATGCAAAAAAATGATTTTTTTAAAATTCTATACTAGAATACCCCCTTTAAGTTACGCTCTGACTATGATGGGCGCAGTTGCTGCGTCACTAAAATAACTATAACTTCGTCAATTATTGAAATGAAAAGAAAAATTTTCCGAGGATTTATTTTTAAAGGCCTAAACTTTATGAATATGTAAAAAAATCATTTTTTCAAAATTGTAGACCAGAATACTCTCTTAAAGTTACACCTGTTATAGCTATTTATAGCTATAAGTTATAGCTATAAATACCTGTTATACACAGGTAGAATTAGAATTAGAATTCTCATAATTTACGAAGTTACAGCTATCGATTTTTCAAAAATCGAAAAAAATCGTAGTTATGGAAATCCCACGATTGGACTAGTCTTAAAAATTGTTGAATAGATAGATGTTTAAAGCAAAAAATTAAAAAAAAATGTTACTCACTTTTTGAAACGCGATTTAAGGTTTAAAACTCAAAAAACTTATTCAAAAACTCGTCGAATATTTTTATTGTATTTTTGTCTGAAAAGGCCATAAAAAAACAAAAATTTTGAAACAAAAACTTTTAATTTGGATCATTATCAAAGAAGTTATGACCAAAATACCAAAAGAAGAGCGGTTTTTTTGTCAATTTAATTTCTTTCGAACGGGTAATGAAAAAAATCTCAAAATATAACAGGAAGGGTCTTTTGATGGGTACTAAAAAATATAAAAAAATTGAGGAAATAAAAAAAAACAGTTTTTCAAACTGTCCGATTTGGGATGGAACGCCCCATACATAGAACGACGAAGCATGTGTCGTCACATTGGAAAGTATGGAAGATCGAAGTGAACGAGGGATGAAAAACGAGTGGTTGTCTGCGGAGCAGAGTCTCAAGATTCTCTGAGGAAGAAGGTGTGCAGAGTTGACGCGGAATAAGAGAAAAAATAAATAATAAAAAGAAGAAGCCAGATGATAGATCGAGAAAATATCCTCTGGACTGAAGGAAGAGGCTGTAAAAGAGACTGAGGGATGGTTAGTCCGGATCGAGAAAGAGGCGAAAGGACGAGGAGAGGACGCTTGTGAGTAAAAAAAGGGGAAGAGAGAGCTTTTCTCCTGTGCCAGGGTTACACGAAAACCGATGGCGATTCACGTCTAGGCACGTCGTTGGTTTTGGTCCCACGAAGAACAGTTTTACAACGTTCAAGATAGTTCGATCCTGCAAGGAGAATCATGCTTCCATAACCTCCCTCTCTCTCTCTCCCCCTTTCGCACTATCGATCGAAAGGGAGGAGTAAAGAGTTGAAAAAAAAAAAAAGAATCGGAGACATGGCCATCTGCCAATACTCCGAATGCTTTTTCTCTTTCTCGTTCTGGTCTCATATGCTCAATTATTTTGCCTCGTCCTGCTTTTTGCACCGCGCTTGACTAGAGATGTGCGAATATTCGAACAATTCGTAAATTCGAATAATTCGTAAATTCGAATAATTCGTAAATTCGAGTGATTCATAAATTCGAGTGATTCATAAATTCTAATAATTCGTAAACTCGAATAATTCGAATAATTCGTAAAATCGAATAATTCGTAAATTCGAATAATTCGTAAATTCGAATAATTCGAATAATTCGTAAATTCGAGTGATTCATAAATTCGAGTGATTCATAAATTCGAGTGATTCATAAATTCGAATAATTCGTAAATTCGAATAATTCGCAAATTCGAATAATTCGTAAATTCGAATAATTCGTAAATTCGAATAATTCGTAAATTCGAATAATTCGCAAATTTGAATAATTCGTAAATTCGAATAATTCGTAAATTCGAATAATTCGAATAATTCGTAAATTCGAATAATTCGTAAATTCGAATAATTCGTAAATTCGAGTGATTCATAAATTCGAGTGATTCATAAATTCAAGTGATTCATAAATTCGAATAATTCGTAAATTCGAATAATTCGTAAATTCGAGTGATTCATAAATTCGAGTGATTCATAAATTCAAGTGATTCGTAAATTCGAATAATTCGTAAATTCGAATAATTCGCAAATTCGAATAATTCGTAAATTCGAATAATTCGTAAATTCGAATAATTCGAATAATTCGGAAATTCGAATAATTCGTAAATTCGAATAATTCGTAAATTCGAATAATTCGTAAATTCGAGTGATTCATAAATTCGAGTGATTCATAAATTCAAGTGATTCATAAATTCGAATAATTCGTAAATTCGAATAATTCGTAAATTCGAGTGATTCATAAATTCGAGTGATTCATAATTCAAGTGATTCATAAATTCGAATAATTCGTAAATTCGAATAATTTGAATAATTCGTAAATTCGAATAATTTGAATAATTCGTAAATTCGAATATTCACACACCCCTAAATACTAGTAAAAAAAGGGACTATGTTCTTGCAATGGCTGTTTATGATGAAAACCTAAATGAATATTTGCATTGTCGAAATTATTGAATAAATTAATGTCAGTAGCTGAAAATAAAGCCAGATTCCAGAACGAGGAAGAAAAACAGTCATTGATCATAACGATAAAAAATCATTTCTTATTTACCATTCAATAATTGTTAAAACTGAGAAAGAAAGACTAAAGATAACAATTGATTTTTTTTTATTGTCGTTAAAATTTTTTCGAAATTTGAGAGAAATATTTTGCAGATAAATCAAAACAGTACAACTTTTGAAAAAACTCAATTATACTTAACTAATAATCAGCGTATTGAATTTATTTGTTAATTTTTCTAACGATGCAATAACTAAAAAAATATTTTAAATTTTACATTTCATTAAATGGTTGATAACGAAACTTTCTAATTTGTTTCTCCCGTTAAAAAAAAATTGTTAAGAGGTTTTGTCGGAAAACTCTTTCACTCAATAAATCAAAACGCTTTCAATTTTCAACGTTTATGGCTCAAATTTGGAAATGCTCCTCGTGAGATGTTGTGCTTTTCGGAAAAAAAATATTTACGTGATGTCTATTTAAAATTTTTTTTATTGTCGTTAAAATTTTTTCAAAAATCGGAAGAAATATATTGCAGATAAATAAATAAAAATAAGTCTAATTTTCAAAAAACTCTTTTACACCTGACTAATAATCAGCGTATTGAATTTATTTGTTAATTTTCTAACGATGTATTTTCATAATATCTAAAAAAAAAATTAAATTTCACATTTCATTAAAAGCTTGGTAATGAAACTTTCTTTTAAAAGTAATGTTTTATTAAAATTCTCATTGTTTCAGTAGTGAGTTATGAAAAAAAAAAATTATGATTAAGTTAAATATAACAACATCTTCAACAACTTCTTCATCGAAATCGATCGGTTTAAGGGCGTATTATTCGAATAATTCTAATTGTTCGAATAATTCTAATCATTCTAATGGTTCAAATAATTCGAACGGTTCGAATAATTCGAAGAATTCGAATATTTTATTCGAATACTATTCGCACGTCCCTGGTTAAAGCTTCTTTCGCGAGCTTTTTATCCTTCTTTCAGGCTCTTCGCTCTCTTTCTTCTCGTTCTCGAGTCCCTCTCTCACTCTCTCTCTGGCCCTTCCTGCGATTCCACGAAGGAAGGCCCGCGGCGCTGAGGGTAAATTGCACGGTTAAACTTTCGAAATTTAGTGAGGAACTTGAGGAGGCGTAACCGAGCCAGCCGCACGTAACTCAGCCCTGGAGTGAGGCTACAGTCGCCGAAGCTTCGCCGCACTTTTCTCCGTCTACCCTTCTCGCTTTCCACCCTTCCCTCCTCGTCCTTGGCCATCGTAAAACGCTCACCATCATTAAATTTTCGAGTTCGAGGCCAAATTAGCAGGATAAAAGGACAAAAAAAAAGTGCAAAGCTCACGCTTCACTTCGACTCTTCTGTGCCTATTTATTTTTTCCTCCTCGTTTTGGGCCAAAAAAATTCGATACCGTTGGTTAATCAGTGAAAAAGGCTCTAATTGGGTTCTGAAGAGTGGCGAGGAAAAAGAGCCTTCTTGGATCTGGAGCGAGGATCAGAACGCTGACCAACGACTTTGCAAAGTTTCTTCAAGAATACTTCCACAAAACTGATACTTATACGAAATAATCGAAGCACAGTTTAACATTTTTTTCCCTTATTTAAATGGGAAATAGAAAATTCGCGATGAGACGTATCTAAATATTTTAGCAGGCAACTTTTTTCACCTCCCCGAAAGTATTTAATATGTTACTTTGAAAATAAAATAGTCGCTTTTTTGAATCAGTTGAGGATTATTATGATTATTATTATTATTATTATTTCGATTTGTAGTAAATTCATTTAAAAAGAACACAATATTAATTCAGTGCCAATAGATAATACGATAGATATATTTTACTGTCGTAGAATTGATTCTATTAACTGTTCTTAACCTACAACTACCTCGTGAATACCAAAACTGTCGGGTTCTAATGGTTATTTCTTGGAAACTAGACGGTAAATCATCCTGATTTTTTTTCTCGTATCTCGTGACAACCTGTTCAAGCTTCCCTCAGTTTTTCATCAACTTCGCTATTGTTGTTTTGACGGTAGAATTAATAAGGTACCTATGCATCATGCGTGTCCAATGCATTACGTGTAAATTAACCTAACTTTGAGTGCGAATATCTCTGGTTCGGGACGGTGAAACCTATTTAAACTCCACAGATGTCTGGATAACATATCAAATGACCTGTATGCCAAATTTCAACAATTTCTTAACTAAACGACCTCATGGAGAAATTACCTTAATGCTTAAAAAAAAAAACTAAAAAAAAAATGCCTAATCCCGTTTTTGTTTCTTCTCACTCTCGAAAGTGGATTAAATTCACGCGAGTCTGACGAGGAGAAAGAAATGAACGAGAATGGGAGCAGAATTCGCCGCGGGGAAACTCAAAGAACGAGGAAAAAGATGTTAAAATAAAGTGTGCAAAAGAGGGCAAAAGATAGTATCTGGCACGGTCGTGTGAAACACGACGAAAGAGGACACAGCGCGGTTGGCCCCCAGAAAGATTTTTCCCTTTGTCGCTCGTGAAAACCGGAGCTTTGTGAATGGGGATTTTTCTTTTTCGCCTCTCTCGACGATACCGCGTCCTTTGTTGCATCAATTTTCACGTACGATCCTGCAAAGCCACTCTTTTTTTGTCTCCATCACGCCACTTCGTCGACCGATTTTAAACGAGAGTGTGGCGAGAGTGTGGCGAGAGAGAGAGAGAGAGAGGGAGAGAGAGAGGGAGAGAGAGAGGGAGGGAGGGAGGGGGGAGGGAGGGGGAGTAGCGGGACAAAATGACCCATCAAAATGGGTTGAAAATGGTACTTGGCGTCGTGTACGAAAGAATAATAAGAAAAGAATGCAAAGATCCATTGTACAGCTCAAGTAGGTCCATGTAACTTTCAAGAGTCCGCCGATCCCTCGCAATCAAGGGTGGGACCTATACCGATCGAGTTACCGCGGGGGAGGGTTGAATGGCCCTTCGCCGATTGGAGCTTGGAACTTGAATGACACTCTCGGGATTCACTCCAGAGCGAATCGATCAATGAGTATATACAGGGTGTCACTGAAGTAACAGAACGGCAGAATATTTCCTCAGCTAAGATATTTTTCAAAAAGGTTGCTGACCTTGAAATCACCTTGAAGGTCATCGTCAAGGTCACTACCAAATGCGCCTTGTTAAGATGAATAACTTCGCTTGTTACTAAAGAATGTGAAAAACTTCTATATCTCGTTGAGGTTAAATTGACCGTAGAGGACCTTCAAAGTCAAAATGTATCCATGACCTGAGTACATATTCGAACGTCAATCTCTCCGCTCTATCGATTGACAATGTCAAAAAAGGAGATTTGCATTTGAAAACAAGAAAATTGACCCAGAGGTAACCTTGAAGGTAATCGTCAAGGTCAAAATTAAGGTTACCATTGAATTCCTCGTCAAAGGTTACTTCAAGAATGACCTTGAGCTTTTTGAAAAATATTTTCGCTGAGGAAATATTCAGCCGTCCCGTTACTTTTGCGACACCCTGTATATTCATATAGAACGCTAATAGTCGATGGGAAATTGGATATCAAGTGGTGAGATATCGTGTCAGCTGGCAAATGGCTTGTCGCAGCTTCTTCTTCAGCCCATCACACGGTTTATTGACCATATGGACAGAAGAACATCGTGAAAGTGTCAATGATATCCGATCCAAGACACAGGGACGTCTATCGGTATATCTCGAGCAATTGTTTGATCGATTTTGCTGGAAGAAGGATCACCAAGGACAAGAATGAGGGATCTTGAGGAGGATTGGCTTATATTCCGTTGTCTCGGGGGATGAATGAAGGCCCTGTGGAATTTACGAATTACTCGAGACGAATCGTCTCGAATAATTCGAAAAATTCAAATAATTCGAATAATTCAAATGGTTGAAATCATTCGAATAATTCAAATGGTTAAAATCATTCGAATAGTTCGAATGTTTCGAATCATTCGAATTTTTCGAATCATTCGAATGTTTCGAATAATCCAAATGGTACGAATAATTCGAATGTTTCGAATAATTCGGATGGTTCGAATAATTCGAATGATTTGATCACCATGGACAAGGGGGGGGTTCTTGAGGATCGGCTTATATTCCGTTGTGTCGGGGGATGAATGAAGGCCTTGTGGAATTTACGAATTATCCGAGACGAATCGAATAATTCGAAAAAAATTCAAATAATTCGAATAATTCAAACGGTTAAAATAATTCGAATAGTTCGAATGTTTCGAATCATTCGAATGTTTCGAATCATTCGAATATTTCGAATCATTCGAATGTTTCGAATAATCCAAATGGTACGAATAATTCGAATGTTTCGAATAATTCGGATGGTTCGAATAATTCGAATGATTTGATCACCATGGACAAGGGGGGGATCTTGAGGATCGGCTTATATTCCGTTGTCTCGGGGGATGAATGAAGGCCTTGTGGAATTTACGAATTATCCGAGACGAATCGAATAATTCGAAAAAAATTCAAATAATTCGAATAATTCAAACGGTTAAAATAATTCGAATAGTTCGAATGTTTCGTATCATTCGAATGTTTCGAATAATCCAAATGGTACGAATAATCCGAATGTTTCGAATAATTCGGATGGTTCGAATAATTCGAATGATTTGATCACCATGGACAAGGGGGGGGTTCTTGAGGATCAGCTTATATTCCGTTGTCTCGGGGAATGAATGAAGGCCTTGTGGAATTTACGAATTATTCGAGACGAATCGAATCGAATAATTCGAAAAAAATTCAAATAATTCGAATAATTCAAACGGTTAAAATAATTCGAATAGTTCGAATGTTTCGAATCATTCGAATGGTTCGAACAATTCGAATGGTTCGAATAATTTGAATTATTCGAATAATTTGAATAATTCGAATAATTTGAATAATTCGAATAATTTGAATAATTCGAATAATTCAAATGGTTTGTTGATCACCATGGACAAGGGAGGGATCTTGAGGAGGATCGGCTTATATTCCATTGTCTCGGGAGATGAATGAACGCCTTGTTGATGTTCCTCCAAAGACAAGAGCCAACGATAAGCCGAGAATAATGAAGCGAACTTTCCGCGAATTCGATAATTAACCCCCATCGTGAATCTCGAGGATTTCTGAGAACACGTGTCGAAGCTTGCCGATCGATCTACTAATCACGAGGGGAACAACGGCCATTGAATTTTTGCGTTCCATTGTGTCATTGAATGACGACATTTGCCTCCCTCAACGCCACTCCGGGGCGGGAAAGATACTTTCGAATATCCCGTTACTCAGCCCTCATTCTTCCTCACACATATTTTTTACTTTCTTTTCATACGCCCATCAATCCTCACCCCCCCCCCCCCAACTCCTTCCTCATTCCTTCTATTTTCCACCGCGAACAACCATTCTCTCGTTAATGACTCCAGGGACCCGGATAGAGATCCATTGTTCCCTACGTACACCACCGTGTGTACATTAAGCCTATTCCAATTCTCCTTTCGCGATCGATGTTTCCTTCGGCGTGCGACGAAAAACTTGACGATTTTGCAATATAACAGGGTCGTGCGAATATTCGAATTTACGAATTATCCGAGACGAATCGAATTATTCGAATTATTCGGGAGGGGTGAGGAAAAGGGGGATGAAAGTGGGGTGCTTTTCAATCACAATTTGAGATGAGAGGAGACAGATGATATAGCGAAAATCCAAGGATAGGAAAATCCAAGAAGAGAAACGATGAAGAAATTCTGAAAGGAAAGGGCGAATAGGGGATGAAGGGCAAGGGGTGGAATCTCAGTGAGGATGAACGAGGCTTGTGTCTCGCTTTAATCTTTAACGCGAAATATTTCTGCACTTAATTAGACGAAACCAGAGAGCGTTCGGGCTCCAGAAACGAGCCATTGCCGCGGACTCACCCCTCGAGACTTTTATCATCCCTTGCTGCTTCTGCTGCTGTTACCGCTTGCCCACGAGCGTCGGCTTCTCTATCCCAAGTGCTCTCTTCTTGTTATAAAGTGCGCCCTTTATCTTGGCCGTTTCCTACGGCACACGTACAGCGTCGTTGCCGGTTTTTCTCTTCATCCCCTTCTTTTTTTTCAACCCCCAACCCACGGCCCAGATCTTCCGTCGTCCGGACCCTTTCGCACTCTCATATTTCTCCCTTATCTCTCATCTTTCTCCTCTCTGCGGTCCTCCGCGAGTTTCCACCTTCTTTTCCGCTCGTCCCTTTTGTTTTTGCTCCCTTCGTTTTGTTTTTTTCCCCCTCGTCGCTTCCTCTTCTACAAGCGTCGTCCCAAAGTTACATTTCATTCCAACCAACTCTTGCTGGGTCATTCCATGTCAAATCGACCGATAGTTGCAATCGACCCCTTTCAATTTCGATGAAATTTGCTCAGAAGTTTTCTTTTATCATAAAACAAAGTTCTACCAAAGGAAAAAAATTAAAAAAATTTTTTTGCGAAAGTTATTCACAATTCAAAATCTCACAATTTTTTCAATTTTTTAAGTTTATTTTTTGAATATTTCGTAAACTATTATAGTTACGAAAAAATAGTTCTGGGTTCGTCTTAAAGAGTATACTTGAGGCTACGTGAAAAAAAAATGTGAAAACAATCAGAAAAAAAAATTTGTAAAATGATGAATTTGGGGAATTTTGAATTTTTAAAAATCGTGAAAATCCACGATCGACATTAGATTTTTTATTCAATTTTTTAAATATAATATCTTGTACTGATCTTAAGAGATCCTGAAATGTTCAGAATTGATTTTTCAAAAACATACATTTTTGAATTTTTCTAAGGAAAATTTTTTATACCTCTAAGTTAAGTAAGGTTGAGCAATCATGTATTTTTTACTGCTAAAAATTACAAAATTACATGATTGCTCAACTTAGAGGTGGAAAAAAAAATATTTTTTTTTACCAAAATTTAAAAATTCATATTTTTGAAAAAAATGCAACTCTGAAACTTTCAGGATCATTTAAGACCAGTACAAGGTAATATATTTAAAAAATTGAAAAAAAAAAATTAAAGGTCGATCGTGGATTTTCACGCTTTCTAAAAATTCAAAATTCTCCAAATTGATCATTTTTCAATTTTTTTCGGAATTTTTTTTTTTTCATAACCCTACATATACTCCTTAAGAAGTATCCAAAACGATTTTTTCTTAACCATAATAGTTTTCGAGATATTTAAAAAATAAACTTGAAAAATTGAAAAAATAGTGAAGTTTTGAATGTTGCATACGAGTGATTCCACGTCAAACCAGCAGGTCAAAAAAATCGATGTCTCCGATCATACTCTCGATATTTTCCTGTATTCTCTATCATGAGAAAACATTGCTGTTAAATCGCTGCCCAAAATAAAATGATTAACCTCATTTGGTGTATTTATGACGCTACAATCGTAAAACTACGTTTTTTGGAAAATCAAGAATAACTGAAAAACCTCATTTTTGAAAAATCTGAAAAAATCATATTAAATTTTTACGACAAAGAATCTATATTTCCGTGGAGTTTGAACTAGTTCTTACCGATAGATTTTGAATTATTGATCAATTTCATCTTTTAGAAATCAGTTTCACCGATTTTGGGACATTCAGGTTTTGACTTTAGGTTTGCTGAGAATTTCGTCAATGAAATAAAAGAAAACTTCTATCCAAATATCATCGAAATTGAAGGGGGTCAATTCCAACTCTCAGGTCGATTTGACATGGAATGCCTTCATTTCCCTTTTCACTCAGTGACTCAAGAGAACTGATTGCTGACTCGATTTTTCTTCCTTCAAATGTATTTTTCGAGCTCCAAAGTATTTTTTAAAACGCCGACCGGAAAGGAGCGCAAATCGGACAGGATGAAACGCGTTATAAAAGATGAGCGTGGCAAAGTTTTTATGCTCGCTTATGCTGCCTTCGGTTGCTTTTCGACGAAGGTATGTGGAAAAGAAGGCAAACGTCAACCTCTTGCTGGAAAATCCTGATGCCGGAGAACCGGCGAGCCTGCGTATAGCTCGTTAGTGACGGTAATTGCAAATTGCGAAATTGGTCCTACGACTCCGTCACGCTCTGACGACCAAGAGCGAACCGCGACGATGTACAGGGCAATGTTAGTCGCACCAGTTGGTCCATTTACCAGCGAAGCCCGGAAAAAACCCCCTGCGCGCCTCTCCTTCGTTCTATATTTCAGCCCCTTTCTCGGCTTTGCCGGAAATTCACCAGAAAATGCGTTGCGGAATGTTGAAGTTTCTGGTAGCAAAAAAAATCGCAGCAAACACACACCCATACCCACAAAAGGCAGAACGAAGGTGCAAATGGCGATTTATCACGAGCTGAATGCGCCAGAAAGAACATTCTTTAATTGCCGCGGAACTTGGGACAGAGTTTTGGTTCACATGGATTTGTGCAAAAGTTAGTGTCCTCCGAAGTAAAATAGTGAACGTTGTTCAGCTCAGAGAAATGATTTTGAATTCAGTTTTTCAAGAACCAACTCGAGTTAACCCCAAAAACATTATAATTTTGTCCATTGAGGTAAATGTCCCAATTATTGGACAGGTCCCAATTATTGAACACTATCTTGTATTTTTTATTATAGCTGAACGTTGTTCAGCTCAAAGAAATGATTTTGAATTCAGTTGTTCAAGAACCAACTCGAGTTAACCCCAAAAACATTATAATTTTGTCCATTGAGGTAAATGTCCCAATTATTGGACAGGTCCCAATTATTGAACACTATCTTGTATTTTTTATTATAGCTGAACGTTGTTCAGCTCAGAGAAATGATTTTGAATTCAGTTATTCAAGAACCAACTCGAGTTAACCCCAAACCATTACAATTTTGTCCATTGAGGTAAATGTCCCAATTATTGAACAGGTCCCAATTATTGAACACTATCTTGTATTTTTTATTACAGTTGAACGTTGTTCAGCTCAAAGAAATGATTTTGAATTCAGTTGTTCAAGAACCAACTCGAGTTAACCCCAAAAACATTATAATTTTGTCCATTGAGGTAAATGTCCCAATTATTGGACAGGTCCCAATTATTGAACACTATCTTGTATTTTTAATTATAGTTGAACGTTGTTCAGCTCAGAGAAATGATTTTGAATTCAGTTATTCAAGAACCAACTCGAGTTAACCCCAAACCATTACAATTTTGTCCATTGAGGTAAATGTCCCAATTATTGGACAGGTCCCAATTATTGAACACTATCTTGTATTTTTTATTATAGCTGAACGTTGTTCAGCTCAAAGAAATGATTTTGAATTCAGTTATTCAAGAACCAACTCGAGTTAACCCCAAAACATTATAATTTTGTCCATTGAGGTAAATGTCCCAATTATTGGACAGGTCCCAATTATTGAACACTATCTTGTATTTTTTATTATACCTGAACGTTGTTCAGCTCAGAGAAATGATTTTGAATTCAGTTGTTCAAGAACCAACTCGAGTTAACCCCAAAACATTATAATTTTGTCCATCAAGGTAAATGTCCCAATTATTGAACAGGTCCCAATTATTGAACACTATCTTGTATTTTTTATTATACCTGAACGTTGTTCAGCTCAGAGAAATGATTTTGAATTCAGTTGTTCAAGAACCAACTCGAGTTAACCCCAAAACATTATAATTTTGTCCATTGAGGTAAATGTCCCAATTATTGAACAGGTCCCAATTATTGAACACTATCTTGTATTTTTTATTATAGCTGAACGTTGTTCAGCGCAGAGAAATGATTTTGAATTTAGTTATTCAAGAACCAACTCGAGTTAAGCCCAAAACATTATAATTTTGTCCATTAAGGTAAATGTCCCAATTATTGAACAGGTCCCAATTATTGAACACTATCTTGTATTTTTTATTATAGCTGAACGTTGTTCAGCTCAGAGAAATGATTTTGAATTCAGTTATTCAAGAATGTCAAATATATTTATTATTCGTATTTTCGTGCAACAAACATAAAAAGAAGAGTAAAAAGAGAATATAACCTAAATGTAACCTAAAAATATGAATGTTCAATACTTTTTGCTAAAGCAAAAATAAACCAAATGCGAATTAACCAAAAACCTGTCAAAAGAGACTAAATATGTATTTTTGTATTTTCACATCATTGATAAAAGATTATTTAAGTGTTTGACTTTGCTTTTATTTCTTAACATTGTACCAAAAATAATATTTTCAGAACGGGAAAAGAATTCTCGAGAGTGTTCAATAACTGGGACATGCCTGTTCAATATTAGGGACACAGGCACTTCCAGTGTTCAATAATTGGGACATTTGCATGCTTCACATTGTTATTCTTTTTTTTCGTTCGAAATCATTTAGAAATAATTTAAAGGGTGATTTTTCGAAAGTAAAAATATCAAAGTATCATTTGAACATGAAAGCGATGGTTTTTTTCTTGATTTTATTTTTTTCTCACCGAATTCAATCCCCAGATCCTTAGCTGTTCAATAATTGGGACATTTACCTTATGTCTATTTTCCAAGGGAGCCTTGAGCCTTGAAACAACGGGAAAAAAAATTCAATCTGCTCCGCGTTCAGATCAGCCAAGGTCATTTGGTTGACCTTGGCCAAAATGGTTTTTTTCGGATGCATGATCCCTAAGGAATTTTAATATCGCAAATAGCTTAATCCTGGTCCCCAGGCAATTTCATCCTGAAATTAATATTCAAATGGAATCTTATTCTATTAAAACGGATTCTTGTGGTCATTCTTATCTGGCAGAATTGATCGAAGAATTCGGAACGTTTAATCGAGATAACGAGCCACCACTCGGGAAAATCAGCGGTTGGTCTCAATGGTCCTTGATGGACGACCAGTTAACCGTTAAAACCTGCAACCAGAGATACACGAATTAATAGCGATGAATGCAAGCCTCGACGAGGTTCAAAGAAAGGCGAAAGGCTCCAAAGTCACTCGGGTCAAAAATGTCCCAGTTTCAATGCCGAGAGGTTACGGCAGGCGCGAGATATTTACATCCGTGTTAATTACACCAAAGAGCAACTCTCCAGTGATGACACATTCCACTCTCATCATTTCATCCTGTAAATCTCGGTCCACAAAAAAAAAATCAACCGATTCCGAGATATTCTGCGGTTTCCATCCCTCCATTTTCATTCATCCCTCGAATCGAACGACGATTCCTCATATAAATGAAAACAGAATCTCTTTTCTCTCGATGATATTAGTTTTGTAATTGGATGAACCCACAAACCAGAATAATTAGTTATCGATTCTTTTACCTAATCCACATTTTCTCTGCCCACGAATCGAATATGGAGTCGTTTGTAGCTTGACTCCAATCAAGACGTTCTTGCACTTCCAATTCCCTCTTTGAACCACTTCTCCTGATTGCCACACGGTTTCGGTACGTTTGTGACATGGACGAGGCTAATTTGTGGCGAGTCTAGGAAGTCTACGAAGGGAAGGAAGTCTAGGAATCTTTGAAGGGTTGAACGCAGTCAAGAGGCGGATAAAAGCGATTTTTTCAAGATTTTTTTCTGGAAAGACGTTTTAATTTATTGACGTCGAAATTTATATACATATTTTTGTGACTGTTGACTATATTTTGAAATTTTTTTTTGAAAAAAATAATGATTCTCGAAGCCGCTGGAGCCGATCTCCAGTAGGTCCTCCAAAAAAAGGCGCCTTGCGGTGAGCGCGATGTCTCTGGATTGGAGCATCCAAAAACAAAAAATAAAATTTTTTTTGTTAAGATAAGGTTTGATCTACTATTCAACCGAAGGATTGAGCACGATATTTATTTTTAACAAAATGGCGGCTTCTTAAAAAAAAATTCGATTTATGAAATTTTTTGCCTCAAATTGTTTATAAAATGGAAAATATTTATCGGTGCATACATTTAAGCGTTTTGTCGAGCTCGATTAAAAAATATATATATTTTTACCATTCTTTTTTTAACAACATTTTTATTAGTATTTTGACAATAAAAAAATTTCGACAGAAAAAAATGAAAATTAAGTAAGTTAGAAGCTAGTGAAGTTGGGGCTGACTAACACGATTGAACCCTTCTATTCTTCCGATACCAAATTAAAAAAAAAAATTCTTAATTACTAAGAATGTCGTTATAGCCCTACCTCAGAGGAAAAGGGAAAAAAATCGCAAAATGGCGGCTATTTGAACGAAAAAGACGTTTTTCGACTCTTTTTTCTTAGTTTTTAATTTTTTTACAATAGTAAAAAAAATCATGTCAGCCGTATTGAGAAAGGTACTAGTAGTATAAACACGATTTACTCCGACATGGGCATAGTTGCTGCGTCACTAAAATAGCTGTAACACTGTGAATTATTAAAATTAAAAAATTTCCTTTCGAGAATGTATTCTTAATGGTCTAAACTTTAAGAATATGCAGAAAAAATCAATTTTTTCAAAATTCTAGACCGGAATACTTCCTTAAAGTTACGCTCCGACGTGACGGGCATAGTTGCTACGTCACTAAAATAGCTGTAACTCCGTCAATTATTAAAATTAAAAAATTCCCTTTCGAGAATATATTGTTGAAGATCTAATCTTTGAGAATATGCAAAAAAAATATTTTTTTCAAAATTCTAGACCGGAATACTTCCTTAAAGTTACGCTCCGACGTGACGGGCATAGTTGCTACGTCACTAAAATAGCTATAATTCTGTAAATTATTGAAATTAAAAATTCCTTATCGGGATATGTTGTTAAAGGTCCAAACTTTAAGAATGTGCAACAACGATTGATTTTTTCAAAATTCTAGACCAGAATACTTTTTTTAAGTTACGCTCCAACGTAACGGGCATAGTTGCTACGTCACTAAAACAGCTATAACTCTGTAAATTATTGGAATTTGAAAAATTCCTTTCGAGAATATATTCTCAAAAGTGTAAATATTAAGAACATACAAAAAAAATGATTTTTTCAAAATTCTAGAACAGAATACTCTCTAAAAGTTACGCTCCGACGTGACGGGCATAGTTGCAACGTCACTAAAATAGCTGTAACACCGCGAATTATTAGAATAAAAAAAAATCCTTTGGAGATTGTATTCTTGAAGATCTGAACTTTAAGAATATGCAAAAAAAATATTTTTTTCAAAATTCTAGCCCAGAATACTCCTTTAAACGTACGCTTCAACGTGACGAGCATAGTTGCTACGTCACTAAAACAGCTATAACTCCGTAAATTATTAAAATTTAAAAAATTCCTTTCAAGAATATATTCTTGAAAGTCTAAACTTTAAATATATGCAAAAAAAGTAATTTTTTTATAATTCTAGACCAGAATACTCTCTTAAAGTTACACTCCGACGTGATGTTCATAGTTGCTGTGTCACTAAAATAGCTATAACTCCGTAAATTATTGGAATTAAAAAATTTCCTTTCAAAGATATATTCTTGAAGATCTAAACTTTAAGAATATACAAAAAAAAATTCTAGACCCACATATACCACCATAAATATTCATGTACAAGAATTAAATTTAAAAAAAATCGATTTTTTTAAATCGTGACTGCGTATAACCCTTTACATCTGAAACTAGGGTGAAAAAAAAAACTAAGAAAGAATGGAACTACCCCTGGAAGTGACATCGGGCTCTGGCGAGCGGCACTTTGCGCGGCACAGTGATTTTTCCCGCGTTCGTGCTACGACCGCAATAAAAACGCCATCAATTAACTGCACGTCAAGTTAACGAGTAACTCCGCGGAGACGCGCCTCGTGAACACGAAGAGGACTGTTACGACTCCGTCGATAACCCGGAGAAAAAGTTTTCGATCGTTATCTCAAAATCCAATTTGACGTTGTCAACTTGGAAACCCAAAAAAAAAAAAAAATCAACGCCCTTTTCCGGATAAATGAGACGCATTTGGATTCATCCCTCGCTTAATTTCGACGAACCATCCGCAATTTATTTTTGCCTACAAAGTTTCGTCCTTCAAAAATGCTTTTTTTTCCCACGCTATTTTGGTGTCCTTTCGTCCTTTAAAAAATAGCATCATGAGGTGTCTTTTTCCTCAAAAAACCAGCTCCGTCGAGTGTATCAGACTCTACGGAATACACTCGTCTCAAGATCTCTCGAGCCTTTTCCCTCCGTTTTTTCCCTTCAAATCCTGCGAGAATCCTTTCACGGAAGTTTCGCTAAACGCGGCACGAATGAAGGGTCGGGAGCGAGAACTTTTGCTGATAAGTAAAAGACGAGTGGGAAGGGCAAAAGCTCACGACGGAACGCGTCTCGGAGTCGCAGGATATTTCACTCGGAATAAAATCTCAAAGTTGATTTTACCTACATATGATAGTGCGGGATGTTTACCTGCTCTGGGTCATTCCATGTAAAATCGACCAATAGTTGGAATCGACCCCTTTCAATTTCGATGAAATTTGGCCACAAGCTTTCTTTTATCATGAAACGAAATTCTACCGAAGGAAAAAAATTTGAAAATTTTTTTGCGAAAGTTTTGCACAATTCAAAATTTCACCATTTTTCCATTTTTTAAGTTTATTTTTTTAACATCTTGAAAACTATCATAGTTACGAGAAAATCGTTCTGGATTTGTCTTGAAGAATATACTTGGGGCTATGAAAAAGAATACTCCGAAAAAATTTATGAAAAATGATGTTATTGGAGAATTTTGAATTTTTAAAAATTGTGAAAATCCACGATCAACGTTAAATTTTTCATTAAATTTTTTTTGTATAATACCTTGTACTGATCTTAATTTTCTGTATTTTTTTCGATTCTGAAATTTTCAGAATTCAGTTTTTTTTCTTTTTTCAAAAATATAAATTTTTGAATTTTGGTAAAAAAAAGTTTTTTTACATCGAAGTTATGTAAAGTTGAGCGATCATGTAATTTTGTAATTTTAACCAGTAAAAATTACATGATCACGCAACTTTACTCAACTTAGAGGTGAAAAATTGCGAAATTCATATTTTTGAAAACATAAAAAACGCATTTCTGAAAATTCTTACTGCTCAAAATTACAAAATTACATTATTGCTCAACTTTACTTAACTTAAAGGTAAAAAACAAAAAAAAAGTTTTTACCAATATTCAAAAATTCATATTTTTTAAGCAAAAAAAAACACTTATCCGAAAATTCCAGGATCTTTTAATATCAGTACAAGGTATTATATAAATAAAATTGAACAAAAAATTTAATGTTGATCGTGGATTTTCACGATTTTAAAAAATTCATAATTCTCCAAATTCATAATTTTTCAAATAAATTTTTCAGAATATTTTTTTTCGTAGCCCCAAGTATTTTTTAAGCTGAACCGAAAACGATTTTCTCGTAACTAAAATAGTTTTCGAGATATTTAAAAAATAAAGTTGAAAAATGGAAAAAATTGTGAAATTTTGAATTGTGCATAACTTCCGAAAATTTGTTTTTTAATTTTTTTCCTTTTGCAGAACTTCGTTTTATGATAAAAGAAAACATTTGACGAAATTTCAGCGAAATTGAAAGGGGTCAATGACAACTATTGGTCGATTTGACATGGAACGACCCCTCTTCACTTTCCATCTGCATATCCCGACTGTAGAAGAATTTCTCCGCATGAAATATTCCGTTTCAGCGTGAGTGAAGCTTACTTCGTCTCCCTTTTTTTCGAAAGGCTGAACACGACGGATATATTGACTTGTTGATTCGTCCTCTGCACATTGGATCGCTGGTTTTTTTTCTCCATTTTTGCGAATATGCATTTCCGCATAAATATTTGTATACAGATTCACTCGAAGCATTACCGCAGCGGAGGAAACAGTCTTTGCCGCAATTTTCGCGATCGATGCCTGTCAATCAATCGAGAAAGACGAGCTTCGAGAAAGACGGGAGAATCGAGTCTCGTTGCTCGCAGCGATGGAATTTCACGTGAATTTCATGTTACATCGAGGATTTTTGCAAATGCCAGGATAGGAGAGAACGTGAAAAGGAACAAAGCTAAAGTTCACAAAGCTCAAGCTCAGAAAATAAATATATATGTCGATTACAAAAATACTATACAGTAACAAAAATTGGTAATTGAAGAAGTTATGACCAAAAAACCGAAAAAGAGCGGTTTTTTTTTCAAATGAAATATCTTGTGAATGGGTAATCAGAAAAATCTCAAAATTTAACAGGAAGGGTTTTTTGATGGGTACTAAAAAATATACATAAAAAATTGAGGAAATAAAAAAAAAGTTTTTCAAACTGTCCGATTTGGGACGGAACGCCCCAAATATATTTTTGCATATATTTTCCACATATATGTTATTTTCTTACGGGATTATCATCGATGCCGAAGGATCATGAGTATTTCTAAGAAAATAGTACTCTTAGAAATGGCATTTCGTCTCTGTCGTTGAGACTGGCGTACCTTTGATGACAGTGACAATGCTTGATAGTTTGTCGCAGCTCGAGGGTATCCCTGTGAATGGCGCACGATGACACGAGGAAAGAATATGCATGATAAACGATTCAGTCGAACGGAAACCAAAGGGAATGCATATCTACGCGTTCCTCTCTCTCTCTCTCTCTCTCTCTCTCTCTCTCTCTCTCTCTCTCTCTCTCTCTCTCTCTCCTCTCTCTCTCCCTCCTTCGTCACAGCGTCGCTTTTCCATCCAATATTTCATCGTATTTCCATTATAATTAATCGATCAATCGATGGATCAAAGTATGAAAACTCACCCCCTCGGGCACGCGGAATGAGAAAACTACCCTTCTTGAGAGCAAACAAGCCCCTCAAAGGCGTTTCAATATTTTCATCAGCCACTCGCGTCTCCTTGATGATCGAATTGAAGGCGGAAAATGCGCAGCTAGCAACGGAAAAGTGGATGAAAGAGAAACGCGGAAGAGAGAGAAACTTTGTAAGAACGTCAAGAGAGAGAGAGAGAGAGAGAGAGAGAGAGAGAAGGAGGTTTTTAGAAAATTAAATTTGAAAGTGGCAATTTTTTTAATTCTCTCGAACATTTGGTCTGATCGAAATATTAGCTCCTTCTTTTTGGGCATTGAAAAAATAGCAGAGATTTTTTCGTTTCGTCTTGAAAAAAAAAATGTCAAAATCCGCTGAAAGATCGTTTTGATCCCCGTGACTTTAATTAAGGGTGGAAATCCGTATAAAAGTAGTTTTTCTTTAACGATTTCATCATGTTTTCCAGGAATTCAATTTTTCTGACTAGTAAAAATGACAGCTTCATTGTTCCTAGCTATTTTTATTAATTATCATTATTTTAATTCCATTTATTTAATGTTAATTGATTTATTTATTTTTATTAATTACAAATTTATATTTATGTGAAAATTCAATAATATAATTTTTATTGAAAAATCGTATTTTTTAATTAATATCAGATTGATTAGAGGAATTTTTCATTAGAATACTCATATATTTCGATAATATTAGCTGGGATTATATTAAGAATGTTGAGTCCCAAATCGCAAATGATGAGAAAATTTGCTATGTTTTTGGATGAATTATTTAAGAGGTCGTGTAAAAATTTCACGACGATTAGGAAGCTCGTTATCGAACAATTAACATTAACAAATTAAATTAAATTAAATGTAGTCTCATGGAAACTGATATGAATTTGCGATAAGTTTTTTTTTTGGCCGCTCAATTTTTTAATATCTACACTATATTGAAAGCAACGGAAACAAAACGAAGTTTATTGATGAATATTTTTTTTATCTGTTTAAAAAATTGTTCTTAACAAAATATTGATATTTTAATAAAGAGCTCCCTAATCGTCGTGAAATTCTTACACGACCTCTTAAATACCTCATACAAAAACATACAAAATTTTCAGAATTTTCTCATCATTTTTCATTTCAACCCTTAAGGAGGTTGAAGTAATGATGATCAAATTCTGAAAATTTAGTATGTTTTTACATGAAGTATTCGGGAGGTCGTGTAAAAATTTCACGACGATTAAGAAGCTATTTATTGAACAATTAACATTGAAACTTTTCACAGGAACTCAACATCCTTAAAATTGAGGATGTATGGTTTAACACATGTGATATTAATTATATCAAAAATATATCTTCAAAATTTAGTACCACTTTTATTTTTATCAGATCAATCGAAGAATTTTTTGGAATATTCCTTTGTTTATATCAGGTTTATATAACAATACATTCCTACTCCCTAAACTAAACTACACTGATATACTGATTCCCTGTAAATGGGATTTTTTTTTTTGCGAAATGTGAATCGCATGGAGATTCTTTTTAAAAGAAAAAGCTTCCAGGAGAATAATTGCACAAGGAGCTAACAATTTTTGTCCGAGTTTGTATCGAATCCAACCGAATGAAGTCGCACGGGCACTTTGCTATTTGTTCTATTCGGTAAATGTAGGAAAACCTAGAAAAATTTCGCAGTTTGAATCCTCCAAGGCTCGCCAGTATTTCGTATATCGTGTTTTATCCGCCAGGGAAATCATTTCGGAAGAAACCTTTCCAGTGATATTCATTGGAAATCTTGATCTCCCCCCCCCCCCTCTCTCTCTCTCTCTCTCTCCCTCTCTCTCTCTCTCTCTCTCTCTCCCCCTCTCTCTCTCTCTCTCTCTCTCTCTCTCTCTCTCTCTCTCTCTCTCTCTCTCGCTCTCTCTCTCTCTCTCTCTCTCTCTCTCTCTCTCTCTCTCTCTCTCTCTCTCTCTCTCTCTCTCTCTCTCTCTCTCTCTCTCTCTCTCTCTCTCACTATCTCTCTCTTATCTCCTCTCTAAAGATCGTTTTTTATTAATGCTTTTTTCTCCTGGATAACGCACGATGTCCTGTTTATTAGGTCCCATTTTCACGTGTCCTAGTTTTTCTGCACGGAAAAAATGATCAGTGAAAATTCATGTATAACATTAAAAAAATTACTAAATTCAGAATATACGGTTCAGAACTGTAATTCAGGAGTTTTATTGGGAATTCATTATATAATAAAATAATTTAATGTCGTTTCTACTATTCAAACAATTATAAATGCTGAATTAAACTGTAAAAAATGCAGTGTTCACAGAAAAAAAAAATGACAAAGTATAAATCCACTTTGTTTGAACTGCAAAAATTTACAATGGTCTCTGTAAAATATTCAAAGCACATAATTAGCAATTGCAAATTGCAATTTCACTGTTTGCCCTTCAAGGAAGCTAATGGGAATCTCAGCAATTTTCACAGGTCATTTTTTTTTGTGTACCTATCGCTCGATTTTCGTCGTTGAAAAATCATGAATTATATCGCACAACCGAGGCTTAAAAAGAATGAGGAAAGAATGATCGATTAATCGCGCTGTGGAACGGGATTTTAATCTGAAATCGCTGTTTTTGTTCCCTCTCTCTCTCTCTCTCTTCGTCAACAATGGACGTGTCCGATTGATGGAATCGCGTTGAGAGTTACTCTTCGGTATTAAAAATATTTCGTTGGGGAAAAATATTATCGGAGAAAAGTCAGTCGCCCACGGTGATCAATCATGAAAATTCATCGTGAGCTTTCATTTTCTTCGCATTAGTAATGCGCATAATTATATATTTTTCATGATGAGAGAGAGAGAGAGGGAACGAAAGACCGGCGGGAAAATTGAATATGCAAAACTTGTTACCGGTGAGCGAGCGATTTGAGAAAAAGAATGATGACTTCGTCGAACATATCGAGACACTGATTGGCTCGTCGATGCAAGAGAGAAGTGAAAAAATAAATCGATCGATTAATAAAAAAGTAGGTGCCACGAGTATCAATCTTTTCGGTACTGATCGATATATATATATATATATATATATATATATGGGGCGTTCCATACAAAAAAGACCAATCCGTGATCCCAACCATTTTTGGGTCTGTTGAAAATTTTCCATTTTTTTCTACATAATGAAAGCAGCTTAATCGTGGTCCCCAGGCAATTTCCGATTCAAAACACAGACTTTGAACCTTGAAACGACAAAAAAAACTTTTTCGTGGAATGGAATGGAATGGAATGTCCCATCAATTAATTTGTCACAGCCAAGGTCATTTGCAAATGGATCCACCAAAATAATCTGGAATATCCTGTGTATGTACAAGCCACTTTTTTTAAGTTCAACGTCTCAAAGTTATTTCTGGAATGGAAGGAATAATAATAATAATAATAATCTAATGAAAAAAAAAAATGAAAGAAAAATAAGAAAAAAATAATCTCAATATCTCGGCTCGGAGTCGAAATAGCTGACGCGAGAATTGCAACGAAGGGGCGCAATAGGGAAACAAAGGGGGTTGGAAAAAAATGGAGGACCGGTTCCACTGGAATTTCCGTGAAAGGGGACGGAGGTAAGGGTGCAAAGGAGTCCGGAAGGGGGTTGAAAAAGGGAGAGAGAGAATGGGGGTGAGATGGAACAACAGCGGAATAAGGGTGATTTGGTAATATCGCGTGGGAGTATGGGGATGTCGAATCGGAAGGGGCCTAACTTTTTGAGATGCAAAGGCACGTTTGAGCGATATTTTCTTGAAAATTAAATTCATGCACGCCGATAGGTGCCTCGTATCCAATAGGATTGTATATACATATATATATATGTATGTATGTATGTGTAGGGGTGAGTGTGGAGTCCAGTGCCGATCACGTATTCATTGCGGCATCGAAGGTCCCCGTGTCCCAGCATTATTAAGGCTCCTGCAGGATCATCGAGGAATCGTGACCTCGTTCGAGCCCGATATACGAAATTTTTCCAACCCTTATTTTATTTTCAATGATGAAGTTTATTCTAGCTGGTGGTGTCCGCACAGAAAAAAAATAAAATACAAGGTACATGAATATCCGGCTCAAAGAATAATATTATTAATTATTATTAATTACCATTTATTCATTATTAATTGGTAATTATTATTTTGTGTTAATGATAATAGTTTAATATTTTTGAAAAAAAGTCACGAAAGAATTGTAAGGATAAAATTTTAATTCAAGTCTTGCTTTTTGCCGCCGTAATTATGTTTATAGGTAATAATTAATGCGTAAGTTGTAAAAATTAAATTTAAATTATTATCTGATATTGTTATTGCAAGAATAAATTGGATGAATTTATTTTGTTTTTAATGTAATTACTCGATCTTACCCAAACCTTAACGAAGCATTTTTTGAGAAATTTTTCCTCCGGTTACCAAACAATGAATCGAAATAAAATTTTGAGATTTTATTGTACATATGAGACATTCCATACCAAGTCGACCTGAGTGTGACCCTCGACCTCGCTGATTTCGTTTACGATTTTTTTTACGATTCTTCCAACTCGAAATAGTATTCAGAATTTTTTTCAGATTTTTAAAACCAAATTTGAGTACGTTATGATTTTTTGAACATTTTTTTTGAAAACCTCGAGTGCGATAATTTAAAAATCTGAAAAAATTCTCACAAATCCGATGTCGAAAATGAAAATTTTTGATCCAAAATTTATGATGTCCAGGCTTTCGCTTCCATCTCGATTTCAAGTTTTTATGAAGAAAACGTAAAAAAAAATAGATGCCGAAATCGATCGACTGTGAACAGTGGCTTGAAGATTTTTATCGTTAACTAACAATTTCCAAAAATAGTTGTTGCAGTAATTCTCCACTACAAATTACTTTTTTTTTTCAATTGTAATTTGTAATGGAGCACTCATCCATTACACTTTCCTTTGTTATTTGTAATGGAACATGCATCTATTACATCTTGATTTTTTGTTTGTAATTGCCCATGCATATATTACACACTACTTTTTTATTTTGTAATGGTACACTTGTCTATGTTACATTATGCAGTGTAACGGGTAATGAATATAGTAATGCATAATCAAGTCCTCCATTACAAATTACTTTTTTCCAATTGTAATTTGTAATGGAGCACCCATCTATTACACTTTCCTTTGTTATTTGTAATGGCACATGCATCCATTACACCTTACTTTTTGGTTTGTAATGGCACATGCATCCATTACACCTTACTTATTGGTTTGTAATGGCACGTGCATCCATTACACATTGCTTCTTTATTTTGAAATGGCACCCTTGCTCATCTTACATTATTCAGTGTAACGGGTAATGAATACAGTAATGCATAATGAAGTTCTCCACTACAAATTACTTTTTTAAAAATTGTAATTTGTAATGGAGCACTCATCCATTACACTTTCCTTTGTTATTTGTAATGAAACACGCATTCATTACACATTACTTTTGTATTTTGTAATGGTACACTTGTCCATTTCACATTATGCAGTGTAATGGGTAATGAATACAGTAATGCATTATCAAAACAATGTATTATTTACAACTCTGATCCAGATATTCGAATTATTCGAATAATTCGATTCGATTCTATGCGAATGCTATTCGCACATCCCTATTACATTAAATCCTCTCTGGAATCCGGATGAATTCCGGAAACCTCAAAAAAAAATATGTAAAATGTAAATAATCCCAGATGACGTCCCGTTCCCATTTTGGTCTATTACGAAACATAAGTGTGAGTTACGATCCTAATTACCGACGCATCCCCCGCGTTAGATATTCATTCGGATATTCTTGGGATATATGGCACTCGGTTTTGGCGATATTCGGTCTGCCGATGGCGGTAACGGCCGATGTACAAAGGATTCGTTAACCGGTATCGATTATTCCGTTAGGGAGATATGCAAATCGTGTCTCCCGGTACAAGCTGGAACGCTTCTGAGCTGGTAGAGAGGGTTTTGCAGCGGTGTGATTTATCGCGATTGTTAAAGAGAGCAAAACTCGTTTCGGCTCTCGCAGGGCGCGAGAACTAAGAGGAACGGCCGCGAGAAAGGGGCAGAGTAGAGGTACGACGCTACCGCGCCTCTTGATACGAGTGTTCGAGGTGGGAGATGTAACTTTAGAGCGAATGGGAACCAGAGAACGAGCAAAAGCTCAGGACACCTAAATCTTGGGGAGGGAGGAGAGAGGGAGAGAGAGAGAGAGAGAGAGAGAGAGAGAGAGAAAGAAAGAGAGAGAGAGAGAGAGAGAGAGAGAGAGAGAGAGAGAGAGAGAGAGAGAGAGGAGAATCGGCCGTGAAGATTCTCTCGAGAAAAACTCTTTCTTTTTTTTTCTCTCATGTACCCGAACGAATCGGGAGCTTTTCGAGACTATATCCTGCTTATTTTACCGCTTCTTTCGCCCTTATCTATGGCTTTTTCCTCAAGGCAAACGGGGCCAACTGATAAAGTGAAACAAAGTTGGCGGAACGATAAATTTCGGTCAATTCCCGGGCCTGGACTTTGCAAACGTCGTCAAGCGGACCAACCGAGAAAGCGGAAACAACGAAGAAGACACGAAGAAATAAAATCTTTGAAACAAGGGAAAAACGAACAAGACGAGAATGAAATTCAAATACATAAAGTTATTCGACGATACGAAATTTTTTGAAATTTTTTTGTCTTCGAATATTCAGAAACATTCGTGAGACTGTACACTTTTGTCCAAAAGTTTGGAAACACTCGCTCCGATTCCGCGCTGCACAAAATTTTTCACTGCTCTTTTAAAAATTAAGATATTTCAATTCGACAAGCGGCGATTCAAAGGGGACATATTTGACTTCATTTCGCTTTTTGCAAAAAATTTTTTTGGATTTTTTTTTAACCCGTAACGTTTTTTGAAACATGGTCGTTTTTTTACTTTTCTTGGGCCTTGAAATTTTTGACTTTGTTTTAACAAAAGTCAAAAAGCTCCCTTATATAAATATCACCCGATCCAATTTTTCGAATTCTTGTACGGTACCTATTTTTTTAATGTATTTTTTATATTGTATATAATATCATGTTTTTTTTATTTTTGTATTTTTAGATGTCCTTTGACATATAGACTCCAAAATATTCCTAAATATATAAAAAAAAAAAAACAATAACAAATTCCACATCAGGAAATAGTAAGAATGGTCCTGGAAGCCACCGAGTCATGGGCAACTATAATGCAGAAAGAATATTGGCCAGAATATTCCATATTTCGAAGCCAGAGGTAAAATAAAAGCTAATCCCTATATTTTTTTTTCGCTCTAGCAGACGATCGTTAACGAAGGGAGAGGAGTTTGGAAACCAGAAACCAGACTGAAGGAGGCTCGCATCATTTTCAATCCTATCGAGTATCAAATATCGAGTTCACTCGAAGCTGTGCAATATCGAACGAAGAAAAAAAAAATATGACGCTACAACTTGAGGCGATCGTTACATTTTCCTCCCTCTCGCTCGTTGCCAATTAGCGGGCACTTTGATCGCACGTTTTGTATTGGAGTGCTCGATGACGCCGATGAATTACAACCCTCTCGGAGTCTCTGTCCCTTTTTCTCTTGAGAAAGAGAGAGAGAGAGAGAGAGAGAGAGAGAGAGAGAGAGAGAGAGAGAGAGAGAGAGAGAGAGAGAGAGCATTATCGATCCAGATCAGAGTTGTGAAAATAGTAATGTAAAAGTAATGCATTACCCATTACTTCAAACAATGTGTATTGGACAAGTTTCCCATTACATATTACACAAGTAACGTGTAATAAATAAACATTCCATTACAAATAAAAAAGGTAATGTATAATGGATGAATGTTCCATTACAAATAATAAGAGTAATGTGTAATGGATGCATGTGCCATTACAAACCAAAAAATAAAGTGTAATGGACACATGTGCCATTACAAATAACAAAGAAAAGTGTAATGAGTGCTCCATTACAAATTCCAATTAATTATGCATTACTATATTCATTACCCGTTACACTGCATAATGTAAGATGGACAAGTGTACCATTACAAAATACAAAAGTAATGTGTAATACATGCATGTTCCATTACAAATAATAAAAGTAATGTGTAATGGATGCATGTGCCATTACAAATAAAAAAATTACGTGTAATAAATGGGTGCTCCATTACAAAATACAATTGAAAAAAAAAAAGTAATTTGTTGTAGAGAATATTCCATTACAAATTAGTGTGTTTCTACGACAATTTGGAGCAAGTATTATTTTGCTCAAAGGTAAGTCTTTTAATTTTTCAATGAAAATAATTTGTTTGTATCAAGTTTTTGTTAACTTTACTATCGTAGTGGTAAATGTATTAACAGTAATTTTTTGGAGTAATTTTTACTCCATTCTTGTAAAAATTACAATTCAAGAGAAACTTATAGGTGTCAGTTTATATTAACTTAATATGGACTGACTGCTTTTGTTCCATCTTAATTTTTTTCGAACGAAATAAAATAATAAAACAGCAATGTGCAAGTTTCTAATGCGAGCACAGCAATTTTTCTATTTGTAATGGAATATTTTCCACTACAAATTACTTTTTTTCAATTGTAATTTGTAATGGAGCACTCATTAATTACACATTACTTTTTTTATTTGTCATGGCACGTGCATCCATTACACCTTAGTTTTTTATTTGTAATGGCACATGCATCCATTACAAATTACTTTTTTCATTTGTAATGGAACACGCATTCATTACACACACTACTTTTGTATTTTGTAATATATTTTGTAACTTGTACATTTCACATTATGCAGTGTAATGGGTAATGAATTAAGTAATGTATTATCAAATTTGCCATTACAAATTACTTTTTTTCATTTGCAATTTGTAATAGAGCACTCATCCATTACACCTTAATGTTTTATTTGTAATGGCACACGCATCCAGTTACACATTACATTTTTTATTTGTAATGCATGACGCATTCATTGCACATTACATTTGTATTTTGTAATAGAGCACTCATCCATTACACATTACTTTTTTATTTGTAATGGCACACGCATCCATTTGCACATTACTTTTGTATTTTGTAATGGCACACTTGTCCATTTTTCATTTTGCAGTGTAATGGGTAATTAATACAGTAATGCATTATCAAAATAATGCCTTATTTACAACTCTGATCCGGATATTCAAGGCTTTTTGAGGAAGAACAATCGATTCTCTTGAATCTGTAATTTTCTTGTCCGCTATTGCATCAATTGTTACGCACACGAGGAAAAGGTGATTGTTCGAGAGGTTAATGGAATTCCCGTTTAAACGCGCTGATGACCCGCGCCAACTTGATGACAACGATGAATACCAACCCTTTGTGGTCCTTGCATTCCACTTTGAACGAGTCATTCGCAGCGAGATTTCTCATCCCTGCCATTCGTTCAATACAGGGTGTCCCAAAAGTAACGGGGCAGCTGAATATTTCCTCAGCTAAGATATTTTTCAAAAAGCCCAAGGTCATTCTTGTAGTGACGTTTGACGAGAAATTCAATGGTGACTGTAATTTTGACCTTGACGAAAACCTTCATGGTTATTTCAACGTCACCTTCTTTTGTCCTATAAAAACCCTTTTCGACATCGTCATAGGTACATTTTGACCTTGAAGATCCTTTAAAGTCAATTGAACTTGAACAAGGTGTGGACACCACTGGGAATATAAGCTTTTCAAATTCTTTCGCAACAACCCAAGTTATTAGTTTTAACAAGGCGCATTTAGGAGTGACCTTGACGATGACCTTCGAGGTAATTTCAAAGTCATCGTTTTTTTAAAAATGAAAACCTGTGTTTTTGAATTCTGTAATCAATCGGAAGAGATCAATCAATTTTCGAAAAAAGTTGACCTTTAAATCACCTTGAAGGTCATCCACAAGGTCACTAGTAAATGCGCCTTGTTGAAATTACTAGCTTTGCTCTATACGAGAGAGTTTGTAAAACTTCTATTCCCAGAGGTATCCACACCTTGTTCAAGTTTAATTGATCTTGGAGGACCTTCAAGGTCAAAATGTACCTATGACCTAAGTACATATTTGAACGTACAATTTTCCGCTCCATCGATTGCCGATATCGAAAAAGGGGGTTTCCATTTGAAAAACAAAAGTTGACCTTGAAATAACCTTGAAGGTAATCGCCAAGGTCAAAATTAAGGTGGCACCGGATTTTCGCATTTTCAACTTGCGCGAGAATTTTGACGAGGGATTGGTGTTTTCGATGGAAATGAAAATCCGGATATAACGGGGCTGTATCGTTGCCGAAGAAACCCTCTGATAATTCGATCGATCGTTCGTCGTATCCTGGTCGAAGCCAACGTCGATATATTATCGCATTTATATGCGAAATTCACGGTTGTGCGTTACTGGGAATCTTCATCATCATCACTGTCAGTGTCTTGCCGTGAATTTATCGTCACACGAACGAAATCGCCGATCGACCCTCCCGTGTATATTATCAGCAGAATATTCCGTAATTTGTACGTATGGCGAGCAGAGCATTCGGTCACGGTCCATCCTCAATCAACGAATACGAATGAACATCAATTTCGGTTGAAAGGCTCGTGTTTTATGAGAGAGACCACCGATCCGAGAGGTCAATATATGCTAAAATACATTTCACAAATCAAATTTTATGTCCAACGTTCATAAATCGATAATAAAATTTTATATACACTTCAGACATATCAGAAATATTAAACTTTTAAACGACATATCCTTTTTTTGCCTCCTCATAAAAAAAGCTTTTTGAGACATTTTTTTCGCCATTTTTATGTCAGTATGTTCAAAATATCTCAAAACGTCGTGCGCAGCGTGGCGTGGCGCAGCGTGAAGCGGCGCGGCGTGATGAGGCGTGGCGCAGCGCAGCGTGGCGCGGCGCAGCGTGAGGCGTGGCGCAGCGCAGCGTGAGGCGGCGCGGCGTGGTGAGGCGTGGCGCGGTGAGGCGCAGCGTGAGGCGGCGTGAGGCGGCGAGGCGTAGCGCGGCGTGGCGCAGCGTGGCGCGGAGTGTGCTTCGCGCGTTGCGCTTTGTGCCCGCCTCAAAATGGACATATCTGGAAAACGGTTTCGGCTATCAAGTTGAAATTTGGTATGCAAGTAGATCATTTACGTCCCTTTGCTCAGTGCAAATTTACAATAAGGATGGTTATTGAATAGGGAAAAAATTGTTCAAGGTTCGGTTTCGAAAAAAATTCTAATTCTTAACAAAAAGTTTGTGAGTACTCTAACTTTCGTAATTTTGCACCCACCAAGCTGATTTTTTTTGTGATCATACATTCAATGACAACGAAGAATAATACTGAATTTCGGAAAAATCGCTTAAGGGGGTCGGTTGAAAAAAAAATTTATAATTTTCAAAAAAAATTTGTTAACGCTCCACCATTTACATTTTTAGAAGTATCAAGCTAAAATGTTTTTCACAAATATACTAGATGACACGAATGGTCACTGTTGAATTTCGTGCAAATTTTCATTTATACATTCAGATAAATTAAATTAGTAAATAAATATAAACAGAATTAAATTTATATTTATATCAACGCATAAATATTATTCCGAAGGGGATGGCTCGTTATAACCCCTGAAATCACTTATCAAATTTCTAAAATTGAAAAATAGAATACCCACGACAGTGGAAAGTTGAAGAATAACGGAGTCATCGAAAAAAAAAATTGTAAAATTATGCCGAACAAAGCTTGCGCAAAATGTGTCAAATTGTGAAGCGTCGAGAATGAAAATTGGCCACGGGTCACTCAATGGGTAGTTTGCCAGTGGCAAAACGAGAGGCGCGAATCGACGATGTGTGTGTGAGAGAGAGAGAAAGAGAGAGAGGGAGAGAATCGGAGGAATGCGCGACAGAGTCAAGAGCGGTAAAGTTGAATTCCAGAACAAAACGTCGTTATTAAACGCGAATGTCCATTAAGCGTATAACAATGGCGGGAAAATTACTCTATGAATAATTAACTCGTGACACGGTGAGAAATCGTGCAGGGGATGGCAGAGAGAAAAGTGCCCGGTGAAAGGGACAGAGGGATGAAGTTTGTGGACGCCAAAACTGACCCGGGCTTGGCTAGGATCAAGGTCGATATAACGTTTTCACATTGGAGATTCATCCGTGTGGAAATGACATTTACAGGCTCTACCATTTACTTATCTACCAGAAATGCGATAAAACACTACCGTAATAATTATTACAGTCTCCGAGTCTCAAATCCTGCGATTCCCTACTTACCGACTGCAGGTAAACTGCGTGTTTTTCCTTTGGGACAGGCTCCAACGTCGGTAAGTGTCCGACCGAGGCCGGAGTAGGCAATTGTAGGGGTGTGCGAATATTCGAATCGTGGTTACATATAGATGAAACAATGGTCAACTACACCGTGTTTTGGTTTCGGTAAATTTCGAATGGATGTAAACTCCCGCAGGGAGATCAAGAGATAAGGACAATTTCCTGCGGGGATTCGCCGGACGGAAGCGATGATCCCGGCAACTTGATCCTTTCATGGTCGACAGGATCGTCGCGCAAACGCATTTTCAGGTGGATCCCTCTCTCTTGTCATCCTTTTCCTACCTTTATAACATTTGCATACATCGATCCTGGCATGGACACAAAAAACTTTCCGCTTATTCAACTAGACTCTGGCTAGATTTTCTGGTTTATGTCAAAGGGAGACGCGCTGAGGAAGGTTGCCTCTGTCGCCGCCATTTTGTATCAAAATGTCAGTAAAAAATATTTTATTGCACTCCGTGCGTAAAGTGACCACTTCTCGCACGCTTCGCTTCGCTGCGCGTGCGAGAAGCGGGCACTTTACGCACTCATGCGATAAAATTTTGTACGATACTCGTGCGAGAAAAAGTTTCATCGCACTCGTATCGTAATGTACTATTATCATAGTTCAATGTGTGTTGTACAAAATCCCCTGAAAATAAATCCTACTCCTTTCTCCGTACCCCCAAAATAAATTGTCAAAGTTAGGCCCTACTTTTAGGACCTCTGGACTTGTGGTTTCCCTCAAGAAAATTTTTCGTACTTGACGCTCGAACGCTGATACTTCGATTGTGGGAGCAATCATTTTACCAACTATCCATCCTCGACGATCGATAATTACATCGGCTTTTCCCTCAACTCGATCATCGCTCATCCGTGACGAGCGTTTCATCTTCATCAAACAAGCCCTCGTTCAACGAAAATCCGGCACGTTGCTAAACTCGGCTCTACCTTTATTTCGAATGCTCCTTTTTAATTGAATCTACGTGAGATTGACGTTTTTCAACGTGGCCCATTCTCTCATTCGTTCTCATTCGGTACGATCGGACGTCAGAAATATAGTTCTGGTTTAAAACGTCAGCGGACTTTCGAAATTCCCGACCACACTCGTCCTCGTGCAGAAGGATTGGGGGAAAAAATGGATTGTTGAAAATAGGAGAGGTTTGTAACAGACTGAAGCAATGTAAAAAAAAATTCGTCTAAAATTAAGGGGCTGGAGCTAATAATAGTTGTCGAAATATCAGTTTTCAGGATTCCGTATTTGAAGGGCGTATTCAGGTCTAGATTATGTTAAAAAAATAAAAATTGTCTTGCATATTCTTAATTCATAGACCTTAAAGAATATATCCTCGAAAGGGAATTTTTAAATTCCAATAATTTACAGAGTTATAGCTATTTTGCTCCATGAGGTCATGAATTATGGCTATAGCTCCATGAAGTCATTTACTTTAGAAATGGTTGAAATTTGGCACACAGGTTATTTAATATGTTATCCAAACATCTGTGGAGTTTAAATAGGTTTGACCGTCCCGAACCAGAGATATTCGCACTCAAAGTTGGCTTCATTTACACGTAAGGCATTGGACACGCACTGTGCATAGGTACGTTTTTAATTCTACCGTCAAAACAATTCTAGCGAAGTTGATCAAAAACTGAGGGAAGCTCGAATAGGATGTCACAAATGACCTGAAAAAAAAATCAGGATGATTTACCGTCTAGTTTCCAAGAAATAACCACTAGAACGACCCGGACCCAAACCCCCAACTTCAACAGCTTGTAACTTGTTCAATTTTCATTTTTGTTTCTCCAAATTTGTTCTGCTAATTGTCATAATAATACTTTCTAGACCAAAATACCGCCTTCAAAGGAAACAAATTTCAGAATTCAGAGTCTTAAACCATCATATTGAAGCTTTTTCCGTTTCCTTGCTGGAAGCAACCTCGAAATGAAGTCATCGGCACGGAAGATGCAGATGAGCGGTGAGAAGGGTCACATTTATTTTTGGTTCTGGAAATTCTAATCCCCAAAGGGTCTCGTCATTCAAATCGTCGGGACGTTTGTTCGTCGGTTTACGGTGTATGAAAGTGTACGTGACGACCTTCCGGAATTGGATAAACATGCTCTTTGGATGCCGGGTCTAGTTTACAGAGAATCCGGGTCTGACATTTTGGGTATCCATAGTGATATTTCGACGTCATGAGAACCGGAAGGTCCGTGGACGAAGCGGGCAAACACGTTATATCCGGTGATGCATATGCATCGCTCGTCCTCGTCGGTTATATCTCCTCGGCATTCCCTCATAAACCCTATCAAACATCCCTCGAACTCCGTGTGTCTTCGCGGCTCTTCATTGCAAGAAATTCTAATTGGATTTTGGACTCGTCTATTCCATTACCAAACTTTTTTGAGCGAATTTTTATGGTCCGTCGATCAAGTACGAATAATAGGGTGGGCCGAAAATCCGCTTTTTTGAAATTCTTGTAGCAGTACCGAAAATATTGTTAATTATGCCACAAACAAATTTTTTTCTATACAATTTTTCTATACACGAAATGTATACTAGAAATATATATTAAGGGGTTATGCGCAGTCACGAGGCCGAAAAAAGGCGATTGTTGAAAAAAAATGCTGTAAAGACATTTAAATTTATTAACGTACAAATTTATGTACATATTTTTTTAACTTTCAATTTTATTTTTGAATTTTTCATTTTGAAAAATAATGATTCTTGAGATAGGGGAAAATGGGATTTTTTTAACTAAAATTGCAATTATCTTAGAAACTATCGGTCCTCCATGATTTCATATAAGGACCTTTTTTTGTAGAGAACTAAATCTTCCATGGAATGAGAAGTTTACTAATAATTTTTTACCCATAAAAACTATAAATATAAAGGAAAATTATAATTGTCACTATCTTAGAAACTATCGATCCTCCATGATTTCATATAAGGACCTTTTTTTGTAGAGAATTCAATTTCCTATGGAATACGAAGTTTATCAATTATTTTTTACTCATAAAAACAATAAAAAGAATGGAAAATAATAATTTTATTACTAAAATTCCCATTATCTTAGAAAATATCGATCCTACATGATTTTGTATAAGAACCTTTTTTGTAGAGAATACAATTTCCTATGAAATACAAAGTTTATCAATTATTTTTTACTCATAAAAACTATAAATATAAAGGAAAATGTCAATTTTTTTTACTAAAATTACAATTATCTTAGAAACTATCAATCCTACATGATTCAATATAAGAACCTATTTTATAGAAAATTGAATTTCCGATAAAAACAAGCCCAGAAAAAAAGCCCTCCCTCATGAACAAAGATGAGAATGAAAATCGTGATTGCGTCAGATTTAAGGAAAAAATACGCCCTAAATCATGCTTCAGAGTGAAATCAACCCGAACCGTGACACATTTCGTCTCAATAAATTTATGATAAAAAAAATTGCATATGCATCCAGGTGAATCACGTTCGGCGTTACATTGGAAAGTGCGTGATGACGTTTGAAACTGAAAAGGCCACAACGGCACGTAACGATGCCAGTGAAATTTTAAAATACAAATATTCGCTCACCGGTCGTCGATGCGCGAATCGATGGACCGAGTTGGGTGGAGAAATAAAAGGTTGACGATCCCTAAACCCTTTGCCGGTGGGAATACGTATATATTTCATTCCTGTTTTATTTTCTAGCCTCTGGCCAATGCTTCGTTGTGTCTGTCCACGCACAATCACCGCCTGATCCTGGCTCCAAACTCCATCCTTTTTCACCCTCTCTCTCTCTCTCTCCCCCTCTCGTTTTTTATCGTTTCTTTTTTTGGGCGAGAGTGCCCTGCCGGTTTATACAACGACGGATCAATGTGCCCTCACATTGCGAAACGAGAGCGAGGCTGCATATTCAAACGTGCCTTGTGTGTAAACGTCGAGCCGATTCTCTTTTTTTTTCTCTAGCCCTCATACGGATCGATCACAGAGTGCATGACGCTAAAACCTCGTTGAGCTTGTCATTCGATATATATTCCATTGACTTTGCTCGTATATAACGACGCGGTATCGCTTTTATATCGTCATTCCACTCTCGAAGCGCAGGACACTCGAACTATCAGCGTTCGAAGTACCAATGTTCGACGTACCAGCGTTCGACATTCCAGGATCATGGATTACAAAGTATGCAAGAAGTATTGAGGGTTTGTAGTCGGACAAGTGGAAAACAAACAAAAGCTGGGGCACAAAGGCCTCCCCTAAAAATATGGGGAAGACAAAAAAATTTATTTCTCGTCGAATTATCATAAATTGAATTCATTCATTTTTAGGATCTGAGACGTAATGGACCACCCTAAAAAATAGGGTCAGCATTTTTTTTTTTGTTTTTTTTCAAATTATTATGCATTTAAGGGGTTAGGCCACTCTACAGACCAAAAAAGGGGCATTTTTCGGCGAAACCATATCGGATTTACAAAAAGGGTTTTCCATTATACATCTAACTGACAATGCAACATTATTTTTTCACGGCGATGTATGCCAAAATGGCGACTGTGCAGCATTTTTTCGATGACGCCTTTATTTCTGCAAGGTCGAAAAATTTTGTTGATTAAAAAAATAATAGTTGAAAAATATAAAATTTTTTTATTATTAAACGAATTTGTAGTTAATATATATTTTTTTTATGATAAACAAATAAACATAACATTAATTATGATCTATGAAAAACAATTTTTTGGGGAAAGAGAAAAGTTATCATTTTTTTAGAGGGGGGGGGGGGGGCGTCGTGCCCCAGCCTCCCCTATTTTAGCAATTTTGCTTTATTTTGGAAAATTGTGATTGCACGATCGACGATGTTTGTTGGGTGAAAATGTTTAATTACTGGACAATCAATGGTGACCGAGGAATTACTGCACTCATTTTTTTGAATATCATCGAAAATAGTTTTAAGGGTTGTTTTTTCACTTTTTCTCCCGAATTAAATTTTTTTAAACGAAAACTCTGGTTGGTTCGAAATCAGCGGTAAATTTCCCATGAAATAGATTATGGAAATATTCGAAAAAAATAAAAAATTTATTTGCCCGATTTTGGCCGAGATTTTGAAAACCTTGAAATAGCGAAATTTCAACTACTCATAACTTTACTTTGGTTCAACTGATTCTGAAATTTCTTTTTCGCACGCAAAAGTTGTGACTAAACTTGGAGAACGCCGTTTGGTTCATCCCGATAACTAAATTTTTGTAGAAATGGGAGCCGTTTGAAAATCGCCGAAAAAAAATGGAAAGGAGTATGTCTTCAAAAATTTGCAAAAACCGGTGGTCGAACTTTAAAAATCCGCCAAAAATTGAAAAATCATCAGAATAGGATGAACAAAGTGGCATTTTAAAGCCTCAACGATTCCAAAGAGAATGAGCACAAGTTGAATCCGAAATCTTATCTAGAAAATAAATTACAGTCATTTTAGTGAACAGGTTCAATTTTTGGCAAAATGTAAAAAAAAAAAAATTTTTTTTTTTTTTTCAAACCTTATATCGATGTATTTTGTCCCCCTGAACACGAACCTACCAAAAGTTTTCTCAAAAAATCGAAATTTTTATGAATTTTCATAAAAAAACATATTTTTAAGATCCCTTTTACTTTCTCACATGAACAAATTATTTTTTTCGACAAAAACTCTGCGTGACTCAAAACCAATAAAATATAATTCCAAAATAATTGAAAAACATCAATTGGACCCACACTTGGTCCGTTTTCCAAAAATATCGGAATATCGAAAGTTGAAAATAAAAAAAGTGCGGATTGAACGATGAATTATGCAATTCAGAAAAAACAGTAAAATAACAGACGTCGCTTCTATGAGCAAGGCATGGAAATTTATTGAATCTTCGCGTGCATTCGATCGTCGAGATCGAATCATCACTTTCCTATCAACTTTTCCTTCTGTGAGGAATGTCGAATTTTCTTCAGAAACGTTCGGCAAACTGTCGAAGGATTCGGTGTTCATTTACGTTCAAGGACGATATACATGTTGGTGACAGAACGAGTTTTATTCTAAGGTAATGGCAGTCATGATGATGAGACACACACACACACATTCACCCTAATATACAAGGTGTGACAAAAGTAACTGGACGGCTGAATATTTCCTCACCTAAGATATTTTTCAAAAAGCCCATGGTCATTCTTGCAGTAACTTTTGGCGAGGAATTCACTGGTAACTTTAATTTTGACCTTGACGATAACCTTCAAGGTTACTTCAAGGTCAACTTTTTTTCAAATAAGACCCCCCTTTTTGACATCGGCAAACGATAGAGCGGAAAATTTCACGTTCAAATATGTACTAGGGTCATAGGTACATTTTGACCTTGAAGGTCCTCCAACAATTAACCTTAAACGAGGTGTAGATACCTCTTGGAATAGAAGTTTTTCGCATTCTCTCGTAAAGAGCAAAGTTATCAACTTTAACAAGGCACATTTTAGTAGCGACCTTGACGATGACCTTCAAGGTTACTTCAAGGTCAACCTTTTTATTTAATGGAAACCTTTCTTTTTGAGTTCTGAAATCAATAGAACAGATGGTTTCGCATTTACATTAAAAGATTCGGAACTCAAAAATACAAATGATGATGAACAAAAAAAGTTGACCTTTAACCCTCCGCCGTCTACCTATATTTTTGACTACGCCGGAGGATATCGTTTGCGGCTATTTTTATCCAATTCTCGTTCCAAAATTTAATTGATGAAATACCAAAGTCAGATTTGAAGATATCGTCAGTGGTAGACGGCGGAGGGTTGAATCACCTTGAAGGTCATAATCGAGGTCACTACTAAATGCACCTCGTTTAAATTAATAACTTTGCTCTCTACGAGAGAATTTGAAATCTTCTGCAGTGGCATCCACACCTTTTCAAGTTTAATTGATCCTAGAGGACCTTCAAGGTCAAAATGTACCTATGCCCTAAGTACATTTTTAAACGTCAAGTTTTTCGCTCTATCTATTGCCAATGTCAAAAAGGGGGTTTCCATTCGAAAAACAAAAGTTGACCTTGAAATAACCTTGAAGATAATCGTCAAGGTTAAGGTCGGAATTAAGGTCACCGTTTAATTCCTCGTCAAAAGTTACTACAATAATGACCTTGACCTTTTTTAAAAACTTCTTAGCTAAAGAAATATTCAGCCGCCCCGTTACATTTGTGACACCCTGTACATAAACAGGGTATCAATATCTCTGACGCAGCAGGAAACTCGTGACTGTCTGGAGCAAAGTATCTCGACTCATCTTGATTCCATTCACCATCCCCGGAGATCCGGAATAAGAAAAGACCAAGAGGGATGTGTACGTATATTCGTATATATACCAGGTTATATAAAGCAGTGGTACACAGGAAGAATCGAAAGAAACGACCAACTTTGCGACACCATCATCATCGCGTGAAAAAGACGACGGTCGTCCAGCAGGGTCGTTTGATTTTATGAAAACCCGTTTGGTCCAAGTCAGTTCAACACTGATATATATATATATATATATATATATATATATATATATATATATATATATATATATATATATATATATATATATATATATCTTTGGCACTGTAGCAGAGAAATTGGGGTTACCGAGGTCACTTGCAAGTGGCAATCATTTGGAACGAGAAAGAAAGTTTGACAGCGACGTCAAAACGAAACCATTAAAGCTCCAAAGATTTTTCATCGGCCTTCGTGTATAACCACGACCATTGGTCAGTCGCGTTTGATGAGGAATCAAAAATACTCGGCCGAAAAATGATTGAGGTAGTGAAAATAAAGGAAAACGTGCTTATGGGGTAGAATCGTTGGGGAAACAAGAGATAAGATCATGGAAATTTGCAAATGGCTTCCTTCGATAGCCTAAGCTGACTAATCAAGTCAGTCGTATTGACTAGTCACGTCAACTAACTATGACTAGTAGAAGGAACTAATGCTGGGTGGTTACGATAACCATCGAGATGGTTATGGTAACCATACAGATCTGCAGACATGATCATATAGTTGGCTTCAGTGCCAATAAAATTCGTTGTCCATCCTCTCTTGAATACTGATTTATTAGCTAGACTGTCTAATCAAGTCAGTTTTGTTGACTAGTCGCTAACTATGAATAGTAGATCAACTAACTATGTAGTAGATCAACTAACTATGAATAGTAGATGGAACTAATTCTAAGTGGTTAGTGTAATGGAGCAGATGGTTATGGTAATTATACCCAACTGATAATCTAGTTGGTTGTCCCAACCAACCATTTTTATCCGTGTGGTCGAAATGATGGAAAGGACAATTTCCATGAAGGAGTAACGTGAAGCGAATTGTAAAATGGAGTCAAGACAGCAAAATCATGTGCTTGACCAAAACGTGGTATGTACCGAAGAGTTTTATGGGAACTGTGTTTTCAAGAGCCACCCTCCAATAGGAATTTTGGGGTAGCACCGAGTGAATCTCGTCGAGGGCCGCAGTTGACCACACATAAGTAAAAGATAAATATAGAGGGCGTTGTAAGGATCTTTTTATCTTCTCCGCTTCTCATTCTAAACCCCGTGGCATGTTTATTTCATGTGTATCCTAAGCCCGCAACGTTTTTTCCTAGGTTACACGCGGAAGGATTTCTAACGACTGGTGGTTAACCCAAGTCCGGTTAACCGACATCGTTCAACCCTCTTCAGCCACGCGGAACAACAAATTCCTCTCCCTGTTTATCTTCCCACTGGAAATTTTTTAAACGAAGATGGAATGTAAAAAAAGCAGCAGAACGCACAAACTCTCGGCATTTTTCTGCGTTAGCCAAGGGGAAACATTCTCAAGCCCATTGTTTCCTTTCCTTCCGCATTCTCAGTCGATTTATTCCAACCTCTTTTCACAAGAGAAACTTAGTGAACTCAGAATCAACATCGATCCATTCTTACGATACTTTCCCACATAAAGTCTCGAAGGATTGATGAATTTTCACGTGAGTTGCTACGATGCTGGGATCCTTCGACGAAAGGATACGTTTCTAAAATTTGAGACATGTTTCGTTAACCAAGTTAAGAGGCTCGATTGGTTCATTTGCGGTAGAAAAATTCCTTACGGATCATGCTTAAAAATGACAAAAACCATATTAGTGGGTCCATTTGCGAAATGTTTTTTTGTGACAAATTAATTGATGGATCCTCTCTCTCACTGCATCATATCTGCTTCGTTACACTAACCACCTAGCATTAGTTCCATCCACTATTAATAGTTAGTTGACGCGACTAGTCAACAAAACTGACTTGATTAGTCAGTCTAACTATACACGGAAAAATATGGTTGGTTAGGACAACCTGATTATCAGTTGGGTATAGTTACCGTAAACATCTGCTTCGTTACACTAACCACCTAGCATTAGTTCCATCTACTATTCATAGTTAGTTGACGCGACTAGTCAACAAAACTGACTTGATTAGTCAGTCTAGCTAATAAATTAGTATTCAAGAGAGGATGGACAACGAATTTTATTGGCACTGAAGCCAATTGGTCATATCTGCATCACTATGATCATTCCATTCAATTCCATGAAAAAGTTTTTTTTCGTCGTTTCAAGGTTCAAAGCCTGTGTTTTGAATCGGAAATTGCCTGGGGATCACGATGAAGCTATTTGCGATTATAAAATTCCTTACAAATCATGCTTAAAATTGACAAAAACCATTTTGCCGGGTCCACTTGCAAATGACCTTGACTGACAAGGTTCAATGCGTGTGTTTTGAATCGGAAATTATATGGGCTACACGAATTCGTAAATTCAAATATTCACACACCCCTAATTTTTCGGTGTCTCCAACCTCTAATTCCCCATCGAATGGCCAAAAGAGGCTTTTTCCACACGGAGGGTTGCGCTATCCAGAGGTCAATTCCTTTTCATCGTAATTATTCACTATTTTACGCCTAACCGGAAGCGATTCATCGACTTACTGTAATACCTTATGAGTCAATAAACCACGAACAAGTTTTATTTGCACGGGGTCTAGTGATTGCTTGGATAATTGCGAGGATTTCGACGTTTTGGGGTTCCATTATGATTATTAAAACGTCGATCAACCGTTTGTTGTTTCACATAACGTTACGTATGACGCATGAGACCAATTCATTAGGGAGCGGTTCCCTGTGCCAAGATTTGAGTAACCTCGATGGTTCGTGAATAAATTCGGGGTGCGTTATAGTGACTTCGTCCTACACGAAGAGGAGGAGGAGGATTGACGACAAAACGTCGTCCTGGAAAAGGTCACTTGTTGAATTTTGGAGAAGTTTTTTCGGACGAAACCGCATTGTTAATTCAACAATTTGTCATGGACACAGGTACAAGAAAATACTCGGTCAAGCCTTAGCAATCGATAGGAATTGGAAAGTTAGAAAGAGAGGGAGGGAGTCCATAGTCACTTGGTCCAACTTTTTTTTCCGCTCGATTGATTATCGTTCCGCTAAATCGGACAATAACCCTTCAACGCGAATCAGGCTGCAAGAAAATCTATAAATACTCGATACGTTTCCCGATACTGGAAACTTTGACAACACCGAAGAAGTGATAAGTAGAGCAACCGCAATAGCAGTACCAATTAACAATCTCCTTACCACTTTACAGCCCTCCCATTTTAGAAGTCTCCAGCTTGTCAACTCGGTCGGACACTTACCGACGTTGCAGCTCACCCCAATAAAAATACAGGGATGACCTGCAGTCGGTAAGTAAGGGATCGCAGAATTAAAGAGCTGTTTACTGGGAGATTCGTTTTGGGATAGAGATATTATTTGAGAGTCATTATTTGATGGAGATTTATTTTGGTACACGAAAAAAACTACTTTGTTGATCCAACCAACTGCTTAGTGCTCAGAGCACTAGCTTCTGAGGACTAGAAGAGAAGTTGGTTGGATCAACTAGATAGTTAGTTGGATCAATTAGATAGTTGGTTTGATCAACTAGATGGTTGGTTGGATCAACTAGATAGTTGGTTGGATCAATTAGATAGTTGGTTACCGCAACTAAGTCGTCTTAATAACTAAGCAACTTAGTTGTGGCAGCAAAAAATAATAGTTGACCCAACCAACTATCTAGTTGATCCAGCTAACTTCTTGTCTGGCGCTCAGAGCACTAAATGGGTAGGTTGGATCAACTAAGTCGTTGTTTCCGTGTAGACTTGTTTATTGGGTAGAGTTCAGGGTTGCAAATAATGCATTACTATTTTTAAAGCAGTTACATTTTCAATAACCATTAACTCTTATTGATTAATTGAAATAATTTCCATTAACCATTGGGTAGAGATGGTATGGATGATAAATGGTAAAGCTGCAAATGTGTTGGAGATTTGATGACATTTGAAAAAAAAAAAAGATTTTACAAGGATTTAGTTCAGCAGCATATTTCGACGCTTCGTCGAGAAAAACCCTCAGAGGGGAAGGAAAAGCTTCTCGAATCTTTCGGCCTATTCCATTGGAAAATTCGACGAATGAGCAAATGAATTTCGCCAATGCAGAAGTGGATTCCTCTATGCGAAAGGATTGAGCCCTACACGGAGTTTCCTATTTGGCCAAGTGAAGGCAAACGGACGAGCGAGTATCTTTCTCCGAATAGACCAATTCCTTCGATGATTTCGGTATCGCGTTTCGACCTCCAAAAGCCTCGATATATGTTGGCCGAGGTATTGCAATATCATCCTGACCTACAAGCTCAAACCCGATATCTCGTTTATTGAGTTCTGTTCATCTCGCTTGTCACGGATCGGGTAGGACTGATTCGGCATCCTACAGTCTTATTCATGACAGACACACACACAGCTTTCTGTAACCGTCAGAACAACCACAGATAGAAAGAGGGAGCATTCGGCTGCCTCTCTTCCGGATAATCGAGGAAAATGGCCCCACATATACACATTCGGATACTATTCGAATTTCGAATCAGTAACAGATATCGGAAAATGTTTATTCTGGAATGACACGTGTATCGTAATTGATTGTCGAACAAGAATGACCCTCATTCCCATACGAGCAAATCTATCTTCATCACAGCGACTTCATTGTCTCTTTTAGGGGTGTTCGAATATTCGAATTTACGAATTATTCGAATCGAGTTTCAAATCGATTAATTCGAACTATTCGAATTGTTCGAACTATTCGCATAATTTGAACTATTCGAGCAACATCACTGGTAAAAAAAATCGTGGAATGAACTAAATTGTAAGTCAAATACGTTCAAACGAATATTTAGTTTGTACAATTCAACTTTTTTTGCCTGAATAATATTTTGGTCAACCGAAGCGCAGAATTAATCAAGAAACTAATTATTAAACCAAAGAAAATATTTATTTGAACGTATTTGACTTACGTTTTACTTAATTCAAACATTTTTTCTCCGTTTATTCGAATTATTCGAATAATTCAAACTATTCGAATTACTAGTATTTAGGGGTATTTAGGGGGTGTGCGGATATTCGAATTTACGAATTATTCGAGCTAATTCGAATAATTCGTTCGAATAGTTCGAATTATTCGAGCTAATTCGAATAATTCGTTCCAATAATTCGAATAGTTCGAATTATTCGATTCGAATAATTCGTAAATTCGAATATTTGTACACTCTCAAATACTAGTAGTAAAATACGAGACTATATGTTGTTGCAATGGCTGTTTATGATGAAAACCTAAATAAATATTTGCAGTGTCGAAATTATTGAATAAATTAATGTCAGTGGCTAAAAATAAAGTCAGATTTCAGAACGAGGAAAAAAAACAGTCATCGATTATAACAATAAAAAATCATTTCTCATTTACCATTCAATAATTGCTGAAACTGGAAAAGAGAAACTCAAGATAACAATCGACTTTTTTTTATCGTCGTTAATTTTTTTTTCAAAATTTGGGAGAAATATATTGTGAATGAATGAAAAGAGTAGAATTTTTGAAAAACTCTATTACACTTGATTAACAATCAGCGTATTGAATTTATTTGTTAATTTTTCTAACAATGTATTTTCATAATGTATAAAAAAGTATTTTTTATTTTACATTTCATTAAAAGATTGGTAATGAAACTTTCTTTTAAAGTCATTTTTTATTAAAATTTTCAGTACTTCAATAGTGAGCGATAAAAAAAATATTGTCATTAAGTTAAATATTTGATGGAACAACACAACTTCTTCATCGAAATCGATCAGTTTAAGAGCAAAAAATGATTATTCGATGAATTTGAATTATTCAATTCGATTAGAATGGCTCGTAGGGACGTGGACGAATGTGCCCCGGATGTTATGAAAAAACACACGCTGACGTTGCTCGTAAATGACCAACTTGGGCCTGTCTGCGCCCTGTTTGGAATGCAGGGATATATACTAGGGTGGGTCGAATAAAATGACTAAATTTTTTTTCCTCGATATAATAAAAAACGTATTGTTTGGCATCTCAAAGAAACTCTCTGCAAATATTAGCCCTTCATATTCAAATTAAGAGGTCCCTCATCCCAAATTTTCATTTCCCATTTAAATGACATGGGCATTTTTTTAAACTTGGGAATTTTATTAGACTTCAACCGTTGAGGTTAGGAGAGTTTCTTTAGCACATTTTTGTAGAACATTTAATGCTCTACAAAAAAGCTCTCTTGAAAAAATAATCGGCGATAATTATCATTAATTATCACCGATTATTTTTTTAAACGATTAGTTTTATCGATTAGACACAAGAGAGTTTTTTGTAGAGCATCAATTCTACAAAAATGTGCTTAAGAAACTCCTAACCTCAACGGTTTGATCAAATTCCAAAGTTAAAAAAAAAATTTTTATGTTATTAAAATGGGAAATAAAAATTTGCGATGAGGGACCTCTTAATTTAAATATGAAGGGCTAATACTTGCAGAGGGTTTTTATGAGATGCCAAACAATACATTTTTCGTTATGTCGAGGAAAAAAAATAATTTTATTTGACCCACCCTAATATACACACCAGGGATGGGATGGGAACCCTAAGAGAGAGAGAGAGAGAGAGAGAGGGATGGAGACGAAGAAGGGTGGAGAAAGGTGAAGGTGGAGGGTAGCTATCGGAAGTAGAGGGTAGCGGCATTACCAAGAGTGCGCTTGTTGCTTCGCGAGAACAGCGGTGAAGGAAGAATCATGAGGAAAGAGAGCTGCGAGGAGGGGCTGCTCAGGGTAGTTGCTCACCCCCTGCTTTTCCTCGTACAATCCCTTTTATTCCTTGTCAAGAAGAGAGAGAGGCGAGGCGCGAACGAAATAAATAAGAAGCTCCCGGCGAAGGGAGGCCAGGAACAAGGGTTTGCGGTTGACATTAGTGGGGGGGGCGCCACCTAACTTCATGTGTTATGTTATAGTACCTCTCAGTGTGCGTGCTTTCAAAGAGTGTGAGAGGTGGAAGGTGGCCTGGAGATGGAATGGAATTTCCGTCGGTTGGTTCAGATAAACAGCCGCAATTTCGTCGGAGGCGACGTTGAAAACCTCCGGGAAACCGTGTCGACTTGTACGCCACGGCCTCGGAATTTCTTCAGCGATTTACATCCATCCCACCTTCGTCCTTCAAGCCCCATCATTCTCCCCATCTCGCACCCTTATCCCTCCGGAACCACCCTAGCCACCATCCCCAACTCTCCTCCTCGCCATTTGGGTTAACCGTTTTCAACCTGCAACCCAAACACGGGTTATTGCTTCGCACGCCAGCCCTACATACACGTGTCCTCATACCGGAAGCCCCATGCCCCATTCCTCGGTGAATATGAGAAGAGATACAGGATGAATCGCGACTTCGTGCAATCGCAGTCCAGAAGTCGTTTCCTCATATAGCTATTCCAAATATACGCATTCGAGACACCAGAGACAGTCGCATTCCTCATTCGTGTTCTTGTTTCGTCTCATCTTGGCCTCCTTTCATGGCCGATTGGTCTAAAAACGGGAATTGGCACCCTCGATGAGGGATTCGTCAACAACATTGGTGGGGTTTTTTTTAAGTTTAGGTCGCCCTCTTCTGAGGGCCTGTGGCACTTTTCATTGATGACGATCTTGATTGAGCATTTTTGGACTTTGATGGGAAAATAAATCATCGAGACATTTGACCAATTATCCGGGCTGACCTGGTCCAATGATTTCTGCCCTTTGCTTGTCCCCTTCCCTTGACCGTCGTTCACCGATTCGTCGCATTGTATTTTATTGAAAATTTACTGCTCTTCATTCTACGGCTGAATGGACACTGATGACGTTTGAAGGAAATAGAATAACAAAGATGCGATCTAATGAATGTTTATTTAATATTAATAAATATTATTTCAAACTGAACAAATATGTATTTAAATGAAATGATTTTTTTTTTAATATTTACACAATACAGAATGTTGAGCAATTAGATAACCTGACTAGGTTCGGCGTGTAGAGCGCATCAAGACAAAAAAATTGCGTTTTTTTTAATTTTGTACGATAAAAATTGGCTGAGTCATCAATGTTTTTAAAGTTGACTAATGACGGCTAGAATCTAGGAGAAATGCCGCTGGTGGGGGGGTTTTTACGCCACGCCCACCGTTACCCCCGCCACGCGGCTCACCAGCAGCATTGCTCCTAGATTCAAGCCGTCATTGGTCAGCTTAAAACATCAATAACTAAGCCAATTTTTGTCGTATAACAATTTTAAAAAAAGCTAATTTTTCCTCTTGGCGCGCTCTACACGATGAACCTAGTCAGGTTATCTAGTTACTTAACACTCTGTACATATTTTTAAACATTTCAATCTTTAAATGTATAGCTACACACATGAAGTCTACAATTTCGTAAAGCTTCATCTTTTCTTTAACAGAAGGGAAAAGAAAAAAGACCCTTTTTTATGGGAATCCTTTTCGGAAATTCGACCATCTTGCGTTTTGCCGCAATGTTCAATGTTGTATCAAATAGCCATACTGAAAAATAAGGATATCAAAGATAGACGAGCTTGGAAAGGATATAGGTACACCCCTCGAATATTCGCACACCCCTTCTATTTAACTAACTTTCAACGAAAATTCGCAGCGTCAAGAATCTTGGAAGAAAAGTGGAAGACGTCTCGCAAGATTCTCGCTGTTATTACCCGGCGAGGAAGAACCAGCTTCGAAAGAGTTCAGCGCAAAGAAAACGGGAAGAGCTCTTTGTTTTTGTTTTTTTTTTCATCCCCCATCGCTCTCTTTGTTTTCTGAAGGTTGGAATTCTAAGAAGCTGGAATCTTAAGGTGCCTCCGGGTGTTGAGGAAGGATCGCAATTTCATTTCGTTTCGCGATTGCGAATGAAAAGGAAGCGCTGATAATTTAGCTGAAATTCGCAGGCTCTTCTCTATATTCAGGAAAATCATTGGAAAAGGGCGTTAGCGTTTTATCGCGAAATTGCGCCGAAATTAATAGCCGATATTTTTCGTCCAGTTTTCGTTGGTCATGCAGCAGCTTATTCTTTTTGCACCTCATATCTTGGGATCTTGGTTTGAAGTCGTTTTGAAATTTAGTGGATAAGAAGCGCGCTTGGTTATATCGAGAAAAACCAATACCTAAAAATGTGGATATTTTTCGATAATAATTGAATTGTCTCGGGCTTTCATTCGATTCGTGTGATAAATTTTTCGTTTTAATTGACTTTTTAAGCTTGGCACTTTTTAAGCATCAGTTTAATCATCGGTTCAATCATAAAACCGATATAAGAGCGGATTCCCTCTATCACTTTCTTCGTCGTTCCTCTCTTTTGCCTCTTGTTGAGTCTCCCAACATCACGTTATCAAATAAACTAGTTCTATATAGACACAGAAGAGTCGAACTATTTCTGATTCCCAATGGATTAAATCACATTTCACGTTGAAACTCTCCTTCACCAGAGTCGAGGTTTAATTGAATGATTGCACAAGCGAGACGATACTGGATTTTCGTTATAGGACCTATCAGAGTGCTCCGATCGAATTCTCGATATTTATTTATCGTTATCGCTCAAGCAAATGTCAATTCTCGGATATTTTCATTGTTTCATTGTATTCACTATCAAAACAAACAACAACAAATTCTAATCATCGATTTTTATCAGAGCTCGTCAAAGTACCGGAAAGTACTTTGTACTTGAAGTACTTTCCGGTACTTAAGTCAAGTACTTCAGATACTTCAAGTACTTCGGATACTTCAAGTACTTACGGTACTTGGTCCTTGGATTATTTTCTAGTACTTTGCTACTTTCAATCTTGAGTAGTTCAAGTACTTTAAGAACTTAAGTACTTGAGTACTTGAACTATTTAAGATTTAACGTACTTGAAGTACCAATACTTAAAAAATCAAGTACCAAGTATCAAGTACTTTTCAAGTTTTCAGGTATATCTCGCAAGTTCTATCTGATTTCTTAGTCTCGCTTGATTTTTATTCGAGTACTTTTTGTATCAAAATGTATTTTCACCTTGTGCAATACACTGAGATCAGGATTTAGGCAGATTGGAGCAGAAGTATTTGAACGAAGAATTAAAAATAATTAAAAAATGGCAATGAAGATTGTAATTAAGATTTATTTTCATACAGGTTTAAAGAAGGAGAAATAGTTTTACATGAATTGTTAAAAATGAAGAAGTAGTTTTACATGAATTGTTAAAATTACTCGAACTTCATGTTTGTCTTTTAAAAACTGTCGCAGGTGACAGTTGAGGGACATCAGCAAGACACATTTAAAAGTACTTGATACTTGTACTTGAAAAAATAATTCAAGTACAGAAAAGTATTTGAAATTTTTAGTACAATGCTTGAAGTACAGACCGAGTACTTGGAAATTTAAGTACAATACTTGAAGTACTTTTATGTACTTGAAAATGTAAGTAAAATACTGAAAGTACTTTTTAAGTACTCGAAAATTTAGGTACAATACTTGGAGAACTTTTTATGTACTTGAAAATGTAAGTAAACTACTTCAAGTACGTTTCAAGTACTTCAAAATTTAAGTATAATACTTGAAGTATTTTTTAAGTACTTGAAAATTTAAGTACAATACTTAAAGTACTTTTTAAGTACTTGAAAATTTAAGTAAAATACTTGAAGTACTTTTGAAGTACTCGAAAATTTAAGAACAATACTTGAAGTCCTTTTCAAGTACTTGAAGCACTTTTAAGTATAGTATAGTATTTATAGTAGTATAGCATAGTATTTAAATATAATACTTGAAGTATTTTTTAAGTACATGAAAATTCAAGTACAATACTTGAAGTACTTTTTAGGTTGGTTAAAATTAAAGTATAATATGTAAAGTACTTTTTAAGTACTCTAAGTACTTTTAAGTACTTAAAGTACGTCGCAAGTACCGGGTACTTCAAATACTGCCCAGCTTCGATTTGTATTCTACGTCCAAATTGTTCAATATCCAATTATTCAATAATCAAGAGGGACATGCACGAAAATGGATGGAAACTGTGCTAAAAGCGAGTAACGAGGAGGAGGAGGAAAATGGTGAAACGGCTGGAGAAATAAATAAGTGTATCCGTTGAAATCTTAATTGGCGTCCTGAAAATGGCGCATAATGACGTGAAACATTGCATCCTCCTTCGGTCCTTTCTCCCGGTCGAGAAAAAAGATGCTGAGTCTTATTAAACCGTTGGAGGAGAGAGAGAGAGAGAGCGAGAGAGAGAGAGAGAGAGAGAGAGAGAGAGAGAGAGAGAGAGAGAGAGAGAGAGAGAGACGATTGTGCCAGAAGGAAAAAAGTGAATAGATGGAAAGACGGAGGAGGCACGTAAACCGTCGGTGGTTCGTAACATCGCTGGGTTTGTGGTTTGTCGAGTGGAAATGAAAGAAACGGGGCTAGGAATAGCCAAGAGAGACCTTTTAATCCGGGAAGTTCCGGCGACGGAAGAAAGGTGAAGGAAGAAAAGCTGACCCAACGTTTTCCATGAACAATTTGTAACGGATGAGCGGAGTATTCGCGTTCGAAGGGGTTGGAATATTTACGTTTATTTAAGGTTCAAAAAATCGATTTTTTTTTTTACATTTTTCGCGAGATAAACATTTTAAGAATGCACTGTAAAAGTTTCAGCCCGAAATTAAAAATATTTTTGAAGTTGAAGCCAAAAGAATAGAGGGATTAACTAATGAGTTAATATTAAAAATGACTAATTACTACGATTTGACAATCACCGGAAATTGTAAATCTCTCGGAGAAATGAAGAGAACTTTGAGATAACTTTCAGAAAACGGAAGGATCAAAACTTTAAACGCGTTTTTCTCGAAACTACGTTTTAGAAATTTCGGCGAAGCACTGACTAAACATTTTACCCGTTATTTTAGACACACATAGCTAAATATGTAATAAATGAATTTTATTAAACAATTTATCAAAAAAAATCGATTTCGAAGACCTTTTTGTTCACAAGTCCGCCATTTTGTTTTTTTTTTAAATTTTAAATATGCATATTATAGGTTATAGAGATAGAATTAAGCCTACAAAACAATAGTCTCTTTGGATTTTTGGTTTCAGATGACTCCACTTTGACGTCCAAAATCATAAACAAATTCATGTGAAATTAAGTAAACAAATTTTTTTTGTTCTCTTCAAGATACAAATAACAACATGTAAAAAATTCAAAACGATCACATTTTATTTTGTCGTTTAAAAAAATTAATAAAGAATGTCGAAATTTCGGTCGTCACAGTGAACTATCTTAAGGCTTTATAGAGACAGACTCCGTGTCATCATTCATGCAGAACTGCGTCAAGATTTCCCATCATTTCTCTGGCATATTTTACTAGTTACTGAAATAATATGGAAACTAATTCAATTAACCATTCACAATCTCGTATTTTGAAGATGCGTGACGGTCGTGATGCCCCAAGCCCAATGAAAGACCGACTATTCTTGGCTGAAACTTTCAAAGTAGGCTGACAAAATGAGGAGAGACATGGAGAGCTTGCGTCACATTGGTTATATCAACGAAAATATGGGTCACCAAGAACGTGATGACGTGGAATCGACGCTCATCCGAGTGAGGTTCGATCCTACACATTTTCTGTCCTACACAAAATATCCTACCCATAATAATTTCCAATGATTTTTATCCTACGCATATTATTATTTACCATCTTACATCCTACACAATTATTTAAACGTCCTACACGAACTTATAGCCCAACATATTAATCCTACACAATTATCCTACACCTAATAGTGTTCAGTGATTTTTATCCTACACATATTATTATTTACGATCTTACATCCTACGCAATTATTTACACGTCCTACACGAACTTATAGCCCAACATATTAATCCTACACAATTATCCTACACCTAATAGTGTTCAGTGATTTTTATCCTACACATATTATTATTTACCATCTTACATTCTACACAATTATTAAAACGTCCTACACAAATTTTCCTACACAATTAAATTTTATAATATAGGCTTCACATAATATTCTACACAACAAAAAATCCTACTTGAAAGATCCTGTACGTAATGATGTACATTACTTTTTATCCTACACGAACTTGTAGCCAAACATATTTATCTTACACAGTTATTAAAACGTCCGACACATATTTCCCTAGACAATTGTACTTCGTAATACAGGCTGTTGCCCATTAGAAAATCTAATTGTGTAGAAAAATGTGTGTAGGACGTCTTAATCACTTGTGTAGGATAAACATATTGGGCTCTAAGTTTGTGTAGGATTAAAAGTATTGGACATTATTACGAGTAGGATATTTTGTGTAGGATTTTTTGTTGTGTAGGATATTATGTGTGGGACAACAGCCTGTATTATAAAATTACATTCTGAAGAAAAGTGCCTATAAAATTTGTTGTCCATCCTTTACCCTCTTGAATACTATTTTATTGGTTAGCCTGACTAATCAAGTCAGTTGTGTTGACAAGTCGCCTCAACTAACTATGAATAGTAGCTGGAACTAATGCTGGATGGTTACGGTAATCATCCAGATAGTTATGGTAACTATACCCAACTGATAATCAGTTGTTTGTCCCAACCAACCATTTTCCGTGTAGTTAGACTGACTAATCAAGTCAAATGTGTTAACTAATCGCATCAACTAACTATAAATAGTAGATGGAACTAATGCTAGGTGGTTATCGTAACGAAGCAGATGGTTAGGGTAACTATAACTAACTGATAATCAGTTAGTTGTCCCAACCAACCATTTTTTCAGCGTAGTTAGACTGACTAATCAAGTCAGTTGTGTTGACTAGTCGCGTCAACTAGCTATGAATAGTAGACGGAACTAATGCTAGGTGGTTATCGTAACGAAGCAGATGGTTACGGTAACTATACCTAATTGATAATCAGTTAGTTGTCCCAACCAACAATTTTTTTCCGCGGAGTTAGACTAACTAATCAAGTCAGTTGTGTTGACTAGTAGCATCAACTAACTATGAATAGCAGATCGAACTAATGCTAGGTGGTTATTGTAATGAAACAGATGGTTGCAGTAACCAACTACCTAACTAATAATCAGTTGGTTCTCCCAACCAACCATTTTCTTCCGTGTAGGATGTAAATTGGTGGATAATAATATGTGTAGGATAACAATCACTGGAAATTATTATGTGCAGGATATTTTGTGTAGCATTTTTTGTGTAACCCATGTGTAGGGCAGAAAATGTGTAGGATCGAACTCCACTCCGCTCACTCGATGTTTCCTGACAGGAACTCAAACTTTGCATAAACATACTCTGTGCATATACATTCTCTTAAAAAAAAAGGTACCATAACGCGTGTGGATGGGCTACTCTTCCCACTGGGTGGGAGGAAGCCGCAAGCTCATCCAGCGCCGAACACATTCGGGCTCGTATATTTTGGAGTTTCGCGAGGTGAACCGAGCGCAAGCGCCGTCACGACGAGTAATCCACCCCCTGTAGGATTCTGTGTTGATCAGCCAGCGGTCTTCGAACCAGTCAACGACGGTACCTTTCACCCGAAGCTTCCGACTGTCACGGAAAAGTTTCCACTCATTCTGCGCTAAGTTATCCAGAAATGGAAATAATTCAGATAAAATACATCCAGTGAGACCATAGTTAAATTATTAGCAGAAAAAAAAAGTTGCATCAAGCCAGACCTTGGCAAACGTGACTCTGATGTAAAGTATCCGGAATATTGATGGATACGCCTTCATAATTGTGTAGCAATTAAAAAACTTCGATTTTGTGACAAAGTTGTGACGGCCTGACTATGATGAACTTGACATTGTCAGATGTCCGTTTTTGTGGATTCAACGGATGGTGATCCATTGACAGAGACATGACACGTCCGGAGGCGAGAGGGTAAACACGTTTCATCATCCGTACGAAAACTAACATTGTGGCAAATGTGCGAATAGCATTCGAATCGAATTGTGATATTCCATCCGAATTCGAATTATTCGATTGGAAACTTGATTCAAATTATTCGGTTCGTCTCGAATAACTCGTAAATTCGAATATTCGCACACCCCTATTTCGCACGTGAAACGGAATTGATTAGCCAAAGGGTTAGGGTAACCCAGTGATAAACTTGGTAACGCACACATACGTTAGCTTCCCGCGTATTTAGATGCAAATGGCTCGGTACATAAACGTTGACGTCATAACATGCACGACATAGAGGAGCCACTGCGTTAGGGAGGGCGGGATGTTTGGGACACTACGTTACAACCCCGCTTAACACGCACAAACACTCGTGTAAATACAAACAAACGACAATGAGAGCGACATTATGGTCATGAGAGACCGAGAGACGGAGTCAAGGTCCCGTGTAGAATATTTAGGGTGTTTGTCCTGGGGATTTTGAAGATACGATCACTAACGGACAATGGTATCCTGCCGAGAAACGACATGGCAATTATTTTGGCTTTGCGAAATTGTAACCGTGACAGTGAAATTGGTGAAGTTAGGATTCTTTATTTTGATGAAGAACCTTAAACCGATCGATCTCACTGGTTGACTAAGATAGAATGCCATTTGTCAGCGGATTATTCCCTATTCTTGATTTAATATTGGAAATCATCAGTATAATCACCTGACTATTTTTAGTTGACCAACTATTCATAGTTAACCAGGTAGTTTTAGTTAGATGGTTATGCTGATGATTTTGAAGATTAAATAACCAACCATTGTCTGGTTCTTATTCAATATCCAAAATTCTCAGCATAACCACATCAGTATTTTTAGTTAACCAATTATTTAATTATTTGTCAACTAAGTATTTTTAATTTGGTGGTTGAGCTAAAATCTTCAAGATTGAATCGAGGACAGACAATAGTGATCTGCCGAAAAATGGTATTCAATTATTTTATCTTTGGCATGGAATCATGATCATGTGAGTCAAATTGATAGAGTTGAGTTTCTTGATTTCTGTAAAGAACCTTGACCCATCAATCTAACTGATAAAGATAAAACAATTGCAATGCCATTTTTCATTAGTTCACTATCTCCGGTTCCTGATCCAATAGCCAAAATCCTAAGCCTAACCACTTGACTATTCTTAGTTAACCAACTATACTCAGTTAACCAAATGTTTTTAGTTAACCAAGTATTCTCAATTAAGTGATTATGCTGAGGATTTGAGATATTTTATCAGGAACAGAAAATAATGACCTGCTGACGGATGGCATTGCAACTATTTAACCTTTGGCGATACATAAAATTTGTTTCGCTGATTTGAATCACAATGCCATTTGTCAACAGATCACTATCGTCGGTTCCTGATTCAATAGCCAATATCCTAAGCCTAACCACTTGACTATTCTCAGTTAACCAACTGTTCTTAGTTAACCAACTATCCTCAGTTAACCCCATGTTCTTAGTTAACCAAGTATTCTCAATTGAGTGATTATGCGGAGGATTTGACACATTTTATCAGGAACACAAAATAATGATCTGCTGACGGATAGCATTGCAACTATTTAACGTTTGGCAATAAATAAAATTAGTTTCACTGATTTGAATTGCAATGCCATTTGTCAACAGATCACTATCGTTGGTTCCTGATTCAATAGCCAAAATCCTAAGCTCAACCTAACTATTCTTAGTTAACCAACTATACTTAGTTAACCACCTGACTATTATTATTTAACGAACTATACTTAGTTAACCAAATGTTCTTAGTTAACCAATTATACTTAGTTAACAAAATTTTCTTAGTTAACCAACTATAATTAGTCAACCAAATGTTTTTAGCTAACCAACTATACTTAGTTAACTAAGTATTCTCAATTAAGTGGTTATGCGGCCAATTTTACAGATTCGATGGCATTGCAATTATTTAACCTTTGGCAATAAATAAATTATTTTTCGCTGACCATAAATGCGCTCAAAATTCTTAAGATCAGTACTGCAGATCGAATTTCAAAAATTCTGTGACAAGTGTGAAAACGGCTGTCTGCATTACTGGTTAATGCCTCGTATGTAAATGCGCACTTTGGCCTGCTTTGACACACTGCAACTCGGTTTCTGGTGTCGCTTGTTGCCCGGACATGGCTTCCAGAGTGTGGGACAGCTGTGTAGCGTAGGCTTGTTAAACATCGGGTATATTTGTCATGGATAAGCTTCAACCCCCGTCCCGCTCCTCGTTCTCCATATTGCCACAGTCTTGTGTCGCATGCGATATACAGTCAGGAATTATCGCGATTTGCAATACACGCATCGTCGATAAATAACAAATCAGAGAACCAAAAGGTCATAAATCAAAACTTAATCACGTGAACGTGTAAGCTTCTCTAAAATTACAACGATTCTTGCTACGTGAAAAGATGTATATTATTATTATTATTATTATTATTATTATTATTATTATTTACGTATTTCTCGAATAAAAACTATTAATAATGTTCAATGATTTTTATCCTACACATATTTTCCTACACAATTAAATTTTATAATATAGGCTTCACATAATATCCTACACAACAAAAAATCCTACTTAAAAGATCCTGTACGTAATAATGTACAGTACTTTTTATCCTACACGAACTTGTAGCCCAACATATTTATCCTACACAGTTATTAAAACGTCCGACACATATTACCCTACACAATTGTACTTTGTAATACAGGCTGTTGCCCATTAGAAAATCTAATTGTGTAGAAAAATGTGTGTAGGACGTTTTAATCACTTGTGTAGGATAAATATATTGGGCTATAAGTTTGTGTAGGATTAAAAGTATTGGACATTATTACGATTAGGATATTTTGTGTAGGATTTTTTGTTGTGTAGGATATTATGTGTGGGACAACAGCCTGTATGATAAAATTACATTCTGTAGAAAAGTGCCTATAAAATTAGTTGTCCATCCTTTACCCTCTTGAATACTATTTTATTGGTTAGCCTGACTAATGAAGTCAGTTGTGTTGACTAGTCGCGTCAACTAACTATGAATAGTAGCTGGAACTAATGCTGGATGGTTACGGTAATCATCCAGATGGTTATGGGAACTATACCTAACTTATAATCAGTTAATTGTCCCAATCAACCATTTTTTTCGCGTAGTTATACTGACTAATCAAGTCTGTTGTGTTGACTAGTCGCGTCAAAATGCTTTGTCTTCTTTCGGTGAATAAAATTGAGTTTCAAATGTTCTTAAAGCGACGTTTTCACGAAAAAATGAAAAACGTACCGTTTAGGAAGATCAGGACGGGGAAATGACTCGGAAAAACTTTGATTTCCCAACAGGACGTCAGTTTGAGTATCTCTATTCGCGTAGTTTCCGGTTTTGGCCCGTCGGGAAATTTTCTTCTCTCTCTCTCTCTCTCTCTCTCTTCGTGCGCACGTATCTCGTTGATGTTTTTTTTTCTGCTTCACGTGCATGTAACTTTTACAATGCAGATATGCTTCGAAGATAGAGTTTGCACAATGTCGAACGGGGAAATGAAGGAAATGGATATGAAACAAGTAGAAATAGACAAATGGGAATTAAAAGTCAATGTATCGGAGAGAAGGGAGATGGAAAAATCGGAAAATCGTAAAAGCGAGTTTTCCCACGTGCTTGGAAAATTTTTTACGTTACTTTTTTTCTTCCCCTGAGCTTTTTACTGCCTTTCTTACGTGTCATTTACCTCTTCCGATCCATCGAACGCCAAACTCGACGGAAATTTCTATCGTAGACGCGAGTGAAAGGGAAAAGTTGAAAAAGTCGGATTTTCCAATGATTCATTCGATGCGGAACGAAGAAAATGGAAAAGTGAAACAAAATCGATTAAGCGCGTCGATGGGAACGAGAATTAATTTTCAACGTTGGGCTATAAAAGGACGTTTCGTCAAAGCGCGCTTCGATCAAGGGTCGAAAAACTAACCACAGCCCATGGAGTGAAAAAAAAAATTCCGCACATTTTGTTCATCGTTGTACATGTGCCCATTTAAATTAATCGGGTTTCAGAGGCAACGCGCTTGAAACGCGTCGATTAATTATTCATCGGAATGGTCCTGTGATAAACGCCGGGTCGTGACGATAAATTTCACCGATTAGCGCACTCCATCGGTCATTTCTTTGCCCGATTTATGCACTTTACTCATCCATTATCACTGAGTTTTTGTTCTCTTCTTTTTAAACCCCCAACGACGTTCTCGGGGATTTAGGGAAATTGGAAAATCCGTTCAATCCGAATGGAAAATGAATGCCGATTGAGTCAATGGCAAAGGACAAATTGATGGAAATTATTTGTCATTTTTTTTAGCAAACTCTTGAGGCGATATTCTGATTCAGAATTTTGAAAAAAAAAAATATTTTTTTTGCATATTCTTGAAGGGCTAGACCTTCCTCAAAAAGGATTTTTTTAGTTCCATTAATTTACTGAGCTATAGCTATTTTAGTGACGCAACAACTATGCTCGTCACATTGGAGCATAACTTTAAGGGAGTATTCTGATCTGGAATTTTTGAAAAAAATATTTTTTAAAAATATATTCTTAGAGTTTAGACCTTTAAGAATATATCCACGGAAAGAAATTTTTTCGTTCTATTAATTTATGGAGTTATAGCTATTTTAGTGACGCAGCAACTATGCCCGTCACGTCGGAGCGTAACTTTAAAGGTGTGTTCTGATCTAGAATTTTGAAAAAATGATTTTTTTACATATTCTTAAAGTTTGGACCTTTACAAATATATCCTCGAAAGGAAATTATTTAGTTCCAATGATTTACGGAGTTGTAGCTATTTTAGTGACGCAGCAACTATGCCCGTCACGTCGGAGCGCAATTTTAAGAGAGTATTCTGGTCTAGAATTTTGAAAGAATTATTATTAGAAAGGAAATTTTTTCGTTCTATTAATTTACGGAGTTATAGCTATTTTAGTGGCGCAACATCTATGCTCGTCACATTGGAGCATGACTTTCAGGGAGTATTTTGGTCTGGAATTTTGAAAAAAATATTTTTTTGTTACATATTCTTAAACTTTAGACCTTTCAGAATATATCCTCGAAAGGAAATTATTTAGTTCCAATAATTTACGGAGTTATAGCTATTTTAGTGATGCAACAACTATGCCCGTCACGTCGAAGCGTAGCTTAAGGAAGTATTCTGGTCTAGAATTTTGAAAAAAATGTTGTTTACATATTCTTAAAGTTTAGACCTTTGAAAATATATCCTTGAAAGGAAATTCTTAAATTCCAATAGTTTAGGGAGTTATAGCTATTTTAGTGACGCAGCAACTATGCCCGTCACCTCAGAGCATAATTTTAAGAGATTATTCTGGTCTAGAATTTTTAAAAAGTGATTTTTTTCACAAATTTTTATTTTTATTTGTTTATTGTCAAAATATTAATAAATACACTCCCGCTCAAAAGTTTGGATACACCAGTCGACATTTCTTGCCGCACTAGAAGTTACATTACTCCGTCAAAAAAAAAGATAATCAAATTTTTTAAAAAAGTGTTTTGACGAGAAGAAATTCAGCTTCGTTTCGCTTTGTTATAATTTTTTTTATGATTTTTTTTTCGACTCGGCATGTACTTTTGTACGTGACTGTTTTTTGGCCTTTTTTCAACCGTCGCGAATTGGTCGCACAGCCGTAGGACATTTTTTTTTGTCTTTTTCATCCAGGGTACATTTGAAAGGGTTAGCAAACGCTCCATTTCCGTTTTTTTTTAAATTTTGGTACGATTTTTGCTCACAAAGTTATTTCACTTTTGGCTAAAAAATACAAATTTTGAAAGATGCAATGTAACTCAAAAACTATAGAGTTCCAGAGAAAATATCAAGTATGAGAAAAGTAGCGTACGTATACACGGAATCATCTGGAATTATTTCAAAATTTTCCTATGAATTTTTTTTTTTTTACTATTTTCGCTCGAAACTGACGAAAAATTGAAAAATTGTATCTGATTTAAATTTCCGCACTTCGTGATAAAAAAAAATCTGAAAAAATTGAGCAACATTTGGGTTGCTATAAACAACAATTATCAATAATAATTATTGATTCACGATCAGCTGTTTAAGATTTTCTATGGGATATCAATAATGGCAATAATGAGCAACGACGAAATTAAATCTCACGATTTTCTCCATTTTTTTTTCATAATTGATCAAAAATTCCACAATTCCGCCAACTCCAAACCCCAAAATTGTTAAGTGAGATAGCTTTGAAATTAAAAAAATGCACTCACAATCAGCACTAAGTGAAGGAAGTTCTGGCCCAACTCTGAGCATTCAAGCCTAAAAGATCTCAAGAAAAAAGTATTTTCTCTCAAAAATAAAGCTTCCATGATCAGGACGCAGAATAAAAGGAGCGTCCCCGTTCTCACAAAAGTTTTTCCTCTCCAGTATACATATTACAAAAAAAAAAAAAAAAAAAAAAACGTGCCTTGTACGTCAGAGTCCGACGTACCGGATGCCTCCACGTTCCTTGGTCTCAATGTTGCGGAATCCACGAGGAACGTCTCGTGACATCTTGGAAAAACTCGGTACGAGACCGAGCTTATTCGCAACTCTTGTGTCCCACCTCATATTTTCGTGCGGTTTAGCATAGTCCAGACTGAAAAAAGTCAGCGCGCTTTTCCCGTAGCTTTGTCGTTCAAACTGGTGCATAACTGGACACAGTTGACGGGCCTGATATTTCTTGTTTTTTTTTATCCTCTTCGTCCTCCACTTTCCGGGTTCCGTTCTTTGCATATAACCCAGTCGATGTTTCCCTAGGTCGGACGTACATGGCCAAACTTTTCTCTTTATTTCCTCGACTTTTCGCTACCCGACACCGGACACTCCTTCGTTTTTCCCTCCCTTCTTTCCACTGGAAGTACCGAAGCTTCCAACATTTTCGACCAGCGAAGACGCTCGTCCAATATCCGACGAGGTGTCCAAATGTAATGTATTCCAGGCCAAGTATGCGACGAAAAGGGAGGCAAACGTTCCAATGCCTTTCTTGCTGCCCATTCTAAAATAACATTCCCTACATCCCGTGCTTGGAAATTCTAGGGAAGCCCTAACTTAAGTTGGGGGCTTGTGGGGCTTTAACGTGGATGCCCTAACTTAAGGCGGGGCCTTGTAGGGCTTGAACGTCGATGCCCTACTTTAAGACGGGGCCTTGTAGGACTTAAACGTGGATGCCCTAACTTAAGACAGAGCCTTGTAGGGCTTAAACGCGATGGCCCCAACTTAAGGCGGGGCCTTGTAGGGCTTAAACGTGGATGCCCTAACTTGAGGCGGGGCCTTGTCGGGCTTAAACGTGGATGCCCCAACTTAAGGCGGAGCCTTGTAGGGCTTCAACGTGGAAGCCCTATCATAAATTGCCATAACACCGTCAGGTTAGGCCCCGACAGGGCAATCCCACAGTTGCCAGGCTTATTCACAATATGGCCGACCTAATGCAACCCGTTGAGGACCCAGTCGGGCTGCAATCGGGTAACCCATATTTGAAGAAGACGGTATAATCACAACAGAACCAAATCGGGCCCAAATAGAGCGAAGGTATCGCAGCCCTAATTATTTCAAACATGACACTTTCGAGGCAACCCTTTGAGGACCTAATCGGGCTTCAGGCCTCTCAAGAAGTCATGCCTCAAGGGAAGTCTTACCCAGAAGATCTCTATATAGAAATCCTCTGCTTTAGTCTGCTTTACTCTGCCTAGACGAATAACTGTTCCGTGCATTCAGGGGCCCAATTGGGCTTCCAGACTAGGGTCCAAAGTAAGTTAGGGCCTAGGGCCTAGTCGCAGCCTCTATCAAATTGACACACGGGAGGCAGAAGTTCACCTTTATTGTGGAGGAAAAAGAGATGCGATCATTTAGGGAATGAAAAATAAAGTAGCGTTAATTGACTTCCTTGAAAGAGCGCGGAAACAAAGAGGATCCTTGAAAGGTTGTGAAATCCTTTAATGCTACTTTCCCGACTTTTCTACGCAAGAACCACATCAAAAGAATATCGAAGTTTTGCCAGCGAATGATTGAAGGCAGGAGATTGCAAAGTTGGCGAGGGTCTCCCCTTGACAAAGTGACTTTGAAGTCACCAGGACTTCGAAATAAACCAACAACGTCCCTTCTCTCTAAAATCCGACGACAACGGTTAATCCTCGAAAAGCCCCTCTGATTAATTTCAATTGGATTGTTTCGACATTGACGCGTGTCATTGGGACCAGCGAAAAGCTAGGAAAACTGGAGTCACCAACCCCTCTTTGTGGGCTGAAATGTGTCGACATTCTGATGCACGTGGGTTGAACTGTCTTTAGGGAAATCGCTTTAGAAACGTGTAACCTGGACGGATACACCTGCGCCAGACGAAGGTACCAGGGTCCAAAAAAAGGTCAAAGGTGGAGGGACCAGAAGTGTCCTCGGAAGGTTATTCACGTTTCACCAGAGTGAATGGCAATCAACCAAATGGTATCACGATTGATTGATCGCAGGAGGAAAAGAACGAAGAGAAAAGGGAGGCGAGAACCATCCCCGGAGATGGGAATAGCGTGAAATTGGCATTAGAATGAGAATAGTGAGGAGGACGTTGACTCAATTGTTCCAGAGAAATAAAACAACCCCTCCCACCTTATGAACAATATGGGGGATGAAGTGGGGGAGCGGGATGGTGTGGAGAAATGATATGACCCATGAGCACCTTCATGCAGAGGTCATGCGACAGTTGATGAAGAGAATATTCATGACCGGGGAAAAGGATACCTGGGATGGATATTTGAGTTTGGGTTCGCCGAGGATCGGGCGCTTCGTGTACAAAGTTTTCGTCAGCGAATGAGATAGAGAGAGTCAGAGAGGGTTAGAGAGGGTTAGTGAGGGTGAGTGAGAGAGTGAGAGAAAGATGAATTCAAGTCGAAAGGAGAAAGTTAACCACGGAGTCATTAGCAAGATCCCTTTCCCCTGAAGAACCTAGGTAAGGGTTGGGATCGGATGGTTGAAGTTCCGGTTTTAATATCGCGCCTACCATCGCTAATACCGGGCGCGCTATACCGTAACGCGTGTTACAGCTAAGGTGGTCTCTTACCTACCGCATCGTCATCCTCCCTTTTCCAACCCCCCGTTGAACTAAATCCGCGTGTCTAACTCCGCTCTCGCGTGCAGATGAGCCTTCGAGGTCGAGTCCCGGTGAAAAGGATCAACGGATGCATATGGGTCATTCCATGTCAAATGGGCCATTAGTTGGAATCGACCCATTTCAATTTCAATGAAATTTGGTCAGGAATTTTCTTTTATCATGAAACGAAGTTCTACCAAAAGAAAAAGATTAAAAAAATTTTTTTTCGAAAGTTATGCAGAATTTCACTATTTTTTCAATTTTTCAAGTTTATTTTTTTAATATCTCGAAAACTATTATAGTTACGAAAAAACCATCCTGGGTGAGTTTTCAAGAGTATACTTGGAGCTAAAAAAAATATTCTGAGAAAAAAAATTTGAAAAATTACGAATGTTGGGAATTTTGAATTTGTAAAAATAAAAAAATTTGTTCAACATCAAATTTTTGATTCCATTTTTTTTATATAATATCTTGTACGGATCGTAAAAGATCCTGGAATTTTCAGAATTGCTTTTTTTCAAAAATATCGATTTTTAAATTTTGGTAAACAATTTTTTTTTGTTTGGTTTACCTCCAAGTTAAGTTAAGCAATCATGTAATTTCTACTGCTTGAAATTACGAAATTGCATGATTCCTCAACTTTATTTAACTTATAAGTAGAAAAAAAAAATTTTTTAAATAAAATTCATAAGTTCATATTTTTTAAACAAAAAAAAACACTATTCTGAAAATTTCAGGATCTTTTAAGAACAGCACAAGGTATTATATACAAAAAATTGAATCATGATCGTGGATTTTTAGAAATTCAAAATTCTCCAAATTCATCATTTTTCAAATTTTTTTTTCAGAATATTTTTTTTTCGTAGCTCCAAGTATGCTCTAAGAAGAACCCACAACGATTTTTTCGTAACTATAATAGTTTTCGAGGTATTAAAAAAATAAACTTTAAAACTTGAAAAAATTATGAAATTTTGAATTTTGCATAACTTTTGAAAATAAAATTATCATTTTTTTTCCTTTGGTAGAACTTCGTTTTATGATGAAAGAAAACTTCTGACCAAATTTCATCGAAATTGAGAGGGTGGATTTGGTCGATTTGACATGGAATGACCCACATATGTGTATATATACCGTGTAGTAGCGTCATCACTGAATCACTGCGGGCATTAAACTTTCCACGATGTACATCGGAAGAGTCGAAGTTTATCCGCGTACCAACCCCTCGCAAAAGAGAAATCTCGGTCGGCGTTATAATATGTATAATAACGGGGGAAAAAAACTAATCTTCTTGAAAGACTCAAGATTCATGGTGATGCGACGTCATCCACAGATGAGGATAAATTTCCGTTTTTGAAGGATGTTGAATGGTGTCTTCAGCATCTCGTGTCGAGGAGGGAATGATTTTTCGATGTTTTAAAATATTTTAATAGTGGTATTTTGAACTCTGAACAGTGGGGCCTGGCTTAAGGGGGTTGAGTCAGCGTCAAAACGCCGATTTTTGAACATAAATATAAATATTCGTTGAATGAGTGCAAACCTGACCAGTGGTCCATCATTTGACGTATCAAATGAAGAAATTTTTGACGTTAATTATAACCCTTAAGGGGCAGCAGTTCTCTCAAAAATCAATTTTTGACTTTCACTGCGCTGCGCACGATCCTGACCAAACCGATCAACGGATCTTATCCTACGACATCTCATTTTCTTCGCAACACTTTTCCGGACATCTTAAGTGTGGCACATATTTTTTTTAGGTCCTTATTACAGAGTTACAGGCCACTTTTTGAATTTTGTAAACAAAAAATGGGCCAAAAATTCAAAAAGTGGCCCGTACCTCCGCAATAAGGACCTAAAAAAAAAATGTGCCGCACTTTAGCAATCCGGAAAAGTATTGCGAAGAAAATGAGAGGTCGTAGGATAAGATCCGTCAAGCGGTTTGGTCAGGATCGTGCACAGCGTAGAGCAACTCAAAAATTGATTTATGAGACAATCGCTGCACCTTAAGGTTTCCAACTAGGGTCGAAAATTTCTTCATTTGATACGTCGAATGATGGACCATTGGTCAGGTTTGCACGCATTCAACGAACATTTATATTTTTGTTCAAAAACCGGCGTTTTGACGACAAGCGACCCCCTTAAGGGATGATCTTACTCAGAAGAAACGAAGCTTTTCTGGAATTTTTTTTTTCGATCATCCAACAATGTGTTGAAATAAGGTTGTGAGGTTAGGTTCTGTATGGATTAAGGTGTACGAAAATATTTTTTATTTATACTGAAGGTAGAAAATGGCGTCGCTGCAGTAGGAAACTTGAAGAAATGTTTTTGACTGAGGTGGAAATTTGATAGAAATTCTGGAGAAGGAAGAAAAACATTTTTTTCTCAATATACTTTAGCTTATCTCTGGAAGTAGCCGAGATATTAATTTTTCGTTGAGAATTCACAAATTGGCGTCAATTTTTATTTTCATCCTCTTTTTTTGCTAATCGATCTTAAATTGTTTATTGCAAATTTAATTATCGATAAATCGATTAAAAAAAAATTCTTTCGATCCAGGGTAGTAAAACGCCTTTAAAACGTTTTTAAACGAATAATATATTATAAATATTATGATTATATATTGTACAATAATATATTATAAGACAACTTATTTTTCATCGCTCGAGATAGTAAATTGAGTTGACCTACTAATTTCAAGTCAATAGAAATCAAAGAATTTTTGAATTATGAATATGAATTATGAATTCAGGAATATGGCTATAAAATGCTAGAATTTAGAGAATTTGCTATGAATAGATCGATCAGAATTATTCGGAAATATTAAAATAAATATATTTAATATTTAATATTTATAAATATTAAATATTTTCTTGGAAGCATCGTAAATGTAAAAATGTAAGCTTTTGGGGCACTTTGGAAGACAATGGACAATTTTTTTAATATCCTTTACAGACTTCTCCATCCCCTCGACTTGTCTATTATTATCTGTGAGGTCAATATTGAGGTAGAGTTAATATCAAACAGAACAGGACAATGGGAGGACTCGGATGAATGGTATTTGAAAGCCCATCAGGAAAGTTTGGACTGCGGTAATTTTGGAATACATTAATGAAGCCAGAATCCTTCAAGTCCACGAGAACAGGGTCAGACAAGCTGCGTTTATGAGCTCATCAAGATTGAGACAGGCTGCCATGGACCAAGAGAATATGATCCTCAACGTCCGTTTATATGCGAATAACCATTAATTATTCGATAATAATTATTTTCTAATTAATAATCAATTAACAAATAATTATCCGTAAAGTAGTGAAGGAATTCTTATTTGTTACTTTTTCCAAAATTAATGCAACATTTCTCCACAAATTATTGATTTTTTTTGTTATTTAGCAATATCTTTCTCGCCAATTACCAATTTTTTAGAAAAATTTAGGGATGGGCGAACAGCATTCGAATCGAATTCGATATTCGATTGGAATTATTCGAATTATTCGAATAAATATTTATTTAGGTTTTCATCATAAACAGCCATTGCAATAACATAGTCTCTTTTTTTTACTCGTTTTTAGTTGCGTGCGAATATTCAAATTTATGAATTATTCGAATCGAATCGAATAATTCGAACTATTCGAATTATTCAAACTACGAGAATAGTTCAAACTATTCGAATTATTCAAACTACTCGAATAGTTCAAACTATTCGAATTATTCAAACTACTCGAATAGTTCAAGCTATTCGAATTATTCAAACTACTCGAATAGTTCAAACTATTCGAATTATTCAAACTACTCGAATAGTTCAAACTATTCGAATTATTCAAACTACTCGAATAGTTCAAACTATTCGAACTATTCGAATGATAAAAGAACTATTCGAAAATAAGAGACTATATTATTGCAATGGCTGTTTATGATGAAAACCTAAATAAATATTTGCATAACAATAAAAAATCATTTCTTATTCACCATTCAATAATTACGAATTATTCGAGACGAATCGAATCAAATAATTCCAATCGAGTTTCGAATCTAATAATTCGAAGTATTCGAACGACTCAAACAGTTCGAATAATTCGCAAATTCGAATATTCGCACACCCCCAGAAAAATTAGTTGTATGTTCCCGCTAATTACTAATTAAAAAAAAAAATTAGTAATATTTTTTTGCTAATTACTAATTTTTCTAAAAAATTATTAATAATTATCTGCACGCTAGTGAAAGAAAATTCAACTTTTTCAACACAAGGGTAATCAATTTTTTCGTTTTCGGGTGAAGAAAGCTCGGCGCATAAATTATGAGGATGCAATTGCTGCGGCATTTCCAATTTGCACGGATCCTTTTTCCCAATTATCATCGCTGATGAACGACAAATAATTGGCCATCTGTAGTTTGTCCGATTGATTTGGGAAAAGCGATGAGCGGTTACAGGATGGAGTTACGTCGATATAACGGATGGCCAATTTTACCCGGACAGAGAGAGAGAGAGAAAGAGAGAGAGAGAGCAAGAGAGGGAGGGAGAGAAACGAAATTTGGTGGAGAATGGAATCCAGGTGTTGGGATGTGTATATATCGGCAGTAACAATCGTGCGAACGAACCGCAAACCCGCGAATTTCGAGCAATTATAATCGGTATCCACGCGGATCGAGAGGTTTAATCGAATGAGCTTTCCGTTGCGCCGCGACGCTTCTCCGTCTCTCTCCTCATCCTCTTCTTCATCATCGTCCCTCTGTCACTTTGATGGAGAATATTGTGCACGGTGTGAACTTTTGCCTCGAAAATCGAAAGGGCCGGCGCGTATGTATCGCTAAAGTGGGCTCACCCTCTCCCTCCGCCGAGTCCATCGTTAGAAATCTGCTGGGAATTCGGTGACCTCGTTTTTTATTTCGAGAGAGGAGTTCCGGGTTTTTGGGTCCCACGAGATTAAACCCGGTGAACACTTTATATTGCACCAATGTAACATGGAAGTTACATGTAACGTTACAATGTTATTCCTTCAATTGTAACATAGCTGTTATGTAACGTCCAAGTAACGTGTTATGTAACATATGTGATATTGCGACAATATAAGATAGAAGTTTCATGTAATGTTACAATGTTATTCCTGTGTAACATAGCTGTTATGTAACGTGCAAGTAACGTATTACGTAACATTTGTTATATGCAGGTTACGTCACTGGTATATAACTTTGTTACATTACAGTAATGTAACAAAGTTTTGTAGTCGTCACGTAACATGCTTGTAACGAAGTGACATTACAGTTATGTAACATATGTTATATTGCGGCAATATAACATGGAAGTTACATGTAATGTTACAATGTTATTTCTGTGTAACACGTACAGCTGTTATGTAACGTACAAGTAACGTGCTACGTAACATTTGTTATACGCAGGTTACATAAATGGTATATAACTTTGTTACATTACAGTAATGTAACAAAGTTTTGTAACCATTACGTAACATGCTTGTAACGAAGTGACATTACAGTTATGTAAATATGCTATGTTGCAGTAATATGACATGAAAGTTACATGTAACGTTACAATGTTATTCCTGTGTAACGCAGCTGTTATATAACATGCATATAACATGCAGGTAACGAAGTGACATTACAGTTATGTAACATATGTTATATCGCGGCAATATAACATGGAACTTACATGTAACGTTCAATGTTATTCCTGTGTAACACAGCTGTTATATAACGTCCGAGTAACGTGTTACTTAACATTTGTTATACGCAGGTTACATGGCTGGTATACAACTTTGTTACATTACACGTAATGTAACAAAGTTTTGTAACCATTACGTAACATGCTTGTAACGAAGTAACATTACAGTTATGTAAATATGCTATGTTGCAGTAATATGACATGAAAGTTACATGTAACGTTACAATGTTATTCCTGTGTGACGCAGCTGTTATATAACATGCAAGTAACGTGTTACGTAACATTTGTTATACGCAGGTTACATCACTGGTATATAAGTTTGTTAAATTACAATGATGTAAAAAAGATTTGTAGCCATTACGTAACATGCTTGTATGTTATATCGGGGCAATGAAACATGGACGTTACATGTAATGTTACAACATTATTCCTGTGTAACATAGGTGTTAAATAACGTGCAAGTAACGTGTTATGTAACATTGGTTATGTGCAGGTTACATAACTAGTTACATTACTTTAAAAAAATTTCCTGACTTTTTAGTGATTTTTAAAAATGCTGCATCTTAGTGAAAAATGGTCGTATCGAGGTCTTGAAGCTTCAAAATGCTTTTTTTTTAGACCTCGATACGAACATTTTTCACTGAGATACATTTTTAAAAACCACTGAAAAAAGGAGATTAAGGCGAATTATTGGAATTACACTTTTTCGATTGAAAAGTATTTTTTTAATTCCCTCAAATTCTTCTATTTTTAATTAGTAGAACAAATATCGTGGGCTGATCTTATTTTTCTGATCAGAGCTTTTCATCAGCATAGAAATTTTTCAAATGTCTAAAATATCCAAAACTCTTCGATTATAAAAAAAAAGGGAGGAGAGCCTCATACTGTATTTTTTTTTAATGGTCCTTGGACATTTTTATGGACGAATTATGCAAAAGTGAAAACGATGTATAAAATAAGAAGAGCAGGGGATGAAGATACCCGCGACATCGATTTATCCATGTCGCTTTCGCGAACGAAGGGCAAATTCGGGTTTAAGATCGAAGAGCGTCAAACTGCGATTCTCGTAAACGCGCGAGCGAATGACTAGAGTCCAAAGAGGCCAAAGATGGACTTGGGCCAATCGGTGGGCGAGTAAAAAATAAAAGGGACGAGGGGCCAAAGGAAATGGTAACAACGAGCGCTCGAATGATCGACCAAACAGGCGATGGCGTATTAACTTTTACGAGAACATTAAGATCCGAACGAGAGATTGACCCAACCGCCGAACCCCCGTTTATCCATTTCTCTATTACTGGAGAGAAAAAAAAGAAAAAAAATTCCAACGATTATGGACGTATTCCAGCATGGCATCCTCGTACAATGTATGATTATTCAGTCTATCGAAAAACCACCCCTTCGCAAAATTTTTTTGTTTCTCCGTCATTAAATAATGGCGGGGTCACCTAAAATTACATTATTTTGTTCCTACATTTGAATATAGAAAAAAAATTATTCCCGCGATTTAGAGGTTGAAATTCAACCCCTATGAAATAATTTTATAGGGGTTGAATTTCAGGTAGAATTTTTATTTATGGCTTTTTTCAAAATTAATACATTTCTCCACAAATTATTGATTTTTTTGGTTATTTAGGAATATCTTGCTCGCTAATTACTAATTCTTTACTAATTTTTTTTAGGGGTGTGCGAATATTCGAATTTACGAATTATTCGAGACGAATCGAATGAATAATTCGAAATAAATATTTGCATTGTCGAAATTATTGACCAAATGTCAGTAGCTGAAAATAAAGCCAGATTTCAGAACGAGGGAGAAAAATAGTTATTGATCATAACGATAAAAAATCATTTCTTATTTACCATTCAATAATTGTTAAAACTGAGAAAGAAAAACTAAAGGTAACGATCGAATTTTTTTTTTGTCGTTAAAATTGTTTCAAAATTTGGGAGAAATGTATTGCAGATAAATGAAAAGAGTACAACTTTTGAAAAACTCAATTACACTTGACTAATAATCAACGTATTGAATTTATTTGTTCATTTTTCTAACAATGTATTTTAATAATGTCTAAAAAAATATTTTTAGTTTTACATTTCGTTGAAAGGTTGGTAATGAAACTTTCTTTTAAAAGTTATGTTTTATTAAAATTTGCATTACTTCAGTACCGAGCTATAAAAAAAAAATATTATGATTAAGTTAAATATATGATAGAACAACATAACTTCTTCATAAAAAATGATCAGTTTAAGAGCAAAAAACAATTATTCGAATATCGCTATTTGATTCGATTCGATTCGAATCCTTTTCGCACACCCCTAATTTTTTTTGAAAAATTATAAATATTTTGTCACTAATTACTTATTTATTAGAAAAATTAGTAATATCTTGTCAAAAATGACTACTTTTTTAGAAAAAATAGTAATATTTTTTAGCTTATTACTAACATTCCTAAAAAATTAGCAATACTTATTTGCCAATTACTAATTTTCCTAAAAAATTAGCAATATTTTTTCGCCAATTACTAATTTTTCAATAAAAATAAGGAATTTTTGTCACTAGTTACTAATTTTTTAGACAAATCAGTAATATTCCTGCTAATTACTAATATTTTTCAAAAAGTTAGTCATATTTTTCTGTTAATTGCCACAAATTTTATTCAAAAATTAGTAATATTTTTTTTACTAATTACAAATTTTATTAAAAAGTTAGCAATATTTTTTTTGTGCTAATTATTAATTTTTCGAAAAAATTGGATAATGAAAATGGATTTTTTTTTCGATCACAGAGTTAAATTGGATGGAAGCAGGAACCTCAAGTGGCATCCTGGAAAATCTTTGTATCTTAACGATACGCTTAACAAAGTTAAAGACCTAACCAAAACTCTTGATGCCAACCTGAAAATCAGGGTTTCAAAAAAATCTGATAAGCTTCCTCCGGGATGTTCGGCAATAAAAAAAAAGTCCTCTATCCACCTTTTTCATTGTACTTTGTAACAATCTTATCGCGACAGGGGTTATGGCAACAGGACGAAGGACTTCTTGATCCTGTATCCAACGTAGTTCGAGGCTCATCCCTCGACAAACTGTTATATCCTAACCCACCGCGAAAATACTTTTGATCCTACCCAAGTTTGAGGCTTCGTACGACGACAAACTGTAACATTCCAACTTCTTCAGGAAATACTTTGACCATCAATCGCCCACTCCGAGCTATCTCTCTTGGTCTCTGCATCGCTCTGCCTTTATCTCAACTTAACGCGAAACTGGGTTGATAAAGGGAAAAAACGGAAGGTATCTCCAACGAAAGAGAGAGAGACGGAAGGAAAGAGAGGACATTAAAACTGCAACGAGGAAGAAACGAGATATAGAAGTGCGCGCGAATAACGGGACACGAAGAGAAGGTATATTAGCGAGAGGGGTTAGGTTGGAGGGTTGACTGCGGCCATTCGGTGGTTCGCCGCGTCGTGGTTATCCCATTGTTACGCCAGAGAGGGACGAAACGAGAAAAAGAATACTCATTGCGATTCTTCTTTCACATCCAACCACTTACCATTCTCTCTCTCTCGTTCTCGGTCCAATGTCCGACAGGACAAAAAAGTCCATCCAGGGCCCGCCCTTCCAACCCTCTGCCACCGTCCACCGACGCTTTCGGTACGATAATTTCATGCAAATGACCCTCTCGAACGACTCGTGTACACCCTCGAATGGGAAAAAAAAGTAAGGGGCAAAAAAGATGGGAAGATGGGGGGGGGGGATAGAGTGCCGAGAGAAAATGGAGAGGGAGGAAAAAACGAGGTAACGGGGCAAACGAGGTATAGGAACAATTGCGCTTTACCGGTTATAAACGAGCCGTCAATTTTTCATTGCACTCTCCACTTTATGGATCGACACCCTCATGAGCAATCGACACACGCAATTTACCCCTTGAACCATTATACCAAATATGCTGGCAAAAGCGATTAATATTTACCAGAGCTGAGCATTACTTGAAGTACCCGGTACGTCCGACGCACTTGAAGTACTTTTTGAGTACTTCAAGTATTGTACTTTAATTTTCAAATACTTAAAAAGTACTTCAAGTATCGTACTTGAATTTTCAAGTACTTAAAAAGTACTTCAAGTATCGTACTTGAATTTTCAAGTACTTAAAAATTACTTCAAGTACTGTACTTGAATTTTCAAGTACTTGAAAAGTACTACAAGTATCGTACTTAAATTTTCAAGTACTTAAAAAGGACTTCAAGTACTGTACTTGAATTTTCAAGTACTTAAAAAGTACTTCAAGTATTATACCTAAATTTTCAAGTCTTTTAAAAGTACTTCAAGTATTGTAGCTAAATTTTCAAGTACTTAAAAAGTACTTTAAGTATTGTGCCTAAATTTTTAAGTACTTGAAAAATACTGCAAGTATTGTACTTGAATTTTTAAGTACTTAAAAAGTACTTCAAGTATTGTAATTGAATTTTCAAGTACTTAAAAAGTACTTCAAGTAAAGTGGTCAATTTTTCATTCACATAAAAAGTACTTCAAGTATCGTACTTGAATTTTCAAGTACTTAAAAAGTATCTCAAGTATCGTACTTGAATTTACAAGTACTTAAGAAGTACTTCAAGTATTGTACCTAAATTTTCAAGTACTTGAAAATTACTTCAAGTGTTGTCCTCAAAATATCAAATACTTTTCTGTACTTTAAGTACAAGTATCAAGTACTTCCGAATGTGTCTCGTTGATGTTTTTTTTTAAGACGAACACGAAGTTGAAGTAGTTTTAATAATCCATGTATTATATTCTTTATTTCTTCTTTTTCAAACCTGTGCCAAAATAAATGGTAATTATAATCGTCGATGCAATTTTTCAATTATTTTTAATTCCTTCTTCAAATACTTCTGTTCAAATCTGCGTAATATCAGTGTATTGCAAAACGTGAATATATGTTTCGATGCAAAGAGTCTCGAATAAAAATCAAATGAGAATAAGAAATCAAAAGTACTAGAACTTACAAGATATACTTGAAAACTTGAAAAGTACTCGATACTTGGTACTTGATTTTTCAAGTACTTGTACTCAAAGTACTTTAAATCTTGAGTACTTCAAGTAATAAATACGTAGTACTTCAAGTACTGCCGGTACTTGATACTCAAGTACTTACGGTACTTTGTACGTTGTACTTGAAATACTTTCCGGTACTTTGCCCAGCTCTGATATTTACTAGTATCTCCGTGAAAGAATAAAGGAGTTTGTGTTGAGTCTTCTGGCTTTTGATGGTTGTTTTTCCGAATGAAAAGTGGATGGCAACGATCTCAGTCAATCGTAGGAATTTTGGCAAATGATTAGAACAGGTTTCCCTTCATCTTTAGAGTGTTTAGTTGCGATATTGATCGGGCTGGCGCGAGAATCGAGAGAATAGGTTCCTGGTTCGAATGTGAACACTCTCTAAACTTTTATCCTCTTTCCTTTTCCCCCATCATTTCTGTCGGATCGGCAATCTCGCATCTTCATCGATCTTTCCATTCGATTTTGGCATCAGAATATTTTCCGCACGATTTATAATGCAATCGTGAGAGCACAGATGAGACGAGAGAGGATGGGATCAACGACTATTCGCGAAATAGCCTTTTGCCCGAGGGCGATGAACGACGCGAAGAAAATGAATAGAAAACAGATGCGAAGAAGAGCTCGAAATCGCCGATGCGATCGGCGCGATTGAGCTCACGGCGGATATCCGATCAGAATACATCGACCAAATATCCATTCGCTGCTGTAATCTCCGATGTTCTGATGGTTCACTCCGACCTCTCGTTTCCCTAGCCTAAACCTACAGTTGCATGAAACTACTTTGATCGCCTATTTCATGACGGCTTATAAAGGTCTAAGCTTCAAGAATTGAAGTTTTGAAAGAAAATTAATTTTTTCAAAATTCTACACCAGAATACCGCCTCAAAATGGCACTTCTGTTTACCTTCTGACTCATCGTGCCACCGATGACCCAGAGTGTGCGTATCCATCAGCAAGTCCGTTCATCGCGTTATCGTGGACATTAGTGACGATATTGGGGCAACAAAACACGTCACTACCGATGGGACGTTGGATTCGAGACTGATGGAGGACCGGGAAGCCGAAAGCTGTGATTCGATTATGGGGCTCTATGTTGATACTTCCCACTGACGACACACTTGGTAAACAGATACTCGTCGTCTAATCAACCGGAATCAAGCCAAACGTTGGTCCGAGTAAATGGACGCTGGAAATCAGCTTAATCCATCGTGCAACCATCGATTGGTACACGGGAACAGATGGAACAGGGCTGATGGGACGCTGTGACGATTGCGAATCAAACCTCGTGGAATGGCAGCCCGGAAAAAAGGGAGAGCTCGATGTTGACGTTGTCCGGAGTTTAAGGGACAAGAGGGAAGTGGGTTGAATGCGTTGTTGGTGGGTTTATGTACCAAGTGCGTAATCTCGCGGATCGTGGAATGGAGAGACAGAGATTGGAGATCCTCGTTTGAAAGCAGGACCGTGTTCATTCGCGTAATCCAAACAAGCCGATCGTTCAGGCTTTTGGGGTACCCCAGTCTGCGGTGGTTGCATCTACGATGCCCAGATTCTCTGTTGGACCACACGAATTGCCGGTCCATGGGTCCAGGCGGACCCGACGGTCCTTGGCAAAGCCACGACGCAACAAGCTCGATTTCGCTCTGGTAACTCGTCCAACACAAACAGACACGAGTGACCCACGGATTTCTCGCTCCTGATGTGTCGAGCACGATTTTCCACGGGTATTGGATCGGCCCCGAGCTTGAATCCTGTTCAAACTCATCGTTCGCACTTAAACGATGTAATATCACCACCAAAGCCCGACCAAGGGCAGCAAGGCCGAGAATCCAATAAAACGGCGCTGAGGTCCAACGAGGTGAATCGAAATTCCGCTGGTTGCGAGCGTTTCGTGTTGATACGATGCGAAAATGGATTTAGGAACGTTACTTCGAGAACGAGGGGGTTAGGGGAGTTAGGGGGTCAGGAGTGAGACCCAGAGTATCGCGGATTGTGCGGATAAGCCGATATCCCGTTGAAGATTCAATCGTGAATTTCCAGATTTAATTTGAGCCAGGAATCCGAATTTTGGTATTTCTCAGCATCGTGAGATTCGATGCGTGGGGAATTATAGTAACTTGGTTGAAACAAATGGGGAGGGAATTTATGGGGAACGTTGCTGATGTCCCATTTATTTCTGGGTTTTTTTTTTTGTGGAGACCATTTATTTTTTATATTGGAAGAATCTCGCTATTTCTGCGTGGGAAAATATTTCTCGGAGTCGATAGTTTTGGTCATAATTGGCCTTGAGAGTATGTGAAAATAGAAGTTACTTTGAGTGCACTTTAATTTTTTAGATACTCGAGTACTCTTTCCTCTACCTCAATAAAATCTAAGTAGCAATGTTATTAGTTTAAGTACCAAAGTACTTGTTAATTAGAGTACCAAATTACTTTATAATTCAATTAGCAAAGTACTTATTAATTCAAGTCAGAGCTGGGCAAAGTACCGGAAAGTACTTCAAGTACAAAGTACCGTAAGTACTTGGAGTATCAAGTACCGGCACTACTTGAAGTACTACGTACTTACTACTTTAAGTATTTGAGATTCAAAGTACTTGAAGTACAAGTACTTGAAAAATCAAGTACCGAGTATCAAGTACTTTTCAAGTTTTCAGGTCTATCTCGTAAGTTCCCGTACTTACATTTGATTTCTTATTCTCATTTTATTTTTATTCGAGTACTTTTTGTATCAAAACATATTTTCACCTTGTGCAATACACTCAGATTAGGCAGATTAGACATATTGGAAAAGAAGTATTTAAACAAAGAATTAAAAATAATTCAAAAATACCATTGACGGTTGCAATTAAGATTTATTTTTATACAGATTTGAAAGATCAGAAATAAATAATATAATACGGGGATTATTAAAACTTCTCCAACTTCGTGTTCGTCTTCAAAAAACTGTCGTAGGCGACAGTTGAGGGACATTATGTCAAAATATTATTTTCAATTACATATTCAAAAGGCTTTGTACATGCAACCGTCAGCAAGACATATTCGAAAGTACTTGATACTTATTCTTGAAAAAGTACTTGAAGTACAGGAAAGTATTTAAAATTTATAGTACAATATACTTGAAGTATTTTTCAAGTACTTGAAAATGTAAGTACAATACTTGAAGTACTTTTGAAGTACTGGAAAATATAAGTACAATACTTGAAGTACTTGGAAATTTGAGTACAATACTTGAAGTACTTGGAAATTTAAGTACAATACTTGAAGTACTTAAAAATGTAAGTACAATGCTTGAAGTACTTTTTATGTACTTCAAGTACTTTTTAAGCACTTTTTAAGTACTTTAAGTACTTCGCAAGTACTGGGTACTTCAAGTACTGCCCAGCTCTGATTCAAGTATCAAAATATTTATTAAACCAAGTGTCAAAATACTTATGAATTTAGGTTCCAAAAGCCTTATGAATTAAAATACCAAATTATATATTAATTTAAGTATCGAATTACTTATTAATTTAAGTACCAGATTACTTATTAATTTAATTACTACAATACTTATTAATTTAAGTAGCGAAGGACTTATTAATTTAAGTACCAAATTACTTATTAATTCCAGTATCAACTTGCTTATTAAATCAAGTGTCAAAGTACTTATTAATTTAGGTACCAAATTACTTCTGAATTAAAGTACCAAATTACTTTTTAATTTCAGTATCGAATTACTTATTAATTTAAGTGCTAGATTACTTATTGTTTCAATTACCACAGTATTAATAATTTAAGTACCAAATTACTTATTAATTTGCGTACCGACTTTGAACATCTGTTCTTTAATTAAGGAACGAACTTAAGAGCCACTTAAGAACTTTCAGGGACTTGAGATACGGTCTGGGGCTCTGTTAAAAGAAAAAAATCTGAGGGTAGAATCGGAAATCCCTTGTAATTTATCGACTCCAATCATCCACGAAGCAAATGAAATACGAATGTTCCAATATAAGATTTTTCGAACGCTGCCCACGTTGGATACGTCAATGTCGCGTTAGAGGGGAGAATAATCTATGGGGATGAGTGCCAAGGAGCTTGGGGAAAGGGGCAACGAGGAGATATAGAAGCTTCATACATAGGGGTTGAATCCGGCAAGATGTCTACATATATATAATGAAATGTACGAGAAGGGTGCGAGGGAGAGTTTTATTGCCTCGCTGATAACAGGAATGACAAGTTTTACCTCGACCCTGGGGCCATGGATTCATGGCCCTCGGGTTCACTCTATGATGCCTTGAAGGGGGTGGAAAAAAAGGCACGAAAAAAAAACACACATACACACGAAAGAAGAAGGTAAAAAAAAATACGGTGGCTCCCTTATCTCTTCGGGACTGAGCTCCGAAGAACTTTCGACCCTCTCGACGCGCATCCAACGATGAATCGAATAAAATATTGAACGAGAGAAGAAACAAGAGAGCCTTCATCCCGCCTCCCTTCAAATTTCCTCGCACGCGATGCAACTTGATGGCCAATTCGAATTGTATAATCAACGATCGCGTGCTCCTTGTCGCAGAGGTCCGAAAAAAAAGAAAAGAAAAAAAAAGACTGGTACCTCAAGACCCTCATTAGAAGAAATAATCGAATATTGATCCCCCCCGGGAAATTGAAGGTGGTCGTTAAAATTTCATGCAAATTTTTATAATAAACGGTACGGTACGTAGAATTTATTTTCCTCTGGCGAAATTTCGAACTACTTGAATTTCTTTCCCATAGCCAATTCTCCGACGAGTCTGCGGGACTGGAAAAATAAGAAGAAGGAAAACAGCGTCGTCAACTTACGCAAAGTGGATTTAATCTTGGAAGCAGCTACGCCGAAAGGGGGTAGCCTTATTAGGGGTAGTCGGAAAATGGTAACTTTTAAGGGATGAAACGCCCACCGCGTGTCTCGACGATGACTAGCGACGTTTTTAACAATTCCGCCCACCAAAGCCCCAACGTCCTTGGACCAGACCGTGACTTGCGACTGATTGCAGTTGTAGGAAGACCTAGGAAGGATTCAAGAGGGGGATGAAGAGGGTGAAGGCATATCAAGACCGTTAAAACTTTGGTCGAACGAACCGGCGCGGTGGGTCGGCAAGTCGAGTTTCGTGGTAGAATTGTGCGGTACAAATCTCTCAACGGGATGCAGAGGGCCACTGAAACTTTGGCCAACAACTGCGAGAGGTTGTAGTCCTGCAAAGGTGAGTTAACCCACCGATTAGCCGAGATTTGACACCAAGTGTCGTCGCCCACGAATAATTGAATCTCATCTGTCTTGGACTGACTCATCACACCCAAAATGTGACATCAGCGTTGATCCAACGGCCTAGTCATGCCCATTGACGGCCTAGTCATGTCCATTGACAAGCAGCCCAAAACCCATCCATACTTCAACTTCACAGAATCACCAGAAAAGAAAAGAGTGACCAAAGTCATCAGCCTATACCTTTTCCATTGGCTCTCATTGCCTCAAAGCTCTCTCATAGAGTCGAATCGACGACGTACCACAATTTCAGACTTTCCAACGGCCTAGTCATGTCCAATGAAGGCCTAGTCATGGCCATTGACAAGCAGCCCAAAGTCCATCCATACTTCAACTTCCCAGAATGACCAGGAAAGAAAAGAGTGACCAAAGTCATCAACCTATACTTTTTCCATTGGCTCTCATTGCCTCAAAGCTTTCTCATGGAGTCGAATCGACGATGTACCGCAATTTCAGACTTTCGAACGGCCTAGGCATGTCCATTAATGGCCTAGTCATGGCCATTGACAAGCAGCCCAAAGTCCATCCATACTTCAACTTCCCAGAATCACCAGGAAAGAAAAGAGTGACCAAAGTCATCAGCCTATACCTTTTCCATTGGCTCTCATTGCCTCAAAGCTTTCTCTTAGAGTCGAATCAACGATGTACCGCAATTTTGGACTTTCTTATTACAATGCCTGGGTTTTGTAGAAAGGGGAGGCAAAAGCACCGAGAATTTTCGGCTGATATATCGCAAGGACGATAATTTAACGCTGGACCGAGGCGGTAAATCACGGTATCGATGTAAAACCACTCTCCGTGAGCGAACCAACCCGCCACCCTTGCACCCAAAAACCCCCTTTGGTTTATAACAACCCCATGCGACGCCTCCCAAAGCCAACTTCCCGCCCAGAGATAGTTCGACGACCGGGGAATGCGGATGAGGTAGTTGGATCGTTAAATAACGCAGCGGTGGAACGATACCGGGACCAAGATTACCTTGGCTTCGGTTACTAATACCATTGTGAGCTTCGACGAGCTTTACCGTCAAAAGCTTCTGATCATACGCCAGTTACGTTACCGCTTGCGGTAGTCGTTACGAATTGTACGCCACGTCGGCGGCAACAAACCTCTGATTTCTGGGCCTTTGAATGTGAAACCCCATTCCCGAAACAAACTAGAACGTTGCCGGCGAAGAGGGTTGAATTTCATTTTCACCGGTAATATGTAATTGGGACTTTATGTACATAGCCCGGTTCGACCATCCCTGTGGAGCTACGTTATCAATGGCAAATTGGAAATTTATGGAAAGAACGACGAATCAACGGGTTCACGGAAATGCACGGAATTTCCCAATGGAAAATTATCGTCGATGAAATAAAACCACCGAGGGTCATTCCCTGGGGCAATCGAAAGCTCGTTTCGCTTCATGCCAATTTTTACGTTCGTTAATTGGAAGCAATTTGTGAATAGTTGATTATGAATTAAGGGAGGATTTTGTGCGGGATTGAATATTCACTTTTTGTTTAACTGGATCTCGGATTATCGACTTGTTATTGAGGGGAGTAGTTTTTGGACGGAAAATAAGTTTTAATTACTCGTGAATAATACTTTTGTTGGTGTGAAGGGAAGTTCATGTCAGTTTCTTGAAAAGGTATCAATGAAGGTTGAGAAATTGCATTTTTTAATTGAATCCAATATGTGAGCGATATAGTTGTCATTAATACGTTCAACTTGTTGAGGGAGTATTCTGGTCTAGTATTTTGAAAAAATCATTTCTTTGCATATTCTTAAAGTTTAGAGCTTTAAGAATATATCCTTAAAAGGAAATTTTTTGATTCCAATAAGTTACGGAGTTATAGCCTCTTTAGTGATGCAGCAACTATGCGCGTCGCGTCGAATTCAAGGGGTTTCTGGTCTAGAATTTTGAAAAAATCCATTTACTTTGCGTATATTTAACATTTAGACCTTCAAGAATGTACCGTTAAAAGGAAATTTTTTTATTCCAATAATTTATGGAGTTATAGCTATTTTAGTGATGCAGTAACTATGCCCGTCGCGTCGGAGCGTTACTTTAAGGGGGTATTCTGGTCTGGAATTTTGAAAACATCAATTTTTGCATATTCTTAAAGTTTAGACCTTTAAGAATATACTCTTGAAAGGAAATTTCTAAATTCCAATAATTTGCGGAGTTATAGCTATTTTAGTGATGCAGCAACTATGCCCGTAGCGTCAGAGCGTTACTTTAAGGGGGTATTCTGGTCTGGGATTTTGAAAACATCAATTTTTGCATATTCTTATAGTCTAGACCTTTAAGAATATACTCTTGAAAGGAAATTTCTAAATTGCAATAACTTGCGGTGTTATAGCTATTTTAGTGATGCAGCAACTATGCCTGTCGCGTCGCAGCGTACTTTTAAGGGGCTATTCTGGTCCGAAATTTTCAAAAAATCAATTTTTTTGCATTTTCTTAAAGTTTAGACCTTTAAGAATATATCCTTCAAAGGCAATTTTTTAATTTCCATAATTTACCGAGTTATAGCTATTTTAGTGATGCAGCAACTGCGCCTGAAACGTCGGAGCAAATCGGACAAACGTGTTTCTACTACTTACTACTACTTTTCTCAATACGGCTGACATGATATCTCAAGTTCTACTCAACCGATTTCCTCCAAATTTTTTACCAATGTTCAAAGTAATAACTCTCTATCGCTCCTACCACCTTTGTATTAAAATTATTTTTTTAACTATTTTAGAAAAATTAAAAACTATGAAAAAAGCGTCGAAAAACGCCTTTTTTGATCAGACAGCGGCCATTTTGCGGAATTTTTTTTATTCCGTTTCCTCTGAAGTATAGGGGCTATAACGACATTCTTACTAATTGAGAATCTTTTTTTAATTTTGTATCGGATGACTAAAAAGGTTACAATCGTGTCAGTCAGCACACCCTCTTTTTTAGCCTCAACTTAACCTACTTATTTAATTTTCATTTTTTTTTCCTCGAACATGTTTCTGTTTAGTGTCAAAATATAAATAAATATATTTAAATAAAAGGTACAAATATTTTTTTTTCTTCGAGTTCGACAAAACGCTCAAAATTTCAAGACCAGAAGTCCGCCTCCAAATCTAAAAGCATAATTATCAACTCACCCTGTTTTTGGACTTGGTGCAATTTGGCTCTGGATCCGGAGTTGGGTGGTTAGTTGTTATTTTCATTCTGGAAAAGAAAGAAACGTTAAAACGTACAGCGTAACATTTGGAATTGGCAATTTGGGGGAGTTCAACAATTTTTTTCTCTTTCCCCCTTGACGGGGTCACAAGCTACGAGGTTAGAAGAAGCAATGGCGACGGGGGCTTAACTTCGTGCGAGGAACAAGTTGAAAGAGAAAATTGACTGTATAAGGACGGGAGAAAATTGGTGTTGGCGTCTTTGTGTTAGTTTTGGCCAACGTTCATGAACGTTGGCTTTTGTCGCTGGACTCTTTGCACGAAAACAAATATTCTAACCCCGTCCTTTGCTTCCTTTTCACTGTTTTTATGGCTTTAACTCGCCGGGACGTTTATACTGGCTGTCCAAGGATCTCGTGACTTCCGTCTCTGGGACTTGACGACTGATGCACCAACCTAACCTAACCTAACCCTCTCTCTCTCTCTTGCCCTCTCTCCCTCTCTCCCTTTCTCTCTCTCTCTCTCTCTCTCTCTCTCTCTCTTTCTCCCTTTCTCTTTCTCTCTTTCCCTCCTTGTCCGCTCTTACTTTGACGCCAATTGCTCCTGGACTTTGCCGTTTAAACCAAGTTCGTATATAGCATGGGCGGCCCCAATCAAGCTGTTACTGTGTACTAAAATCGTTATTTCTCTTTCTCTCTTTGCTGTTTTATGACACGCGGCATCGTTCCATGCGCACCGACCGCGCACAGCGTCGCGACGCTATTAAAGCTGATCTCACATGTGATAAAAGAAGAGAGAAAGAGAGAGAGAAAAAAAAGCAATGAAAGAAGAGGACAAAAATCGTTTTCGAGATCTCGCGTGCGTTAACGGACTTGTCGGACGAAACGTTGATACCTCTTTTTCCGTTATAATTTTTTTTTAATTGAAACCCCGTTGAATTTGTAAACCAGATGGCCTTTGAATTTAATCGCGATTCTATGAGGTCAGGAAGTGTGTCTGTTTCAAGTTTTTGAACCCCAAATGAAAGTCAGTGTTAGGCCCGAATTTTAAGCCCTTAAGATCTATCTTAGGATCTATCTTAGGATCGATCTTAAGATCAAACTTTCCATTGAAGTCAAGTTAAAACTTAAGATCGGACTTAAGTTCCAATCGAAGATAAATCTTAAGTTTGAACTCAATTGTCATTATAAGTTCATACTTGAGTTCAAACTTTAGCGCGAATTTCAGATCGATCTTAAGTTCAGACCTAAACTTGGTTTGAAGTTTGATCTTGAGGTCCATCTTGAACTTGAACTTAAGTTCCTTCGAACTTGATTATTTTGACAACTAACGTCAAAAAAAAAACTCGAGGGCGACGATGAAAGAGGTTTGATCGAACTTAAGTTCAAGCTCAAGATGGATCCTAAGATCAAACTTCAAATCAAATTCAAGTTTAAACTCAAGATCGATCTGAAGTTTGCACTAAAATTTGAACTTGAGTATGAACTTTGAATGACACTCAAGTTCAAACTTAAGTTCAAGCTCAAGATGGACTTTAAGACCAAACTTCAAATCAAGTTTGAGTTTGAACTTTAGATCGATTTGAAGTTCATACTTGGGTTCAAACTTTAGTGCGAACTTCAGATCGATCTTAAGTTTAAACTTGAACTTGGTTTCAAGTTGGATCTTAAGATCCATCTCGAGCTCGAACTTAAATTCCATCGAACTTAATTATTTTGACAACTAACGTCGAAAAACACGATCGAGGAAGGCGATGACAGAAGTTTGATCGAACTTAAGTTCAAGCTCAAGATGGATTCTAAGATCAGACTTCAAATCAAAGTCAAGTTTAAACTTAAAATCGATCTGAAGTTTGCACTAGGGTTTGAACCTCAAGTTTGAACTTTAGTATGAACTTACTTACTCGTAATTTTTTATAAAAATAAATTGTCAAATCTACCTCAAACATACAAATACCTAAAAAAAACCTCATAAAAATCTTGTACATTTTTTCAATCCGACAAAAAAAACGAATTCCCCTTTCGACTAGAATACTATTTGAATGATAAAAAAAAGAGAACGGGAACAACGAAGAGGGTTGAAAAGACAATGTCCCTATTAATTCGAGACCAATGGATTTTTCTTTTGTCCCGTTGTACTCGTTTATCTTTGACCAGCTCGAAAAGCCTCTCGCTGTTAACGCGACCACTTTAATCCCCGGTTTGAACGATACCGGAACGTTCCATGCGAATTTTCATCGGGAATTAACGTACGAACCGTGAAAATTAATTGGTGATTATTCATTCGCCTCACTGTACAAACACGCCCATATACACACATATATATTAGACTGATTCAAAAAAAGCGACTATTTTTTTTTCAAAATCCCCTCTTCAATACTTTCGGGGATGTAAAAAAAGATGCCTGTTAAAAGCAGACTTCTTAATATTGACATTTAGAGGTGACTCATCGCGAATTTCCATTTAAATGACACTGGAAAAGTTTTGTTCAAACTTAACTTTAACCTTGAATAACTTTAGGAGTGAGTTTATCGAAAAATCATAGGAGACCTTTTTTGTAGAGAATTCAATTCCCCACAAGAACATGCACATTTCGGTACATTGACTTGAAACCAAGGCATAAAATTTCAAAGTTTAAACAAACTTTATCCCGTTGTTCTTGAATGGAAAATACAAATTCGCGTTGAGCGACCCTTAAATATTGATATTAAGAGCTCTGCTTTTAACAGGCATATTTTCTCACCTCCCCGAATGTATCAAAAAGGGGGTTTCGAAAAAGAAAAAATAGTCGCTTTTTTTGAATCAGTCTAATATATATATTATTCGTACGTGTGAGTTTCGTTCATTCTCGCACAGCGTAGATCCTTTGGCACTTTGTTAACGAAACTACCCGGTGAGGGAAAGAGGGAGAGTGGATTTTCCGTGTGTTCTACTTGCTCAACGGGCCTCAGCAGTTCAAGTACACTTGCCCGAACACACCGCGGGAAACTGCCTTTCCTCACAGCACATCCGATAATGGAATTGAAGCACCATTCGCGTCGAGGCAACGAGAATTTACTTTCTTTTGTTTGTTTAAATGAGACAACGAGAGGGAGAGAGAGGGGGGGGCTCAGTTAAGTGTCTGAAAGCGGCGAACAGAGAAGCACGGAATAAAGGAAACGTCATAGAACTAACAAAGTTGTCAGTCTGCCTCGGCATGATGAAAATTGAGTTCAGCCCGAATCTGGAGACTTCCGAATGGGGATTAAAATTAACCGGGCTTATTTTCTCTGATTTTAGTGGCGTTGATTCCATTTGGCAGACACATTTGAGGCGTCAGGAGAACGAAAACGCGATGAGGAGGGACACATGAGCGAAGATCCTGCCGTGGGAACGTCATGGAGGCGGCGATAATTCTGATTCTTCTGTCCTGTCAGCATTTTTCAACGGGTAAGTATTAGAAGTGAGGGAAACCCAAAAGAGGAAGAGGGAGAGAGGAATCAATAATACGCGGGGACACTTCATTCTTGGATTATTAATAATACGGTATATGCTCCAACTCTGGATTAAGCTCGCAGCGTCGGTCAGGATATTCATCGGCTCGGGGTGGCAAGATCGATCCTCAATTTGCGGACCAGAGGATCGACCGGGACACAGAGATGGATAGATAGATAGGATAGAGATAGATAGAGGAAGAGAGGTAGGGAGAAACGCTGATCGACTGACTTAATTTCCGGTCTAGCGAGCACCGGGATAGATCCAATCAGTCGAAAGCGATCGATTCTCTTAATCAAGGTCATCAGGATTTACGATCGTGATCCGAATTTCCAGATCCCCAATAAACCGTCCACATACCACATTTCACCTGGTTGCAGATGGCACCGCACTTCTGACGGTGACACTAATACAGACACACGTCGAGGTAACGTACACAGATTCCTGGGTTCAAGACACTCTCATTAGTCCAGCATCACACGTACGATTTTGCCACATCGCTTCCCCCCGTCCTCGCCCCAAACTCCCGTTGAAATCTTTTGGCCCGACATATCTCCCACGGGGGTGTGAAGCACTGGTGGTCGCAAGTTGGGGGTTAATGTATTAGCCGGCTTGGAGGATCGGATATGTTCCAACTGGGAGTATGGCAGACATGGCGAATCGTAACTATCGAACTCTCGAAGGAAGCGGCCTTAATCACGAGGCCAGATAGTTCGGGAGGAAGAAGTGATGTGACCCGAGAGATAGAGAAGGACTAGAGCTAACGAGAACACCTGAGATATGGAAAGGCTCCGCTTCCATCCTCCTCCTCAAAAGGAGAACCCCCTTTGAGTTGGGTTGTGGTTTACATCAAAGAGGAAGCTAATCCTCCTAGTTTCCCACCGAAAAAGACGTGTTCGGCTTAGGGCTTGGTTCAAAATCAGAGAAGGGGTTGTCATCCTGAAAAGGACGCCATCTTTTGGGTTATGCTTTTGGATTGAACCAGAAATGATCACCTTTGGATTTGGGGGTAAGTCAGCAAGGGTAGCGTTCCTCCTCTCTTCCCCAAGAAAGATCTCCCTTGGCTATGGGAAGGTTCCTCTTCCATCCTCCTGGCCTAAGGAGAGCCTCCTTTGAGATGAGTTGAGGTTTTCATCAAATAGCATGATCTTCCTAGTGTCCCCAAAAAAGGACCGTTTGGCTTAGGGCTTGCTCAAAATCGGGGAAGGGGCTCTCATTCTAAGAAGAGTGCCATCTTTTGGGTTATGCTTTTGGAGTGAACCAGAAATGATCACCATTAGATTTAGGGGTAAGTCAGCAAGGCTAGCTCTCCTTCTCTCCTCCCCCAAAGAAAGATCTGCCTGGGCTCTGAGATTCAGTCAACATCAGAGAGGACGCTCTCTGCCTCCTTCTTCGAAAGAGGAGACCCTCTTTGGAAGGACAAGCGATAGACTCGGAACGAACCCCCATCTCCATCGAGGGTATGTTATAGCGAGGAAGGACCACGCGACAAGAGGATCGCGAGCTACTCTGCGAAGCTGGAGGTAACTTTCTCAATTAGAGCTTTGAGCTTCGATCGACCAGCAGAGGAGGGCTCATTCGTATTCGCGATGAGAGGGCTGTGCAATTGTAGCACGGGAAAGATAGAGAAAGAGTGAGAGAGATTGAACCAGGGGGATGCTGGATAGGGAATGAGTGGCTAGCACCCTGCCAATAACTCTTCCCAACAGCACTGACCTCTGCAACGTTGAACAACGCGCTTTCGATCCCTCCCGGCTTGAATAATCCAGAGGTTTACCTCTTTTTTCCCATCCCTTCGTCTCTTTTATCAACTACCGTCTCTCGAATGCACGATTAAATTTCGAGTGACATACTTTTTTTTTACACTCATTCCTGATTTCAACATCCTCGGATTTTTCCATGGCAACTATCAAAGCACATCAAATTCTGACATTTAAAAAAAAAATTTGCAATCAAATTTTGAAGACATCTCTTGAAGTCATCGTATTCGTTGAATTTATCGACAACCCAAGAAGTAACTTCTTGCTTCACTCTCAGATTTTAATGGACATCAGAAGGGTATTTTTTAGGAATGTATTTACGATGGAAAATAGACCGAACGCTCGTTGCGTTAACGAAGAAGATGATAAGAAACGGAAAACCGCTACCAAAGGGAGCAGGATCGAGTTCCAAGAAAAATATATTTCGCGTTGAGAGAAGCCTCCAGTTTCCCAACTGTGAAAATTCGTCAAATACGATGTCGACGAGCAAAGCTCGTTTGCGCGCTTCCTCCGTCGTTACCGGAAACTTTAGCGAAAATGTTTTTGCCTCTATTTCCAAACATGTAGTCCGCCTTGTATCCCTCTTCGCCCTGTCTCTTCGTTATCAGTTTCTAAATTATATGTTCCGTAATGCGAGACTCACCGTGTATAAGAAAGTAGGGCGAAGAGTGGGGGGACGCCGCGCGAGCTTCACGGACGTCACCGAGAGGTGGCGCGCGGGAGCCTCAGAGCTTGAGGGACGCCTCCGGCAGGTGGCGCGCGGGAGCCTCAGAGCTTCAGGGACGCCTCCGGCAGGTGGCGCGCGGGAGCCTCAGAGCTTCAAGGACGCCTCCGGCAGGTGGCGCGCGGGAGCCTCAGAGCTTCAGGGACGCCGCCGGCAGGTGGCGCGCGGGAGCTCCGAGAAATTCGTTTGAGAGAAAAAAGCCGCGACTAGTGTTGTTTTTAACGATGAAAAATTGCTGTTTTTTCGTCTCTCATTGAGGGGGGGGGGGGGGAATGTGCTTGATAAAAATGCGACAAAAAGCGAGTTTACTCGTCGAAACTCTGATGACTTTTCTCGCTCGGAATTTGACACAATGTCCGCGTGTATTCCCATCGGAACTCCGGCGACTTTCAGCCGAACGCGGAGAGGAATGAGGCGGGATATACACGCGCGCTTTTCAGTTGTCCCGAGAGCGCGAATTGAGTTATTTCGTAACGAGAACGATACGCCACGCACATGCGATCGCGAGACAGCTCGCGAAATTGCCATTCGGGCCGCAAAGTCAGTTGGGACGAAGAGCGGGCTTTATGCGTCGACGCTGTCGATTCGGTATCTAGTTTGGCGTGCCGATGCGGTCAATGTTCTGTCGCCAACGCCATTTTGTTCACAGGTGAACGCACTCCGGATCCTCGAGATAACGAAAGAGGTCGAAATATTATGTTGAGAGAAAAATGAAAAATGAAAATTTTTCAAAATTAACATAATGAAAATATAAAAAACAAATAATTTTTCAATCAACGAAAAATTTCGAATAATGAATATTTTCGCTGGCAAATTCGTTTTAGATCTCGCGAAGCGTGAGAGATCTCGTCACACCTCGGATAATAAAAATGAAATTGAAACACGCGTATAGCGAGAGGAAAAAAATTAATAATCTATTTTTATTTTGATTTCCCGACACGACAATAATCTCGCAATTTTCGCCCGGCGTTCTTCAGGCTCACAGATAATTCTCGATTTACTGGGAAATTTAGCTTGACGAAAATTGTCCGTGAACGCTTTTCCCGAGCCATCACGAATCTCCGATGCATTTTCCATTCGATAAAATCGCTCCTGGGACGAAGAATCCGAGGAGAGACAAAATTTCTCCCAGGTGAGAGGTGAAAAATTCGCTCATGCGATTTCTTGAATTAATTTTTAAAAAAAGAATCATGGATTTTTCATCGCCATTATTATCGTCGTGACAATTGAGCGTTGATGAAATTACTAAACTTTTGCTGTAGGGTTGACCCTTACTTGACACACTTTGGCAGAATAACGTACTTGACATACTGGGGTCGTTTGTACCCCATCGATAAAAATCCTTCTAAAAATCATACCATTTAATATTTTAACTTGCAAATTTTTTTAGAATTTCTTAAGAGGTTACTTCCCAAAGTTATACAGGATTTATAATAAAATATCAAAGTTGAATATGAAAAAAAAAATTTAATATCCGAAAAAACTGAAAAAATGACAACTTTTACGAAAAAAATCATAACTTTTCTATTTCTTGACAAAAATAGTTAAAAATTTAACTGAGTGTGCCCAATATATAACACTACAAGATAAAAAATAGTAAAATAATATAACAGAAAAAAAATCGCACAAAATTTTCGCACTTGACCTTACTTGACAAGACCACTCGACTTTGGGCGACTACTACATAAAAACTTATTGTCTTAGAGTGATACTTTGAGCTTGAAGGAGTAGTGGCATCCTCAAGCTAATAACAGATGTAGCTATAAATCCAATTTTTTTAAATTCAGGTACTCAAAATTAATAGGGACGTACCTACGAATAGCATTCGAATCGAATGTTCGAATTATTCGAATAATTCAAATAATTATTTTTTGCTCTTGAACTGATCGATTTCAATAAAGAAGTTATGTTGTTCTATCATTTATTTAACTTGATCATATTTTTGTGTAGCTGAAGTAATGAAAATTTTAATAAAACATAACTGTTAAAAAAAAGTTTCATTACAAACCTTTTAACGAAATATAAAATTTAAAATATTTTTTTAGATATTATGAAAATACATCTTTACAAGAATTAACAAATAAATTCCATACGCTGATTATTAGTCAAGTGTAATTGAGTTTTTCAAAAGTTATACTTTTTTATTTATCTGCAATATATTGGTCCCAAATTTTGAAAAAAATTCAACGACGATAAAAAAAGTCAATCGTATCTTTAATTTCTTTTTCTCAATTTTAACAATTATTAAATGGTAAATAAGAAATAATTTTTTATCATTATGATCGGTGACTATTTTTCTTCCATATTCTGAAATCTGGCTTTATTTTCCGCTACTGACATTAATTTATTCAATAATTTTGACAATGCAAATATTTGTTTATCATAAACAGCCATTGCAATAACATAGTCTCTTAATTATTAATAATTCCAGGAGCCCGCGAATATTCGAATTTACGAATAATTCGATTCGAAACTCAATTCGAATTATTCCATTCGATTCGCCTCGAATAATTCGAATATTCGCACACCCCTTTTTCTTAGCCCCAACTTTACCAGCTTACAACTCATTTCATTCTCATTTTTTTTTTCTCAAAATTTTTTTGATTATTGTCAAAACATTCATAAAAATGTTGTAAAAAAAAATGGCAAAAAAATTTTTTTTTTCCTATCCAACTCGAGAAAACCTCATGAATACCGGCTTAACCGAAAACCTTCGACACGACACGGCTAATTGGTGACTGCAAGAGGGACAAAACGTTTTTCGGGTTATGGGGATGAAGTCTGAACAGGGGTAAAAAGGCTTTGGAACGATAGACGATCTGCCTCCCACGCTCCTCTCTCTCTCTCTCTCCCTCCCTCTCCCTCCCTCTCTCCCTCTCTCCCTCCCTCTCCCTCCCTCTCTCCCCCTCTCTCTCTCTTCTCAGGGTCGAAATGAGGCAGGAGTTTCGGGCTTGCAATTGCAACTGGGTCACTGGTAATTACTCGAGTTATTCACTCAACTATCCAGCCGTTTTGAGAGTACAAGGGAGAGGGAAAGAGGGGGAGGGGGAGAATGAGGAAGCGCCAGAGAACTCGGGGGAAAACTATGCAATGGGAGAGGGAAGGGCTCAGGATGAGGATCCAAAGCAAAGAAAGGGCGAGAAGGAAGAAGAAGAAGAAGAAAAAGAAGAAGAAAAAGAAGAAGAAGAAGAAGAAGAAGAAGAAAGCTCGTCAGAGAGTTGGTTCGTTCGGGAGAATTTAAGATTCGTTGTACGTTCAACCTTTTGCAAAGATGGCGACGGATCTCTCGCGTCGATCCGGACCCGGAATTCCACGAACCATATTTAAACTCATTCTCATCCTTCTAACGAGCTACGAGACAGACGGGTAGATGGAGATTGGACCCGAGAATAGGAGAAAGAGGAAAAGAAAAATGGGAATAACAGGATGGAGACCGGAGAAAATTGTGAACTGTGTGTTGCCGGGAGATCATCGCACGAACTATCTATCCTCGTTGGCTCAAAGAAACGAGGGTTGATGAGCTTTTTTACAAATTACATTAAGTCGTAACACGGGTTTGTCGCGAAATTGCATGACGCTGAAAAATATTTGTGCCTCAACGAAGCGCAGTCTTCTCTCTGTGCCTGAATGGAAATTTTGCTGAGAATTCGTGCTATTTCGTTGATGAAATACTTCCTTGAGGGAGCGAGAATGGTGAAACTTTTTTAATCAATTTGGAACATCGATTTTTAAACGTTTTTTATTGCTTTTCTTTTTTAACCCTTACTTGACACCAGGATTGCAAGTAATGCATTACTTTTTGTAATGCATTGCCATTTTCATTACCTATTACAATGTAGTGTGTAATGGAAAAAAATTTGATGGCCCATTACAATGTTGTGTGTAATGGAAAAAAATTTGATGGCCCATTACAATGTTGTGTGTAATGGAAAAAAATTTCATAACCCATTACAATGTAGTGTGTAATGGACAAAATTTCCATTACCCATTACGATGTAGTGTGTAATGAAAAAAAAATCCATTACCCATTACAATGTAGTATGTAATGGAAAAAAATTTAATTACCCATTACAATGTAGTATATAATGGAAAAAATTTTCATTACCCATTACAATGTAATGTATAATCGACAAAATTTTGCTTGTTCATTACAACTCAATGTGTAATAGAAATTTTAATTAATGGAAATTTTTTCTATTACACACTACATCGTAATGGCTCATGAAATTTTCTTCCATTACACACTGCATTGTAATGGGTAATGAAAATTTTTTCCATTATACACTACATTTTAATAAGTAATGCAAATGTTTTCCATTACACACTACATTGTAATGGATAATGGAAACTTTTGCACTACACATTACATTGTAATCGGGTTTTTTCCATTACACATTCTAAGAGTAATGAATAATGTATTACTTTTACATTACAAATTTCGCAACTCTGCTTGACACACTGGGGTACAAAACACCCCAGGCCTAAATTTCCTTAATATTCGAATTTACGAATAATTCGAGACGAATCAAATCGAATAATTCGATTTACTCAACCCTTTAACAGCTGGTGGGTCACATTCGTCCCACCTACTTTGAAAACGCAGAACTTCCATAAAAATGAACATATCGACATTGCTGAGGACGCATTTTGAAGATGAAATCTGATCATGATCTGATCATGAAAAATTCGGCAAACGCAAGGGTTGCTCCTCTTCAATCTCACACTCCGTCAAAAAGGTGCGAAAATTGTGAAAAAATGAGAAATGAGCACAACTTTCAGACAACATCTTTCTTAGAGTCGCAATCTCAAGTGTGAGCTTTGAAATAACATCGAAAATTTGTAGCAAGATTATCCAATTGGAAAACTACCCCTAACAGTAACGAAACATCGAAAACCACCCCTAGAAATGGTGATACGCCAAAAAGTGCACTTCCATTGATGTTCAGTTCTGAAACACTCGTAGTTCGATTCAGATCAGGATAAAATAACAGAAAATGCGATAGTAACATTTTATAACTTGAGTGGTCAATTTCTCTCAATTGAGGGGTAGTTCATAAGGGTTGATTGATTCGTAAGTTCTTCAGAATCTTCGAAAAAACTTCTTCAGAATCTGCGAAAAAACTGATGTTTAATGAAAATCACCTCCTAAAAGTTTGAGATTGAAGGATTGCGAACAAGAATTTTTCTTTTTCTTTAATTTCACCAAATATCCTTCCAATCAATTTCTGTCTTAGGATGGTTAAAAAATTATGGTGATTTTATTATTTTATCATTATTCATTATTTCATTATTTGGTGCATTATTTATTATTAAGGCAATTTATTAAGTTTATTATTTATTATTATTAGTAGCTTATTATTTGCATTATTAGCTCATTAAAGTTAACCGAGCATTTTCAACAATTATTATCGCAATTGGATGATATTGTATCCAAGTTGCCGAGACAATCGATAAAGCGCGTCTTTCTCATCTCATCGTTTTTCACGATTTTCAAACAAGAATGCAATTTTCCAAGACTTTGGAGAGACACTCACCAATCCGAGGATGTACCGTGTTATGAATATGCGAGACACGTGTTACAACGACACTTTTGCCGTCAGCAGGATGTGAAAATTGTAAGAAAATGTTTCTTGGCAACGCTTGAGTTCGCTCACGAACACTTTTCCAATACTTTCGCGAAAAGTGCATCGAATGTTATCCTTGAGACAGCCCGCGCTTCGTTGCACGTAACGCCACGACAGTGAAGACACGCGATAATCCAATTGACGTAGAGAGAACAGCTTCGAAACGGAATCGTCAATTTTTTGCCGTCGAAAAAATTGAGCTTCAAAAAAAAAAAATACCAGCAAACTCTTTCAATGGAATTTCAGTTGATAAGGAACCATACTCAATTTGGCTTGAGCCACGTGGCCAAATTTAATGGTTGATGGAAATTATTTTCATTAACCATTAAAATATAATGGTTAATGGTTAATGGATATTATTTTCATTAACCATTAAAATTATTCCCATTAACCATTAAATGTTAATGGTTAATGGGAATATTATTGTTTTCATTAACCATTAAATGTTGATGGTTAATGAAAACAATCTCCATTAACCATTAAATTTTAATGGTTAATGGTTAATGAAAATAATTTCCAGTAACCATTAAATTTTAATGGTTAACGAAAACAATTTCCATTAACCATTAAATTTTAATGGTTAATGAAAATAATTTCCATTAACCATTAAATTTTAATGGTTAATGAAAATAATTTCCATTAACCATTAAATTTTAATGGTTAATGAAAATAATTTCCATTAACCATTAAATTTTGATGGTTAATGAAAATAATCTCCATTAACCATTGAATCTTAATGGTTAATGAAAATAAACTCCATTAACCATTGAATTTTAATGGTTAATGAAAATAATTTCGATTAACCATTACATTTTAATGGTTAATGAAAATAATTTCCATTAACCATTAAATTTTAATGATTAATGAAAATTATTTCCAATAACCATTAAACGTTAATGGTTAATGAAAATGCAAATGCACTAAAAAAAGTAATGCATTATTTGCAACCCTGGTGTCAACGAATAGAGCACAAAATCAGTCTCGAAAATTGAGTATTGAAAAAAAAATATATATGAAGACATTTTGAAGAAATTTGAGGAATTCTTGCAATCGGATTTGGTTATTTTCATTCTGCGGACCTGGTAACACCGATCCAAACCCGGAGAACGGGAACCACTTGTACGACTGGCAAGATGGAGGATAAGAAGACTGGTGAATGATCGTTGTGCGAACAAAACAAATAAAACCCCGGGTCAAAAAGTTTTCTGCTGGAGAACTTTAAAGTTGGACGATATAAACGTTCGGGAGCAACGATCCTCGACGATTCTCCATTTTATTCTACCTGCCTGGGTACTCCTGACCCAGCTCCGATGTAACTCACCGATGGGAGCTCATTCCATCAACCATTCCAATTCCACATCTCACCCTTTTTCCACCCTCTGGCTATGACCAGCATCCGCTGACAAACAAGAGACCATTGCACCCCCAACAAAGCCCATTTGAAGTCACAGTTGTCCTTTTTTTTCCCGATCGCCTCCCCAAACCCTCCAAAAAGCTTACTCGCTCCGTTGATGCTCTCTTCCGCCCAACTCTTCCCTCCATATTTCTCTGTGTATCTCGTTCTGCCGCAAAATCCTGTTCGATCCGAGCCAACGCACACAATCTGGCAATGTTCCACATTGAAGCGACTCGTTCCTCGTCTGGAAACGCCCTCCGCGTTTCCCTCTGACTTCTCCACCAACGAGCCAATTCCCTCATCCTTATTATGAAGAAACAGCTACGTTAAGGGCAGGCTAACCCCCCCCCCCCCGCCTTTCCGCTCTTGTGAGTGCGAGAGAGAGCGCCTATAGGGGTCGTGTGAGAGCGAGAGAGAGGGTCTTCAGCCTGCCCTTAAGTTCGTGTGGCCTTTTTTTCTACTGCAAAGAATACCTCTTCTCTTGGTCTCCCTCGAAGAGGAGTCCTTAGATCCCAGGACGATCCTTCCCTCCCTCTTTCAATGCGTATAGTCCAGATGCGAGAAAGGAATCCCAATCCAAACCCCGGTGCGATTCCAATCTCCGCGAGATTCCAATTGGCGGTCTCGATGGTCCGTGAAAAAGAAGTGGCGGAGGACTATTCAACGGCCGGCAAACACAATAAGAGACGAGAGAGCCAAGTGGATTTTCACTCAATCTCTATCTCTCCGTCTCTCGAGGCTGCTCCACGCTCCTTTTTCCCTTTAGGAACCGCGAACCAATAACTTTTTTTTTCCGTTCCCAATATATCTGTATGCATTCACTCCTTGGCTGGGATATTTCGCTTGGTGGGCACAATCGAGCCTGGGTTTAAATCGATCGAGGCGCCTGATAATTCACCGACTCGGTTCCTCTCATGCTCCTGCTACCAGGATTCCTTTCCCATTCGTCAGAAGTATATTTTTCAACTGTTTTCAGGATTTACAGACTGCAAACTTGTCTCATTAACCGTTTGAATTTTACAGATGCCCTGGTAAATCGAACTACGAGCGGCGAAACGTCGAGGAGGAATTCCTTGTCGAGTTTACCGTCGGTAAAACAGGTTAATGCCCAGATCAACGGGACTGCGGTGTTACCCTGCAAGTTGATCGATCTGGGAATGGGAATAGTAAGTATACACGGTTTTGGATTAACATACCGATGCACATCCCGAATTCGACAGCTTGAAAACCTTAGAATAGCGAAATTTCAAGCGCGTGTAACTTTACTTCGGTTTGGTCGATTCAGAAATTTCTTATTGGTACGCAAACGTTGTGAGTAAACTTGGCGAATGCCGTTTGGTTCATTCGGATACTTAGATTTTTGTAGAAGTGAGAGGACTTTGAAAATGAAAGCAGGGTGAAAGGAGATTAGCCAAGTTCAGGTAGTTACAATTCGGTGCATTCACCATGTAACCGTGTAAACCATTCCCAAATGCACAATGTGCTTGGAATAGTTCATGAGAATCATAAAATTGCAAGCGCGTTGTGCCAACGAGTCGGCGAAACGTCCTGGACAAACAGAGGTTATGGGCAAGGAGGAATTTACGTCGTCGAGAATACGTGACATGTAAATTTTCCGTGTATCAACAATCCACCCGCGAATTGAGGCAAACACGGTAAGGCCAGATGGCATTTAGTTTCTGATGACCTGACTCCCGCCCCAGTACTAAATCCGAATGGCATTAGGCGCAAACCGTTGAGTCTGCCCTGATGTCAAGTTCTGACTTGACCCAAGTTGGGCCAGACCCAAGTTCACTGCTTCCCATCAGCAGAATTACTAATTGTGTACCAAGGGTTACAAAAAAAAGTCATTGAAACGCGTAATCGCGGAGATTGTTCCAGGTACCTTTGGTAGTACCTTTCTTGCTGGATAACGTAGTTGGCTGGACGACATCCGGGATAACCACGTACGCGTGGGTTTACGAGGAAGAGGCTGGCACGATGAGGCAGGAGGATGCCAGATAGAGGTTTCGGGAACGAAGAGAGTGCGTCCGAGTAACAACGTGAAAGCCTGGCTCGGACCAGCACGTATCCGCCACATAACTTCCTGGAGTTATGATAACAATAATAATGGGACCCCCGCGTGTGGTCCGACAGTGTGTAGGGATGCGTAGCGGGAACGTTGGCTCTGTGATGCCAACGTGGTCCAGATTCTGCGGTACTCCGGATTCTCCTCGGTGTAGATGTTATATGGTTTGCTAGTATTGCATGCATAACTCGATCTCTCGCTCGCTCTCTATTGCCCTTGCTCTGCTGTTGGCCGGGTCTCTCAACACACTGCCAGCAGGTCCTAACAATAACATCATCAATAACGGTTACCCCGGTGTATCGGAGACGTGAATAATACATAACGAGCTTCTAACGCTCTTGGTAACGCACGGTCTAATAGGCAATACGCCGCGGGTGCCCTTCCCCGAGAACACAGAGATTCGCAATGTGTACCGTTGACCGTTGAGAATAGTCAAACTGCGTAGCGTCGAAATGTTCGTTGACACAAGCCATTGTCCGAACGATCCAAACGTGGGAGACTCATTGTAAATTCCCCACCTACTTCTTACCTTTTCGTATCTAAACCCTGACTAACTGGGAACAGGATACGAATTCAAATTGCGTTTAGGTTAAAACCAACTGCCTGAGGCATCAGCATTAGGTTTCTTGCCTGGAATCTAGACTTTTGAAAGCAGCGTTGAATAAGATCCCTGGTTTTAGCGATAAAGCTGATCGATCCATTCTCGTTCCGTTTCGTTATTAGAATCCTGACTCCTGGGAGCGGCCTCCAAATTGAAGATTTCTAGGTTTAGGTATGAAGTCTAACTACATGACTTAAGTTACATTTTTTAGACTTAGACTCCCAAGAACTGTGTGGAAATTTAAACTTCTGTCCTTAAGTCCTGAGCCTAACCACTCAATGCATTTCCTTTCTATTTGGTACTCTGACTCCTGAGAAGAGGATACTAATTCAAATTACCTTTAGGTTTTTTAAAACCAACTACCGGGAGTATTACGATTACATTTTGCATCCAGAATCCAGACTTCCCAGATCAGCGTTGAAATATAAAAACCTGGTTTTAGATATGAGGCCTAACTCGATGCATTCTCGTTCTATTTCATAATTAGGATCCTGACTCCTGGGAGCAGCCTGCAGATTGAAGATATCTGGGATTAGCTATGGAGCCTAACTACATGATTCAGGTTACATTTCGTGAAGTTAAACTCCTAAAAACTGTGTATAAATTGTTATTTTTGTCTTTGAGTACTGAGCCTAACTTTTTAGTGCATTCTTTCTATCTGGTACTCTGACTCCTGAGAACAGGATACTAATTCATATTACCTTTAGTATCAAAACCAATCGTCAGAGGCACTTTCTGTTCCACATCCAGAACACAGGATTCTGAGAGCAGCGTCCAAATACAAAATATCCTGGTTTTAGCTAAAAAGACTAACCTAATGCATTCCCTCTCTATTTCATAATTAGGGTCTTAACACCCGGGAATAGCTTACAAATTAAAAATATCTGTCTTTAAGTACTGAGCCCAACTAATCAATGCAATCTCTTTCGATTTATTACTCTTGGGAACAGGATACTTATGCAAATTGCCTTTAGGAATTGAAACCAGCTACCGGAAGCATTACCATTCTGCTTTATGCCCAAAATAGCGTGGCAATATGAAATCCCTGGTTTTAGGTATGAGGCCTAACTCGATCCATGCTTATTCCACATAATGATTAAGATCCTGACCGCCGGGACTGAGCCTAGCTTCTGAATGCATTTCCTTTTTATTTGGTACTCTGGCTCCTGACTCCTGAGAAGAGGATACTAATTCAATTTACCTTTCGGTATTGAAACTAACTACCGGAGGCATTACGATTATATCTTGCATCCAGAATCTAGCCCTCACAGAACAGCGTTGAAACATAAAACCCTATTTTTAGGTTTATACCCAAGGCATTCCGATTCTATTCCATAATTAGGATTCTGACTCCTGAAAGCAGCCTGCAAATTGAAAATACCTGAGTTTAGTTCACTTTCAGGCAGATTCCTAAAAACTCTAGGCATTCTAATCTCTGTCTCTAAGTATTGGATCCAATTACTCAATCCTCTTGCATTCTATCTAACATCCAGAGTCCTGACTCCTAATGCGCCTCATGGAAATTGAAAATATCGGTTTATGGAGACTCGCACACTCGTGCAGCGAATATCGCTTAAAAGCACACCCACCCAAAGTGAGTCCTCGAGACATAACGTACAATGGAGACCGCGCGATCTTCTGTGCACAATGCGCCGGGTGTCCGGCACTTGGGCTTGTAACTGACAGTCTCGCTCTTGACCACTCTCCCGCACACTCAGGTTGACGAACAAAGGGGACCGGGTGCGATGAGTATGTATGCGGTAATTTCGCGCCGAGGCGTAAAACGGTCGAGCGGACGACAATCGGGCAAGCCAACCCGGGGCTTGTGCCTAAACAGCCTGGACCGAGTACAGTGGAGACTCCCTCCGTGCCATCGAAATTGTCGACTCCGCTATTTGAAAAAATGGAGTCCTATTCATCTTGACCAACAATGACTAGTGATTCAGTACGCTTTTGGAAATCGAAGGTTGTCAAACCTGTCCATGTCGCTCCAGCCAATACATGTTGAGGAGGGAAATTCATTGAACAACTTGAAGACACCAAATGGAGGCTTCACTGTTGAAGATCAACGCGACTCGGCGTGCTATAAATGCGTTTCAACGTATGACCATTTTATCCAAGCCCAACTCACTCACACACATACACATCATTTCCATGCACAATGCTTTTACGTCGCCAGTGACGCTTAGGTGTTACCAAGTCAGGTGGCCCCAGTGTGTGACGCCGCTTCTGCTGCCACTTTTGCTTCCCCATGGTATATCCCGCGGGCTCTCAAGGCTCTTTGTTTCGTTTCGAGAGCACCTGCTTTTGATAGCAGTTAATTACAAGCTGGCACGGATGAGTCAAAGACCCAAAGAGGAACGGAGAGGGCCATCTCTCACTCTCGGTTATAGTGCCGTCGGTCAACGGTAACGACCCAACATCACAGAAATCTCTCGTGGGGGAGATCTGTGATGGATAATCAGCGGATGATGCAGAGTCGTTTTGAAGTAAACCAAAATTGATTTGTGTGATTAAGGGGGTACTGTGATCTAGAATTTTGATAAAATCAATTCGAGACTAATCGAATCGAATAATTCAAATCGAGTTTCGAATAATTCGTAAATTCGAATATTCGCACACCCCTAAATACTAGTAAAAAGAAACTGAGTCACCCAATCAAGACCTAAAATCCCTTCACAAGGGAAAATGAAGATTGAAGATTGAAAATAATGAAATTCATCAGAGTCTCGATGGAATTCACGCTCGAAGAGACATCGAGGTCGCGAATAACAAATTCCATTGATATATGTTATGAGATAGAGGAATTTTCCAGGGATATTGTCAGTGTGGAAAAATGTGTCTCGTGGTTTCTTTCATCTTTGCATCCATTCTCGCGAGAACCACGCTGTTTTTCATGAGTCCGCGGTTTTTGATATCACGAATTCGAGAGAGTTGGAAGCACTTGCTTTGACGCGCACACACACACACACGCGCGCGCGCACACACACACACACACACACACACACATGTGATAAGTGTGTGCTTATGTAAATAACGGTTTAAATATGTTGGGTCGTTTCATTGGCGTTGTTGGAAGAGAAAAAGGAAGCCCACGTGTATCGTCGGTTTTTGAGGAACATCGACGGGATTTTTGCGCATAAGATGAAATAGTAGAAACGGGATATTGCCTTCGGGCTATGATAGACGATGGGGCAATCGCATTGAGAATCGGGGAACAGTCAGGCAGAAGCGTGAAATCGATGGGGACAGGTGAATTTCCATCGGCAAGGCGAATTTGTATATAGATGCATGTAAATATAGATATACATATATATATGGGAATGGAAAAATAAATTCGATGGCCCAAAACGTCGAATATAATATATGGGTCATTCCATGTCAAATCGACCAATAGTTGGAATCGACCCCTTTCAATTTCGATGAAATTCGGTCAGAAGTTTTATTTCGTCATAAAACGAAGTTGTACCCGATGAAAAAAAAAGCATGATTTTTTTTCGAAAGTTATGCAAAATTTCACCATTTTTCAATTTTTCAAGTTTACTTTTTAAATATCTCGAAAACTATTATAGTTACGAAAAAATCGTTTGGGGTTCATCTCATACTTCGGGCTACGAAAAAAAAAATTTTCCGATTTTTTTTTTTTTTTTTAATGATGAATTTGGAGAATTTTGAATCTTTAAAAATCGCGAAAATTCACGATCAACATTAAATTTTTTGTTCAATTTTTTTTTTATATAATACCTTGTACTGGTCTTAGAAGATCCTGAAATTTTCAGAATTGCGTTTTTTGTTTTTTCAAAAATATGAATTTTTTAATTTTGGTAAAAAAAAAATTTGTTTACCTCTAAGTTAAGTAATGTTGAGTAATTATCAAATTTTGTAATTTTTAGCAGTAAAAATTACATTCAGGATCTTAAGAGATCCTGAAATTTTCGGAATTGCGTTTTTTTTTTCAAAAACATAAACTTTTGAATTTTGGTAAAACAATTGTTTTTTTTTTAAACTCTAAGTTGAGTAAAGTTGAGCAATCATGTAATTCTATAATTTTAAGCAGTAAAAATTACATGATTGCTCAACTTTGCTTAACTTAGAGGTAAAAAAAAACAATTTTTTTACATAAATTCAAAAATTCATGTTTAAAAAAAAAACGCAATTCCGAAAATTTCAGGATCTTTTAAGATCAGTACACGGTATTATATAAAAAAAGAAACCAAAAATTCAATGTTGATTGTGGATGTTCACGTTTTTTAAATATAAAAAATTCTCCAAATTCATCATTTATGAACATTTTTTTCGGAGTATTTTTTTTTCCTAGCCCTAAGTATACTCTTTAAGTCGAACCCAAAACGATTTTTTCGTAACTATAATAGTTTTCGAGATATTTAAAAAATAAACTTGAAAAATTGAAAAAAAATGTGAACTTTTGAATTTTGCATAACTTTCGAACAAAAAATCATTTTTTTTCTTTGCCAGAACTTCGTTCTATGATAAAAGAAAACTTTTGATTAATTTTCATTGAAATTGGAAGTGGTCGATTCCAACTATTAGTCGATTCGACATGGAATGCCCTATATATGTATCGCGAAAGCTGGCGCAAAGAGGAAAGAGGAATGCTCCTCTTTTCTTGGCCGATACACAGGAGCCATCAGAAAGGAGACGGAGGCGCCGAGCGACGATTCGAATTCTCTTGCGGATTTTCTTTTTTTTTTTATTGTAATCCAAGGAGCCATTTTCCATCTAACCAACTCGTGGTTCTCTGGCTCGCACAAAGAGAATAAAGGGGGTTGGCAAGTGGAAGGATGAGCGCGAGTGAGCGAGGATTTTTTGCTGTCACAAAGGAAGCATCTTTTTATCCAGTCCTGTTTAAAATGGTCGGCTCATGACGCTTTTTTCGTGAAAGCATCCGCCAACCGAAAATAAGGAATAAACAAAGAGCTAGGGAAGTTTTTTGGAAAGAATCGATTCTCAAATCGATTCCTACCTTGACGATTACCTTCAAGGTTATTTCAAAGTCAACAGTAAAAAAAACAAAATTTGACCTTGAAATAACCTTGAAGGTCATCGTCAAGGTCACTACCAAATGCGCCTTGTTGAAATTGATAACTTTGGTCGTTACGAAAGAACTTGAAAAGCTCCTATTCCCAGAAGTATCCACACCTTAAAGTTTAATTGACTTTAGAGGACCTTCAAGGTCAAAATGTATCTACGACATAAGTACACGTTTGAACGTGAAATTTTCCGCTCCAACGATTGCCGATGTCAAAAAAGGAGGATTCCATTTGAAAAAACAGTTGACCTTGAAATAACCTTGAAGGTTATCGTCAAGGTCAAAGCTAAAATCACCATCGAATTCTTCTTCAAAAGTGACTAAAACAATGGCCTTGACCGTTTTGAAAAATATCTTAGCTGAGGAAATATTCAGCGGTCCCGTTACTTTTGTGACACCCTGTAAATTGGTTTATTGCGCACTGGGTCACAATCAAACGATGTGAAAATCGAATTCCCATCGTGGAATTAATAATGGACGCGCGAGAAGGGATAATCGAGAGGCGACGAGATCCAATGAATTATTCGCACTAACGAATTTCATGCTCCACGCACAAATACCCCAGAACTCGAGAATTGTTAATTTTCCTGGACACGGATTTTCACTCCGATGCGTTACGAATTTTTTATTAGCTTGGATTATTGTTTGTACATCAGACGCAGAAAAAGAAAATGACAAACTGTCATTATTCTTGTTTCAGGAACATTTTGTATAATAAATAATTATAAATAATTATATAATATAAGTATAATATATTATTTATATAATTATAAATAATATCAAAAATATTAAATATTAAATATTAAAGATACATAATATTTTGTTTTTAAAAAAAATGGCAACCCCAATTTTGAGAATTATAAATTTAGTAAAATATCCTGTGACGATTTTGACCTTTTTATATTTACCATATTTTTAAATTGGAGCTATAATTCAGGGATTTCCAGAGGTACCATAATTTGCTCTGGAATGGTATTTACCATTTTAGCATGATTAACCATAACCATAACCATGAAGATTATTTAAATAAGCTCCATAAAGATTGATGTACCTAAATTGTATGCAGAAAATAAATTTTTATGCATGGGGGAGGGGGTGGGGCAAGATGGACACCACCCTAAAAATATGTTTTCCAAAATTTAAGTAAAAATTTCCCTAAACAATTCAAACAATTTTCTACTCTTGATCAGGAATTTTCATGAAAATGTCCAAATCTAGATCAAATTTTAGCGTAGCTAAGTCTATTTAAGGCAGTATTCTGGTCTAGAGACATACATTTTGAGTGTTTTGTGGAGCTCAAAAAAAAAAAAAAAATATTTATACTTTTTTTACAACATATTTGTTAATATTTTGACACTAAACAAAAAAAAATTTCGCGATAAAAAATTGAAAAATAAATGTTACAAGCTGGTAAAGTTGGGGCTAAAAAAAAGGGTGCGCTGGCTGACACGATTGCAACGCTTTTAGTCTGAATTTAAAAAAGGATTCTTAATTAGTAAGGATGTCGTTATAACCCCTACTTCAGAAAAAACGGAAAAAAATTGCAGAATTAAAGAAAAAGCATTTTGGACTCTCTTTTCATAGTTTTTAATTTTTTTACGATAGTAAAAAAAATAATTTTCCATACAAAAGTGGTAGGAGCGAGCTACTGCGTCACTAAAATAGCTATAACTCCGTAAATTATTGGAAGTAAAACATTTCCCGTAGTAAAAAACTCCATTCGTCGCCATTGAAAAATCCCCATTCATTCCCCATTGCCAAAATAACCAATGGAGATGAATGCCGAATTGCCTAAGGGGATTTTCGCCATTGAATTCCCCATTTGAAACGGAATGGGGATTATCTAATGGGGATTCAATGGAGACAATCCCCTTAGGCAATTCGGCATTCATCCCCATTGGTTATTTTGGCAATGGGGAATGAATGAGGATTTTTCAATGGCGATGAATGGAGTTTTTACTATACGAAAGAATCTCCATTGCTGTTCGCCACTCATTCCCCATTGCCCACAAAAAAAAAAATTGGGAAAATTTTTTTTTCATCGGTTCTATACGTTTCGGTCATAATTACGTTGACTTGAAATTTCGCTATTTTCAGGTTTTTGAAAATAGGCCCAAAATTGAGCAAAACAGTTTTTTATCGAAATTAATGAAAATTTTGATTTTTTGAAAAAAGTATTGATAGATTCGTGTTTAGGGGGCAAAAATACATCGATATGAGGCCCGAAAAACAAAAATAATTTTTTTTTTTTTTTTGCATTTTGGCCAAAATTCAATCGGTTCACTAAAATGGCTGCAATTTATTTTCTAGATAGAATTGCGGCTTGAGCATGAGCTCATTCTCTTCGTAATCGTTCACGCTTCAAAATCCCGTTTGGTTCATCCCATTACGATCATTTTTTTATTTTTTGCAGATTTTTAAAGTTCAACAATAGATTTTTGTAAATTTTTTAAGGTATACCCCTTTCCATTTTTTTCGGCGATTTTCAAACTGCTCTCATTTCTACAAAAAATTAGTTATCGGGATGAACTTAACGGCATTCTCTAAGTTTGGTCACAAGCTTTGCGTACGAAAAACAAATTTTGAAATCGGTTGAACCAAAGTGAAGTTATGAGCACTTGAAATTTCGCTATTTTCAGGTTTTTTAAAATAGGCCCAAAATTGAGCAAAACAGTTTTTTTATCGAAATTCATGAAAATTTTGATTTTTTGAAAAAACTATTGATAGATTCGTGTTTAGGGGGCAAAAATACATCGATATGAGGCCCGAAAAACAAAAATAATTTTTTTTTTTTTTTTGCATTTTGGCCAAAATTCAATCGGTTCACTAAAATGGCTGCAATTTATTTTCTAGATAGAATTGCGGCTTGAGCATGAGCTCATTCTCTTCGTAATCGTTCACGCTTCAAAATCCCGTTTGGTTCATCCCATTACGACCGTTTTTCGATTTTTGGCAGATTTTAAAAGTTCAACAATAGATTTTTGTAAATTTTTTAAGGTATACCCCTTTCCATTTTTTTCGGCGATTTTCAAACTGCTCTTATTTCTACAAAAAAATAGTTATCGGGATGAACTTAACGGCATTCTCTAAGTTTGGTCACAAGCTTTGCGTACGAAAAACAAATTTTGAAATCGGTTGAACCAAAGTGAAGTTATGAGCACTTGAAATTTCGCTATTTTCAGGTTTTTTAAAATAGGCCCAAAATTGAGCAAAACAGTTTTTTTATCGAAATTCATGAAAATTTTGATTTTTTGAAAAAACTATTGATAGATTCATGTTTAGGGGGCAAAAATACATCGATATGAGGCCCGAAAAACAAAAATAATTTTTTTTTTTTTTTTGCATTTTGGCCAAAATTCAATCGGTTCACTAAAATGGCTGCAATTTATTTTCTAGATAGAATTGCGGCTTGAGCATGAGCTCATTCTCTTCGTAATCGTTCACGCTTCAAAATCCCGTTTGGTTCATCCCATTACGACCGTTTTTCGATTTTTGGCAGATTTTAAAAGTTCAACAATAGATTTTTGTAAATTTTTTAAGGTATACCCCTTTCCATTTTTTTCGGCGATTTTCAAACTGCTCTTATTTCTACAAAAAAATAGTTATCGGGATGAACTTAACGGCATTCTCTAAGTTTGGTCACAAGCTTTGCGTACGAAAAACAAATTTTGAAATCGGTTGAACCAAAGTGAAGTTATGAGCACTTGAAATTTCGCTATTTTCAGGTTTTTTAAAATAGGCCCAAAATTGAGCAAAACAGTTTTTTATCGAAATTCATGAAAATTTTGATTTTTTGAAAAAACTATTGATAGATTCGTGTTTAGGGGGCAAAAATACATCGATATGAGGCCCGAAAAACAAAAATATATTTTTTTTTTGCATTTTGGCCAAAATTTAATCGGTTCACTAAAATGGCTGCAATTTATTTTCTAGATAGAATTGCGGCTTGAGCATGAGCTCATTCTCTTCGTAATCGTTCACGCTTCAAAATCTTGTTTGGTTCATCCCATTACGATCATTTTTTGATTTTTTGCAGATTTTTAAAGTTCAACAATAGATTTTTGTAAATTTTTTAAGGTATACCCCTTTCCATTTTTTTCGGCGATTTTCAAACTGCTCTTATTTCTACAAAAAAATAGTTATCGGGATGAACTTAACGGCATTCTCTAAGTTTGGTCACAAGCTTTGCGTACGAAAAACAAATTTTGAAATCGGTTGAACCAAAGTGAAGTTATGAGCACTTGAAATTTCGCTATTTTCAGGTTTTTTAAAATAGGCCCAAAATTAAGCAAAACAGTTTTTTTATCGAAATTCATGAAAATTTTGATTTTTTGAAAAAACTATTGATAGATTCATGTTTAGGGGGCAAAAATACATCGATATGAGGCCCGAAAAACAAAAATAATTTTTTTTTTTTTTTTGCATTTTGGCCAAAATTCAATCGGTTCACTAAAATGGCTGCAATTTATTTTCTAGATAGAATTGCGGCTTGAGCATGAGCTCATTCTCTTCGTAATCGTTCACGCTTCAAAATCCCGTTTGGTTCATCCCATTACGACCGTTTTTCGATTTTTGGCAGATTTTAAAAGTTCAACAATAGATTTTTGTAAATTTTTTAAGGTATACCCCTTTCCATTTTTTTCGGCGATTTTCAAACTGCTCTTATTTCTACAAAAAAATAGTTATCGGGATGAACTTAACGGCATTCTCTAAGTTTGGTCACAAGCTTTGCGTACGAAAAACAAATTTTGAAATCGGTTGAACCAAAGTGAAGTTATGAGCACTTGAAATTTCGCTATTTTCAGGTTTTTTAAAATAGGCCCAAAATTGAGCAAAACAGTTTTTTATCGAAATTCATGAAAATTTTGATTTTTTGAAAAAACTATTGATAGATTCGTGTTTAGGGGGCAAAAATACATCGATATGAGGCCCGAAAAACAAAAATATATTTTTTTTTTTTTTTTGCATTTTGGCCAAAATTTAATCGGTTCACTAAAATGGCTGCAATTTATTTTCTAGATAGAATTGCGGCTTGAGCATGAGCTCATTCTCTTCGTAATCGTTCACGCTTCAAAATCTTGTTTGGTTCATCCCATTACGATCATTTTTTGATTTTTTGCAGATTTTTAAAGTTCAACAATAGATTTTTGTAAATTTTTTAAGGTATACCCCTTTCCATTTTTTTCGGCGATTTTCAAACTGCTCTTATTTCTACAAAAAAATAGTTATCGGGATGAACTTAACGGCATTCTCTAAGTTTGGTCACAAGCTTTGCGTACGAAAAACAAATTTTGAAATCGGTTGAACCAAAGTGAAGTTATGAGCACTTGAAATTTCGCTATTTTCAGGTTTTTTAAAATAGGCCCAAAATTGAGCAAAACAGTTTTTTTATCGAAATTCATGAAAATTTTGATTTTTTGAAAAAACTATTGATAGATTCGTGTTTAGGGGGCAAAAATACATCGATATGAGGCCCGAAAAACAAAAATAATTTTTTTTTTTTTTTTGCATTTTGGCCAAAATTCAATCGGTTCACTAAAATGGCTGCAATTTATTTTCTAGATAGAATTGCGGCTTGAGCATGAGCTCATTCTCTTCGTAATCGTTCACGCTTCAAAATCCCGTTTGGTTCATCCCATTACGATCATTTTTTGATTTTTTGCAGATTTTTAAAGTTCAACAATAGATTTTTGTAAATTTCACGCTTCAAAATCCCGTTTGGTTCATCCCATTACGACATATATTCATATATTCGTAACATATATTCGTGCGTCATAATCTATACTTTCTGCATTTACTTTATATTCATGCCAATTCATAATAATTCCCAATGCAGAATTCACCTTATTTTGCAAAACAAAATGGCGACCGGATTGGAAAATCCGATTTTTCTTTATCTCCAAAAGGTGACGTGGGTGAGAACGAGGGACAAACAGCTGTTGACAGTGGGAAGGGAAACGCATTCGATGGACACGCGTTTTATGGTTCGAGGATCGGTGACCGATTGGACATTGACCATCAGAAATGTTAGAAGCGACGATGCGGGACTCTACGAGTGTCAGGTTTGCCAATTATCGAAAATACAGTCCCTAAATGACCCTGTTGAATGATTTATCGATTTTTTGTTTAACACTCGTTGGTCGCACCTCAAAAAAATTTCAAGTTGATCACACCGGGTCAATTTGACCCGACCGACTTTTTGGATGGTTTAAAAAAAAGTACCTATCCGATTGACTTGAAAAAAATATGGAAATTATCTTCAAACATTTCAGTAAATGAAACACCTGAAAAAAAAATCATCAAAATAACTCCACGTTGGTCACAACAATTTGACCCGACCGACTTTAGGATGGTTAAAAAAAAAAAAGTACCTATCCGATTGACTTTTAAAAAAAAGGGAATTATCTTTAAACATTTCAGTATATGAAACACCTAAAAAAAAAATCATGAAAAAAAAGACTTTCAAAAATCTGGATTTTTACTCAAAAAATTGTAACTCTTTCGGTTTTGAAGATTTTTTGGAAAAATTTCTACACGATACACTCAATGTATGGTACTTTGAGAAAAAAAATACTTCAAACGCATCCGTTCCAAAAAAGACCCCGGTTGGAGATATTTTAGCTCAAAGTGGGAGCTCGGGTCAATTTGACCCGAGACGAACAGCGAGGGTCAATATTTTCGGGAGATAAAAATTTTCATGAAATTTACAAGACTTTTTTGGCAATTTCAAGATACCGATCGACCCGATTGTTCATCGTTACGTTCGTCTCAATATAACCGAGGCTTATACGATAATTCCGGGCGGTCCGGATCTTCACGTTAAGCAGGGCTCGAGTTTGCGTCTCGAGTGCCATCTAATGGCCGCAACCGAACCGCCGATGTACGTTTTTTGGTTTCGACAAGGACGCATGATCAATTACGACGATGAAACGGGTGTCAAGGTGGAGGCGACGAGAAACGGATCGATTCTCGTTGTCGAAAAAACGCGACCAAGTCATGCTGGAAATTACACTTGTCAGCCTAGCAACGCTAAATCGGCCTACATCATGATTCACGTTATCGAGGGTAAGAATCTTCTCTCAGGCTTTGATTGTGCATAGAGAAAATATTTCCTCAGTTCTAAAACGGTAGGAAAACGTATTTGGAAAAATATTCCCAGAAGCTCGAAAATGGGAGCTGATAATTTAGAGAGGAATTTTCCTTCTGGAGTTTGAATTTTAGAAAATTTTTAAATCGAAAAACAAAGCTTGAGAAAAAATGTAGAAAAAATCTCGATTTTGGGATCGAGATATTAGAAATTTTTGAACTTGAAACGAAAAGCTTGAGAAAATGGTTTTCTTGATTTTAGAAAAATTTTCCGGACTTATGGGAGTGAGTCAATGAATTTAGAAAAGAATGTCGCTTTTGGGGTATGAATTTTAGGAAATTTTTTAATTGTAACACAAAGCTTGAGAAAAAATTTAGACAACATTTTCGGATCGAATGAATTTAGAAAAAATGTCAATTTTAGGATTGAGTTTTGGAACATTTTGAAATTGAAACGAAAAGCTTGAGAAAATTGTTTTCTTTATTTTAGAAAAAAAATCCGGACTTATGGGAGTGAGTCAATGAATTTGGAAAAGAATGTCGCTTTTGGGGTTTGAATTTTATAAATTTTTTAAATTAAAACACAAAGCTTGAGAAAAAATTTAGACAACATTTTCGGATCGAATGAATTGAGAAAAAATCTCGATTATAGGATTGAGTTTTAGAAAAATTTGAAATTGAATCGAAAATCTTGAGAAAATTGTTTTCTTTATTTTAGAAAAAAATTCCGGACTTACGGGAGTGAGTCTATGAATTTATAAAAGAATGTTGCTTTTGGGGTCTTAATTTTAGGAAATTTTTAAATTGAAACACAAGGCTTGAGAAAAAATGTAGACAACATTTTCGGATCAAATGAATTTAGAAAAAATCTCGATTTTAGGATTGAGTTTTAGAAAATTTTGAAATTGAAACGCAAAGCTTGAGAAAATTGTTTTCTTTATTTTAGAAAAAATTTCCGGACCTATGAAACCGACTGAATTTAGATAAAATCTCGATTTTGGGATTGAAATTTTAGAAAATTTTGATCTAGAAAAGGAAAGCTTGAGAAAATTGTTCTTTTCATTTTAGAAAAAAGTTTCGGATGTATGGGAGTGAGTCAATGAATTTAGAAAAGAATGTCGCTTTTGGGTTTTGAATTTTAGAAATTTTTTAAATTGAAACGAAAAGCTTGAGAACAAATTTCGAGACAATTTCCGGACCTATAAAACTGAATGAATTTAGAAAAAATCTCGATTTTGGGATTGAGATTATAGAAAAATTTTAGATTTTAGAAAGTCACTGAAATAGCTATCACTCCCTAAATTATTAAAATCAAAATATTTCCTTTCGAGCATATATTCTTAAAGGTCCCAACTTCAAGAATATGCAAAAAAAAATTTCCAAAATTCTAGACCAGAATACCCCCTCAAAATTACGCTCCAACGTAACGAACATAGTAGCTGCGTCACTAAAATAGCTATAACTCCCTAAATTATTGGAATTAAAAAATTTCCGTTCGAGAATATATTTTTAAAGGTCCAAACTTTAAGAATATGCAAAAAAAAAATTGATTTTTTCAAAATTCTGCACCAGAATACCGCCTTAACGAAAAAGATGGAAATTGGTAGCATTTTTTGCCTCCACAGCTCTTTCACCCTGGTTGAATTGTTTTTTTGGATTATTGGCGAGAAAAAAAAACGTGGCGAGAAGCGACAAATACATGAATAATAACGAAAGGATAGTCTAAAGTTTCTGGTTCATTCGCAGAGGAGGAAAAACCAGCGGCGATGCACGGGGGCGATCGTTCGAGCTCGTCGACCGGTCTAACGACCAACTTTTTGCTCCTCCTGATAGTCTCTTTCGTAATCACAAGCTCAATGAGAAGATCCACGTCGTCGAGTCTCATCGAGGGTCGCTCGTAGCGGCGCTAAATTACAACTTCCGCAACGACGTCCGAGCCCGGAAGAGGAACTCACGGATTTGCAGCAATTTCTTTCTTCTCTTTCAGTCGAACTACGCAAAACCATTAAAACTACTCGATCTCCCCGACGAGTTAAAAAGGAGGAATGAAAAAAAAAAAAACCTAGTGAAAAGGATTTTTTGACAATGAAAAAAAAAAGCTTCCGCGATGAAGCTTGGGAATAAAAATCAATGGATGCATTTTTGCTCTGTCGTAGCAAAAGTGAAGCAACGTGCGAATAAACAATGACAAAAACAAAAACAAAACCCCACAATCGCAAAATTGTCGCTCGAAAGTACGAGACATTTTTTCTGCTCGCGCTGTCAAAGACTTTAACGGTGAAAAAAATGCATTTTCGTAACGAGCGAAACAAACAAAAATAAGTGCAGTGAAAAGAGAAAGAAAATGGAAAGAAAATGGAAAATCAATTTTATTTTATTTTTCATTTTTCATTCTCCGGACGAGAGAAGAATGAAAAATTTAAAAAAAAAACGAGGAAAAACCGTAGGAAAAGCCTGTTTCTTCTCCAAAAATTCGAAATGTTCGATGGAATTTTTCTAATTAAAAAAAAATTGAACCTCGCGAGGAAAAATTGAAAAATTTTCCTGTATCTCTCATTCCAAAATAATTGGGTAATATTTTCTCTATTCTTGTTTCTCTGTCATTTCTAAATAGCAGGAAAGCTCGGAAAAATAGAAATGAATTTCCACTTTTTTTTATTTTGTTTTTCATTTTTCATTTTCCGGACGAGAGAAGAATGAAAAATAAATTTAAAAAACACGGAAAAACGGTAGGAAAAGCGTGTTTTTTCTTCTCCACAAATTGGAAATGTTCGATGAAATTATCTTCATAAAAAAAAAAATTTGAATCTCGCGAGGAAAAATTGAAAAATTTTCCTCTCTCGTTCCAAAATGATTGGGTAATATTTTCTCTATTCTTGTTTCCCTGTTATTTCCAAATAACAGGAAAGCTCGGAAAAATGAAAATGAATTTTATTTTATCTTATTTTATTTTATTTTAATTTTTTTTTTCACTTTCCGGTCGAGAGAAGAATGAAAAATAAAAAAAAACAAGGGAAAACCGTAGGAAAACCGTGTTTTTTCTTCTCCAAAGAAAAGAGAGATTACAATGGTACTCCGAGGTTGCAACAAAAATAACGTTCTCTGTGTTTTTCCCTTTTGTTTGTTCTTCTCTCGAGGTACAGCGAAATTTTCCCATTTTTCCATTTTCCAAAGGCGAAATTTTTCGCCCACGCGAAAAACCACGATTCAAGGGACAATGGAAATTCCGCGGGATCGATATAATTATTAGAATGTACCAAAAAAAAAAAATGCGGCAGTTTACGTTATTATTATTTTTAATTAAAAATTGTTAATTAAATTTACGTCGTAACGCTGCCGCGTTTTATAACAATACTTTATAATAATTCATCATAAATGCAATTTAAATCGGCGTATTGCCCAAATTTTCCCACTTGATGTATTCATTGTGTAATCGATGTATATATATACATATATATACATAAATATATATATATACGTTAATATCATAATAATTATTATTAAAAAAAAGGAAAATATTATGATGGGCGATTTTTAATTGGCGAGATTTTCCAGCGAGACTCTATATTTTCAACATATTTTTCCTTTTCAGATCCGGAATTCAATTTCAACTGTTTTTTTTTTTTTTTTTTAATATTTCTTCCCCATATTTACCGTTGGGGGAGGGATTGCAGATAATAGTTTCTCCCTCGATAATTTTCTCGACCGAGACTTTTCGAAACATTTATTGCTTTATAAATACACGTTTCATTAGTAAGGGAAGGTGGGGCAAGACGGCCCCCCCACTAAAAAATGATTTTTTTTTTTAATTAAAAAAAATTGTTTTCACCTTTAAAAATGTTGATTTTTTTTAATCACCGACATTTTGCCGAAACTAAAAAAAAAAAGAATTCTGGGACACGACGACCTCCCTCTAAAAAATAATAAAAAAGTTTTTTAATCTTAAAAAATTGTTTCCAACGTTAAAAATGTTTTTTTTTTTATGTTCCATTTTACCCCTGATCTAGTGCATCCTTGAAGTGGATGAACACAATCAAACTCAGCATAATTTGAAGAGAAACGAAAATTTTCCAACCTAATATATTAGGGTGGTCCATTTTGCCCCAGATTTCGCGGATCGGCCTAAGAATGAGTCGATACATGAAATTCGTGATAATTCGACGAGAAACCAAATTTTTTTTTCCTGAATTTTGCAGGGGGGCCGTCTTGCCCCACCCTCCCCTATATCGCACGTGCGAGGGGAGGCAAGGGTCGGTTGGAGGATTGAAGGGGGTTGGGGGATGTTTAATTTAATTTCTCAACGGATGGAAAATCACTGAAAATCGCGCGAGGGATGCATAAAGTGCTCACTTTCGACTCTGCAGTCTCTTATTCGAGGAATCAAGATGAGGAAATGGAAAAAGAAGAATAAGACGAGGTTTTGCTGCACAATCCGAATTTAACGAGACTACGAGCTTAAGGGTTGTTTACACGAGTTGAAGGGGAAGTTATAAACTCTCGTGAGAGTGGAAGAGAGAGAGAGAGGGAGGGGGAGAGAGAGGGAGGGGGAGAGGGGGGAGGGAGAGAGGGGGGAGGGAGAGAGGAGAGAGAGAGAGAGAGAGAGAGAGGGAGAGGGAGAGGGGGGGCAGAGAGAGGGGGGAAGGGAGAGAGGAACTTGTCTGGTTAAACCACCAACCCAAAACCTCTTGGTACAACAGCGAGTTCCGCCGCGCAGTGTGAGACCATGAAATCCCGCGTGTCTTTATTACAGGAGATTCCCCAAGTGCTCGTTTTGCATTAGGTGTTTGCCGTGGGATAGCACTTGTATTGTTATCGTGATTGCAATCGAGTGTTATCACGCCAGTAATAAAGGATTATCGCCGGAACAATGCCATATGATATTGCGATAGCAATTTAATATTGTCGCGATAACACATCTAAAAATTATCGTGATTTCAATGAATTATTATCACGATAACGATCATCATTATCGTGATAACAAATAGTTATTCTTCCTAAAATAATCCTGTATAATGTTGTGATAACAATTAAATATTATCGCGATAACGATTACATAACATTGCCAATAATATTTCTATAAGTTATCGTGATGACAATTGAATTTTATCGCGATAACAATCATATTTATATTATTGAAAAAATAATTCTAAGAGTTATCGTGATAACGATGAAATATTAACGCGATGTCAATTCAATATATTGACGTAGTTTCAATAAATTATTATCACGATACCGATTATAAATATTATTGTGATAACAATTGAATATCATCACGATAACAATGAAAGATTAACGACATAACGATTCTATCTATTATCATGATTGCAATGAAATATTATCACGATGATAATTACATATCATTGCAGAAATAATTCCATAAATCATCGTGATAACGATGCAATTTTATCGCGATAACGATGAAATATTATTGCGATAACTCATAAATATTCTCGATAAAATAATTCTACGCAACATCCTGATGATAATAAAATATTATAACAATAATAATTTTATCTAATATCGTGATAAAAAATAAATATTATCGCTAAAAAAATTGTATATATTATATTGGCAATGATAGGATTGCGATAGGACTTGCATTATTATCGCGATTGCAATTTAATATTGTCGTGATAACAAATCTACAAATTATCGTGATTTCAATGAATTATTATCACGATAACGATCATCATTATCGTGATAAGAAATAGTTATTCTTCCTAAAATAATCCTGTATAATGCTGTGATAACAATTAAATATTATCGCGATAACAATAACATAATGTTGCCAAAAACATTTCTATAAGTTATCGTGATAACAATTGAATTTTATCGCGATAACAACCATATTTATATTATTGAAAAAATAACTTTATGAGTTATCGTGATAACGATGAAATATTGACGCGATGTCTATTCAATATATTGACGTAGTTTCAATGAATTATTATCACGATAACAATTATATATATTATCGTGATAACAATGGAATATTATTGCGATAACCATTCAATTCATCATCGTGATTGCAATGAAATATTATCACGATGACAATTGCATATTATTGCAAAAATAATTACATCAATTATCCTAATAGCGGTGCAGCATTATCATGATAACAATTCTATATATCGTCGTGATTTCAATCAATAATTATCACGATAACAATTACAAATATCATCGTGATAACAAATAAATACTCTTGTTAAAATAATTTTACCCATTATTATGATAACAATAAAATAGTATCGCGATAACAATTCCGCACAATATCGTGATAACAAATAAATAATATTGCTAAAATAATTGCATATATTATATTGACATTAATTAAATATTATCACGATAAAAATTCTATACATTATCGTAAAAAAGGAAAAAAAAAGTTTACGATATTAAAAAAATTGACCATTTTTTTTCATCGAATCATAAAATCATCCCTCGAGTAAATTCCCATCGAAACAAGCTCTCAGACTAATTACTGACAATTCCACGCTGCACATATAAATTCCACTTTTGCAATGGGAAATATCTGAGATTGAAAATGAGATGGAAATGTCAGAGATGGAAAAATAAAAATCGATAACTGAAAAAAAAATTTTTTTAAATCATCAGCGACGACTTTTTGCTAGAGCACTAATTAGTCTTTAATTAAGCACACCGTTGATTGGGGCGTAATTATTTTCATTTTGGTATTGAAAAATTAAGGGAGAATAGAGAAGGAAAGTCTGTAACAATAAATTTGCACCATTTTCCAACCTCGAGTTTGAAACTAAAAAGTTAATTAATTACGTAGCTGGTGAGTTTTGTTAATGAGATTTTTTTCTAACGCATAGAAAACTTTTTTCGTTTCGGTGAGAGAGAGAAAAAAAAACGTTCCCTTCAATGGAAATAACCTTTGCACATTTTTGTCATTGAAATTTTCCATTTGCACGCCATGCGCGAAAATTGATTATTTTTAATTACAAAAAGCGCTCTGCAACACTTCAAGCACGAGGTTATCGACAGATATTCCCGCGAATGTCGTCAAAGAGAGTTTTCACTCTCGCATGTTTTTTTTCTTCTTTTTTTTTCCAATTACTCCACCGCTATTTTCAATATTGAATAATGAAACTGCGATCAAAGGACGAGCCATGTTATTCGATTTAAATGAAACTCGATATCCGAGAAAAATTTAAAAACGTTTTCGATGAAAATTAATTTTGTTGAAATAAAAATTCAGATTCAAAACTACACCGCTGGAAAAAAAATAAAGGTATCGAAAAAATGTCCTAAATTTTTAGTGGTTTTTGAAAATGCTGTAACTCAGTGAAAAATGGTCGTATCGAGGTCTTAAAAAAAGCATTTTGAAGCTTAAAGTCTCTAGTTTTGAGATCTTTCAACAAAAAAAATTCTAAGCTGCATATTTCGGGCAATTCTAAGAAATAGTGTAAAAAATTTTTTTCCCAAATTTTATGTACTTGTTTATGGCTGCAGTGACTTGGCAAAAAAATTTTCAGCTAAACCATTGCATGTATCGGATAGCTTGTTTATTCAGCTTCAATTCGCTTTTTTTTAGACCTCGATGCGACCATTTTTCGCTGAGATATCGGACTTTTAATGAAAAAGGATTCTTTTGTCTTTGATCATTGATATCTCAGCGACGGAAAATCGCACAGAAAATAAAAGGGGGGTTTCAAAAACTTGAATTAATTTTCTACAGGGATTGACGATGATTGTTTGAAAAAAAAAATTTCTCCCATCCTTGACATGAATTTGAAAAAACTGGAAAATCAACGGCTAAATCCAAAATATTGATAAAACGACGAATGTTAAGTGTGACTACCCTCAAAAACCCTGTAAAGTTTCAATTTGGTCTATCGATCGGTTTTTCTTTTTCAAACAATCGAATTTTTGAAAAAAATTAAAAGATCATGTTTATTGCCCCAAAACACTTCATAATCATTATTCAAATAAAATCATTTTTTTTGAGCTTTTTCCATATTTTTGTCGCAAAAAGTGTTTAAATTTATGAAAATTATTTTGTATTAAATTTATGAAATTTATTTTGCGTTTTCGAAGCTGCGGAAACATCAAAAAAAAAATTCGCTGAAAGATCTCAAAACTAGAAACTTGAAGCTTCAAAATGCTTTTTTTTAGACCTCGATACGACAATTTTTCATTAAGATACAACATTTAAAAAAACCACCAAAAATTGATTTTTTGGTTACAAATATTTTAATTTTTTAAAGAAAAAAAAATCGAATCAAAAAATCAAAAAAAAATCAATATGGCATAAAACAAAATTTGAATGGAGGAAAAACGAAATTTTCGATTTTGTCCCCTAAATAATCATTTTTCAGCTAATTTTTTGGCGACGATTTTTTTTTTCTCACCAAAAGAAAGATACTTCAGGGATGAGAGACGAGACGAGAAAAAAAAATAAAGATGAAAATAGCGCCTCCGTAACGAGCTACGCAATATTGATTATATGGACTTGATATAATCTGTGTATAAAGTTTCGGGTGTTGGCAACTTTCGTGAATATTAATGCTATTATGTGTACACGGATCCTCGCGAAATATTGTACACGACCGAATTTGCCATTTGCATAATACATAAACCACAGATTTTCTTCTACCTACACCCAGCAAGAGGAACTACACTTGGCTAATTACTCCGAGACTCGTTGTTTTACGAGCTAAAGTTGCTAAAGTTTGTCCCTCCGAGCGCTGTGAAACACGAGTGCGAAATGTAATTAAGAAGATTTGGAAAAAAGGAGCGTGAAATTATTTAAAAAAGAAAAGAGAAAAAAAATCAATTCATCCAGTAGAATCTGAAAATGAAGTCCGAAGCTAGAAAAAAATTTACACAAAACTGGAAAGACCTTTCTGGAACTGGAACTTTCTTCCCTTTACATATGAAATTTTGAAAAAAAAACAACGATTTCTTTCATCAAAAAGCTTGGAGCATGATAACACGCGCGATCCCTACTTTACCGACTGCCAATAAGCTAGATTCCCCTCTTTTGGTAACGCTTCGGCTGCTGGTAATGTCCACGAGAGCCCGGTTTACCGACGAACGGTATAAACTGAAGTAAAAACTGAGAATGAAGACTGAGACTAAAAAAAATTTATAAAAAATTGAAAGACCATTCGAATGACCGGAAATATAATTTTTTTCTACTTGCATAAGAAATTTTGAAGAAAAATACAACGATTTCTTTCATCAAAAAGCTTTAGGCATGATAATTCGCGCGATCCCCACCTTACCGACTGCCAATAAGCTAGATTTTTCTCCTTTGAATAACGCTTCAGCTGCTGGTAACGTCCGCGAGAACCCGGTCTGCCGACAAACGGTAGGACACACCACTACCGACGGTCGATACGAGTGCTCGGTCGGTAACTCATTACCGACTGTGATTTTAAAAACGGGCGGGCTAATAAAACCGAAAAAAAATTGAATTGCGACGTGGGTGAGGAAAGAGAGCACGGATACAGTCGAGTAATGCGTAGATTAGGAAAGAAAATATTGTGGAAAGGATATTTCGTGGTGACGATTTCCTTTTGCAACGAATTCTTTTTTAGCTTTTGCGACGTAGGTAAACATAGGATGCGATGGCGTTTGAGTAGCACGTGCCAATACCGGAGCAGCGAGACAAACAACACGAGAAAAAATAACTTGCAAATTAAGTGGGTTCAGTAGTTACGTAAAAAAAAAAAAAAAAAAGTTTCGAAGGCCGTTGTGGGCCGCGCGCTATAACTCGACGGGAGAGGCGCCTAAACTAAAAATAGAAGTACACAAGTCACTGTCTCGTGTTTCACACGCCATATCGTCAGACTTTACCTCTCTCTCTCTCCGTTCGAATTTCCACTCTTTGGATACGACTACTCGATTTCTCTTACGACTATTTCTCCGACTTATCCCCTCTGCCACCCCCCCCCCCCCCTTCCTTGCCGACCGAGTATCCTCACGTCTGCGGTATTGCCGACGGACACGTGCCTCTGGCTATTGACCATTATTGTGGCCATTATTTTTCATTATTTTCCTTTTTGAACATCTTTCAACCCTGGATCTAGCGACGCCATTTTTTTCCAATGCTCCCACATCTGGTTCGGCCCCGCGACTTTTGTGAGGTTAAAACCGGTCCTGAGGCCCTAATTGGACCTTAATGGTACATGAAACTCTTCGTTTTTTCATGAGGAACAGAAAGGTAGGCGATAAGTCTGATTTCGATGGATTTGAGGTAGCGAAAAGTCCATTTGAAGACCAGAGAATGGGAATTATCCCAGCTAACCTCAATCTTTTGAACATAAATTTGTATCTTTTGCCGGAATGAAGCGATATGAGAATTTTAAACGGGGTTTTGTGGAGGAAACATTGAGCTTGCATAAAAAAATTAGCAGCAATATTTCTTACTGGAAGAATCCATTAATTTTAGGTCTAAAGTGGGATCGAATGGACCGCATTGAAATGTTGAAGTTGTATTCTTGTGTTTACATCCCCCAATCGGACAAAACAATGCGGAATCGTTTCACGATTTTTTCTAGCATTGTAGACATGCTAGTGGACACTTCCAATTTTTTTGAGATTTTTCTCGATCGTCCTTGTATGGGGAAAAAAATCACCAACAGGACATCCCGAAAATATCCCATATATATCATACGGGGCGTTCCGTCCCAAATCGGGCAGTTTGAAAAACCTTTTTTTTTAATTTCCTCAAATTTTTTATGTATTTTTTAGTACCCATCAAAAGATATTTTCTGATAAATTTTGAGATTTTTTCGATAACCCGTTCACAAGATATTAAATTTTTTTTTAAACCGCTCTTTTTTCAGTTTTTGGTCATAACTTCTCTAATAATGGTCCAAATTAAGTGTTTTTTTTCAACATTTTTGTTCGTTTATGGCCTTTTCAGAAAAAAAATAGAAAAAAAATATTCGACGTGTTTTTTAATAAGTTTTTTGAGTTTTAAACTTTGAATCGTGTTTCCAAAAGTGAGTGCATATTTTGATTTTTTTGAAAATTTTTTATTTTCAACTTCTATCTATTCAACAACTTTTAAGGCAAGTTCGGTCGTGGGCCCTCCATAATTACTATTTTTTTCTATTTTTGAGAATTAAAAAAAAAAAAATTCTATAAACTATTATAAATACCAATTTTTGTGACTATATAGTATTTTTCTAAGCCAATCACAGGAACACAAAAATTTAATTCAATTATTCCGATGAGCAACGGAAAGGAATATTCTAATTCAGAAAATAATTGTATATGTAAGATTTTCAAAAAAATACGTGAATAAATAAAAACTGTTGTTATTATTGTTCATAAACAGACTTAACGATTAATTATTAATTTTGAGAACCTGTTAACAATAAAAAAGTGTCCAAATAAATTCTAAATAATGAAAAAAAGACTATACACTGTATACAGTAACAAAAATTGGGATTTATAATGATTTATCGATTTTTTTTTTTTTTTAATTGTCAAAAATAAAAATAAAACTAATTATGGAGGGCCCACCACCGGACGGTCTTAAAAGTTGTTGAACAGATAGAAGTTGAAAACAAAAAACTTCAAAAAAATCAAAATATGCACTCACTTTTAAACAAAATTAAACCCTTAATTTTGACCATTATTAAATTATGACCAAAAAACCGAAAAAAGAGAGATTTTTTTTTAAATTCAAAATCTTGTGAACGGGTAATCGAAAAAATCTAAAAATTTAACAGGAAGGGTCATTCGATGGATAGTAAAAAATATAAAAAAATTTGAGGAAATCCGAAAAAAAAAATTTCAAACTATCCGATTTGGGACGGAACGCCCCATATATAGAGCGATATTCCGCAGTGGTTTGATTATTGCGCCGTGTGCCACATGCGTGTAGAACCTTGAGGTGTGTGCGTGGATAAGTAAACGTGTATGCATTCACGTAGCTTGGGGTAGGGCAGTGGAAATTTCCACTGTTCCGCGCTTGAGACGGTCAATACTCTCTCTCTCTCCACTCGGTGTGGCGAGAGGAGTGGGGGGAATCCGCTGCGACGCGAGGCGCGGAGGGGAGGGGATAGCTAAGGCATCACAGGGGAGGTGAGGGAGGGGGAAGCCCTTACAGAGAGTTCCAAATGGGAGGAGTGGGTTGAACGAGCTATTTCAGAAAATGCCAGAGAACAAAACGTGAAAGGGACTGTAGTGACGTTCCCGGTGGTTTTTTTTCCCCGGTAGTGGATAAAACCTACGCGAGCACCATCTCGAAACGCTCGCTCGAACACGAACGAACGAAAACGATTCTCCGCTCGCAAAACCCGGTTACCAACTTTCGCCTTGTGATCGGTAGAATTAGGACTGCCGCCGAAACAGTTTTTCCTACTCGCTGCTGAGAAACCCTTTTTTTCAGAAAATGGTACGAGAACGTGAGAAATGTATATATATTAAAAAAAAAAAATTTCCGCCCTTTTTTCAAAAATACCTTTTAGAATAGATGGTAGTCAATGTATATTCGATAATTATTTTTTGTTAGCATGTGACAAATGGTAATTTAAAATAAAAAAAATTAAATCAATTGGAGTAATTGAATATCATTTAATTTTGATTAATTAAATGGAATTCAAATTAAAAAATTGAAAAAAATGAAAGTAAAAAATACTCTCGCAGTAAAAAATTGAAATTTAAATTGAATTAATTTAATTAATTACTTAGATTAATCCTTCCAATTAAAAATTGTCTAATGAAGTTACAAATTTAAAAAAAAAAAGAAATTTTATACAAATCCAACCCTCCAATCTTTGTAAAATTCGTTTTTTGGGTTTGATAAAAAAAAAGTTATAAAAAGTTTTATAATCTCTTTTTTGTTTTTATCAATCCCCAAAAAAACGACAGAAAATCTAGTAGCTAAATCCCTTTTTTCCTTAAAAGAATTATTAATCCTTGAAAAAAAAATTGGCCTCCCCCGAGCTGATATTCATTTTTTTATCATTATCTAATAGAATATAATAAAAAAATGTGGGATGCGCCTTTCCGATGAGACGCACTTTGCAATAATTATCGTAATTAAAAATAAAAATAAATTAAATTAATTGGATTAATTAAATTTAATTTATATAATTAATTAAATTAAATTGAAATTAAAAGATTGAAAAAATTGAAAGTAAAAAATCCTCTCGCATTAAAAAATTAAAATTGAAATTAAATTGATCAAATTAATTAATTAGATTAATCCTTCCAATTCAAAGTTGACTAACGATGAAACAAATTAAAAAAAAAAAAAATTCTATGCAAATTCAACCCTCCAATCTTTATCAAATTCGAATTTGAGCATGTGACAAATGGTAATTTTTAAATAAAAATAGTGTAAATTAATTAGATTAATAACATTTAATTTATTATAAATTTAAAAAATTAAAATTGAAATGTAAAAAATACTCTCGCAGTAAAAATTGAAACTAAAATTAAATTAATTAAATTAATTAATTAGATTAATTCTTCCAATTCAAAGTTGACTAATAATGTAACAAATTTTTAAAAAAAATCGAAATTCTATACAAATCCAACCCTCCAATCTTTATCAAATTCCATACCAAACACCCTTTGATAATCGTCGATGTACAAAAAATTAGAAGAAAATTGAAAAAAATCGAGCAATACTCTTAACAAACATTTACAACAAAATAGACCCTAAGTCTCGCGCGCATGCTTGGCAAAAAAAAAGTAGAACGAGCAGATAAGAGAAAAATATAAACATGTTGGAGGACGCCGAAGAGCATGAATATTTGTTGAAAAAAAAAAAAAAAAATTAAGAGAGGAAAAAAGTATATACGATGGGCACGAGCCGACGATAAACTGAGAGATTCCCCGTTTAATTGCAACGGCCTCTCCCCCGGGTCAAGGGGTTAACAAACCCCGTCGTTCAGGCGCCAAATACTCGAAGATAGAACTGACAAACACTGTGAAGCCGAAACTTTTTTTTTCCTTATTAAATTTTCGTTCCCCAAGTATTCCAACAATTTTCGCCCAACGTCATTTACTTCGAAGGATTTTGAGACCCCTCGTGGAGTGTGAAATAATTTATTTGCCCGGGAGTTTAGAGAGGAGCCCTCTGTCGTGATTAAATAAAGTCACGGCAGTCACGTGTAAAGCGGATCATTTGAATATTCCGTGGCGAAGCTACGAAGGTAGCGAGGAATCTTTAAATAGCTCGGGAATGCGCGAGACTATACATACACAAACATATATTAAATAGCATATATATATATATGTGCGGTGGTTACTTGTTCCAAGTTTACCGCCACTCCGCAGTCTCATCCTCGTCGAAAAGTGTCACTTAACCGAGCCTTGTACTCACGATCACGATCGCCGTGACAATTTCGTTGACACCTCCAGCAGAAAAAGAGAGGTGCGTCGGTAAGACAGACACCTGCATATATTTTCTTCAAAAAAAAAACAATCAGCTCGACTTGAGAGTCGTGAGAGTCCCCGATAACGAAAAGAAATTTCTAGACGGTCATTTTGAGCTATCGCAAGCCCGGATCGGACGATTTTTCGCGACCCGAGAGCTTCGGGGACGCCACCGCCAGGCGGCGGAGCTTGAGGGACGCCACCGCTAGGCGGCGCGCGCGCCCATCCCCCGCGCCGGTACACGGCTATTCCGCCGTCTACGCGACCCCTAGACTCTACTACGCGCCACATTGATACTAGATACTACGTAGCGGGCGCCGTGACGTTTTCGGATCGATACACGTTCGTTTATAATAACGACGAGATATCCACGAACCCGTCGCCGTATTAATATATAATTCGAAAATATCGATCGATGAAATTTCGTCAGTTCCTATCGCAAACGCCAATGACAAGATGATAAATAGCAGGAAGTAGAATACATAATTTTTTTTTTATATAATCTGCGTTTGTCATTCCGGCGCCGACGAGATACGCGTATCGAAGGCTACGCCAACCTCGCTATTATGACGGACACACGAGAGCGAGAGTCGTTATCACGATCACGGCCATTGTTACTATGTTCCGCGGGGCGCATATTTCGCCAAGGTGCCAATTACGGCTCTCGCTGTTTCTGTCCTATTCATCGTATGCCAATGAAATACATTTATACCCATCAATATAACGATAATGAATTTTTGTGCCCCTGTGTTTATGATAATAGAGGGATTAATGAGAAAATATATAGATAAATTTTAAAATCGTTAAATAATAAACAACTTCTATATTTGTCAACTATTACTTTTTGTAACGCAAAAAAAAATCAATTTGTTAGATAACAGATAATTTTCATTTCGTTTGAAATTTTTTGAATTTTGTTGAAAATAAATTTTCTTAAAATTTTTTCAATGGTCCATTTTACCGGGGATATAGTGCATCGGCCTTAAAACGCATGAATCCATAAAATTCGTCATAATTTGAGGAAAAACAAAAATTGGCTGACCTTATTTCTTAGGGTGGTCCATTATGCCCCAGGTATCGCGGATCGATCTGAAAATGAGTAAATACATCAAAATTATGATAATTTGCCGAGAAACCAAATTAATTTTTTTTTTTTGACCGAATTTTTTAGGTGGGCCATTTTGCCCCACCCTCCCCTATATCGTCGCCCGAATATCCTGTTATCAAGTGACACGCGAAAAATTCGTGATATCGACACGGACAAACGTGTAAAATAAAAACGGCCTCAACGGGCGACACCGCGTCGCGTCGTCGACGTCGTCCACGACGAAGAAGAAGACGAGAAGACATATAATTCTCTCTCTCTCTGGGTATTATCGTTGATTCTCGGTTGTGCTTCACTTCGCGTTTATTCCCGCGGATAAACCGGCGAACGTGTGTGGCTAAATCGTCGCCGGTGCCAAGTTAAAAAACATTATCCTCGTCTCGACGAATCGATATATAACAGCACGATGAGGTATGAAAATTGTTGTAACATTCCCCGAGTCGATGCAGACGATGAAAATTCCAATCTTTGCTTCACCAGACTTCGAATACTCGATTCAGAACTCAAATATTATACAAATTCAAGTAAAAGACTAAAAATACACTGGGGCCCCGTTATAATGAACCCCGTTATAGTGCACCCCGATACAATGAACACAGTTCAGCGCACTATATCTATATATATATTTGCTCAGGTTTGGGGATCAAAAAACAATTCCCAGAAACACTTCTTCAGTGCGCCTGGGTAGTATAACCCCTTAAGAGGTTAACCTCCTGAGGGATTATACTGAAGCCTTAAGGTGTTAAGCATAACCCCTTAAGGAGTTAAGTATGATCCCTTAAGGGGTTTTGCTAAAGTCGTATTTCATGATACTACTAATAGTAATACTAAGATTATTCTACTAACTAAGTCAAGTTATAGCCCCAAAATCGGTTAAGCTACCGAGGCGCGCTGAAAAACGAAGCTTTTTTGGCATTTTTTTGTCACAGGATAGTATGAGGGTTGTTTTGAGTAGTACAACCCCTTAAGAAGTTAAGTAAATCACTTCAGGGGTTATAAAGGTCGTAATACTTAATACTACTAAAAGTAGTACTAAGCTTGTTATGCTAAGCTCGTACTACTAACTCTAAGAGGTTACAACCGCTTAAGGGATTATTCTACTCAGGCGCATTGAGAAACGAAGTTTTTTTTCAATTTTTCGTCACAGAGCAGTATAAAAGTTTTCTTGAGTAGCATAACCCGTTAAGGAGTTAGGTATAACCAGTTCAGGGGTTATGCTAAAGTTGTAATACTTGATACTACTAATAGTAATACTAAGGTTATTCTACTAAGGTTGTACTACAACCCTAAGAAGTTATAACCCCGAAATAGGTTAAGCTACCGAGGGACACTGAAAAACTAAGCTTTTCTGGAATGTTTAATGACAGAAGCTAATCAAAGGGGATTTTGGGTAGTTTAACCCCTTACGAAGTTAAGTACATCCTCTGAAGCGGTTTTACTAAGGTTGTGCTATTTAATACTACTAATATTAATACTAAGCTTGTTATAAATTGTACTACTAACCCTGAGGGGTTATAACACCTTAAGGGGTTATACTATTCAGGGCCACTGAAAATCGAAGCTATTTTGGAATTTTTTTGTCACAGGGTAATTTTTTGGGTAGTACAACCTCTTAAGTGGTTAGGTAGAACCTACAACCTCTAAAGGAATTACACTAAGGTTGCGCTATTTAATACTACTAATAGTAATACTAAGCTCGTTATACTGAAGTAGTACCACTAACCCTAAGAGGTTACAAACCCTTAAGGGGTTACATAATCCAATCGCTCTGAAAAACGAAGCTTTTTTGAGAACTTTTTGATAGGAGAGGAGATAACGCAAATTGATGGCGAATTCATGTCTCAGTATGACGAAATTTCCATAAAGATCCCTCAATTTTTTTTATCAAAAACACGTTTTGATACTAAAGATTCCGGCAATGATATTAGGAAATGCCGGAAGTTGGTGGGCGTATCAAGTGTGGCGAGGAAGTGACACGGATTAAGTAACTACGTACTCGGGTTGCATCCAAAGGGAGTAAAATAGGGAAGAAGAGAGAAAGAGAGAGAGAGAGAGAGAGAGAAGGTAGTATTGATTTCGGTTAGGCAAGGTACTGCGCCACGTCCGTGATGAACTCCTTCCTCTCTTCCTACTCCACCTTTCCGGACACACAAACACAAACGAACGAACTTGAACCTCCGCAACTATTACTGTATATAGTGCACAGGTACTCTCCAGTGCATACACATACATTGATAGTACGATGCGTAGTACAAAGAGAGAGAGAGAGAGAGAGAGAGAGAGAGAGAATGAGGGACGGGATCAAGGCCATTGAAAAGTGCATCCATTCACCGTCCACGAATGCAAGTCCTTCTGTCCCTCTCTCTCTCTCTCTCTCTCTCTCTCTCTCTCTCTCTCCCTCGGATCTAATCGACTAAGACGAGAGTGATGCCTATTTTTATAAATAACTCCCCCCTTAATCATCTTTCCTGTCGTCTATCAGCAGCGACATGCGTCACTTGTATCGCCAATAGACGCCTCATCCATTTTCATATATGATTCCCCCAACGCTGATTTTAAATTTTGGAATTGATCCCGGTATTCCGCCGCGCCAATCGCATGACGCCGCCATATTTATACCAACGAAGACAAATGTGAAACATCGGTGATACAGAATTAAAACATTATGTATAAACGACGTTGGTCGTAATTGTGGTCTTTTGTGGTTTAAACCGGTTCTCCTTGAACGCTTTCCGCGTGCGCCACCCCGGAATAAGGACAACCAACCGGATGATTCCGGTAGCTATGCAAAGGCCATTTAGAAGCGGCTCGGCCCTTGAGGCAATATTCTGGTCTAGGATTTTGAAAAAATCTATTTTTTTTGCATACTTTTGAGGTTTAGGCCCTTGAAAATATATGCTAGAGAGGAATTTTTTAATTCCAATAATTTACGGAGTTGTATAGCTATTTTAGGGACTCAGCAACTATGCCCGTTACGTCAGAGCGTCACTTCAAAGGGGTATTCTAGTTTAGAATTTTGAAAAAATCCATTTTTTGCACATTCAAAGTTTAGACCTTGAGGAATCTTCGGAAGGAAATTTTTGAATTCCAGTAATTTACGGAGTTATAGCTATTTTAGTGACGCAGCAACTATGCCCGTCACGTCCACACGAGCGTAACTTTAAGGGAGTATTCTGGTCTACATTTTTTTGTGCATATTCTTAGAGTTTACACTTTTAAGAACATATCCTCGCACAGAAATTTTTTTATTCCAATAATTTGCAGAGTTATAGCTATCTTAGTGACGCAGCAACTATGCCCGTCAACTTTAAAGAGGTATTCTGAATTAGAATTTTGAAAAAACTGTTATTTTTTGCATATTCTTAAACTTTAGAACTTTAAGAATATATCCTCGAAAGGAAATTTTTAAATTCCAGTAATTTTAAGTGTTGTAGCTATTTTAGTGAGGCAACAACTACGCCCGTCACGTTGGGGTGTAACTTTAAGGAGGTATTCTGGTTCAGAATTTTGAAAAAATCAATTTTTTCTGCATATTCTCAAAGTTTAGACTTTTAAGAATATATGCGCAAAAGGAAATTTTTCAATTCCAATAATTTGCAGAGTTAAAGCTATTCTAGTGACGCAGCAACTATGCCCGTCACTTCAGAGCGTAACTGAAAGGGATATTCTGGACAATAATTTTGAAAAAAAAAATTTTTTTTGTATATTCTTGAAGTTTAGGCCTTTAAAAATATATCGTAGAGAGGAAATTTTTTAATTCCAACAATTTGCAGAGTTATAGCTATTCTAGTGACGCAGCAACTACATCCGTCACATTTGAGCATAACTTTAAGGGGGTAGTGTGGTCTAGAATTTTGAAAAAATATTTTTTTTTGCATATTCTTTAAGTTTATGCCTTTAAGAATATATCTTCGGAAGGGAATTATTAAATTCCAGTAATTTTTATAGCTATTCTAGTGACGCAGCAACTATGTCTATCACATTGGAGCATAATTTTAAGAGGGTATTCTGGTTGAGAATTTTGAAAAAATCTATTTTTTTGTGCATATTCTTAAAGTTTAGACCTCTAAGAACATATCCTCGAAAGGAAATTTTTTAATTCCAATAATTTACGAAGATGTAGCTATTTTAGTGACGCAACAACTACACTAGTCGTAGCAAATTGGATAATAGACGTTTTTCTTAAAACTACTTTTCTCAACACAGCTGACGTTGTACTCAACCGATTTACTTTAAATTTTTTACCAATCTTCAAAGTATAACTCTCTATCATCTCTACCACTTTTGTATCAAAATTGTATTTTTATACTATTGTAAAAAAGTTAAAAACTACGAAAAAGAGTCGAAAAACGTCTTTTTTTGTTCAGGCAGCCGCCATATTGCGAAAATTCTGTCATCAAGCCCACCCCTTTTTTAGCCCCAACTTTGCCAACTTACAATTTATTCAATTTTCAGTTTTTTTCTCAACATTTTTATTGTTTATTGTAAAAATATGAATAAATATGTTGTAAAACAAAGTATGGTGGAAATATATATTTTTTTTAATCGAGCTCGACAAAACGCTCTAGACCAGAAAATACCGCCTTAAAAATCAGCGTCCTTGCCCGGGTCGACCCGCGCATTCGCGCTTACCACCCGTCGGTTATATCGCTCTCTCTCTCTCTCTCTCTCTCTCTCTAATGGCGATTTAATGCCCTAGAATCCGGAATCGAGATCGCGAACGAGTCCTTGCGAGGTTCTCTCGCGCGGCACGACCTTGACCTCTGGTGTAAATTGTCACATATACACCGCGTTTGTATACAAATTGACATTTTAGGGTCACGCAGGGGACAAGCGTTTACGATTCGTCGCAACTTTGCCCGATCGGCAAATACGTTAATCGCATAATTGTCGGCATTGGGTCGCGATTACGTCGGAATGGGCGTGTACGTTAATCCCGCTAATATATCCAATTTATTGGTTTACAGCGATTATAATGTCGGCTGTCGCGATACACTTTATCATCCGCATGAACGATATCAGAAATAATATGGAGGGAATGGTGGGGCTAAAAAAACGCGATAAGATAAGAGAAAATGAATGCGAGAATGGAGTCGTATTCGTGCGGAGGAATGATGTGGGTGTGAGCTTGAAACTCGTTGTAAAATCGTTATCGAATACGAGTACGCAAATATAGAAGCGTCATTCATTATTCAAATTACGATATTTTGGAGTAGAAACTTGTGACAGAGTTTACTCCTCAAAAGCAGCCATTTTCTTCGATCGAACGCTTCGCATCGGCTTTATTACTCGATTGGATTTGATTGGGCCTTTTGTTACCCAAAGGCTTCATAATCGGCCATTTTGTTTGTTTAGAGGGCTTCGAGACAGTCATTTTGTTTGGTTAGGTTGCTCTACGACGCCCATTTTGTTTTAGACTGCCTTATGACGGCCATTTTGTTCGTTTAAGACGCTTCGACAACGGCCATTTTGTTTGTTTAAGCAACTTTAAGACTGCTAATTTGTTTGTTTAAGCCACTTTACGACGGCCATTTTGTTTGCTTAAGCCACTTTACGACGGCCATTTTGTTTGTTCGAGCAACTTTACGACGGCCATTTTTTTGTTTAAGCAACTTTACGACGGCCATTTTGTTTGTTCAACCAACTTTACGATGGTCATTTTGTTATAGACCGTTTCATGATGGCCGTTTTATTTGTTTGGGCCGCTTTAGAACGTTCATTTTAGTTTAGGTCACTCAATGACGGGCATTTTATTTTAAGCTGCCTCAAGACGGCCATTTTGTTTGTTTTGAGTACTTCGAGACAGTCAGCTTGTTTGGTTAGGTTGCTTTATGACACCCATTTTGTTTTAGACTGCTTTATGAGAGCCATTTCGTTTGTTTAAGCAACTTATTTACGACGGCCATTTTGTTTGTTTAAGCCACTTTACGACGGCGATTTTGTTATAGAACGTTTTATGACGGCCATTTTGTTTGTTTGAGCCACTTTATTACAGCCATTTTGTGTTATGGCTGCTTCAGAACGGCCATTTTGTTTGTTTGGGGGGCTTCACGGCGGCCATTTTGTTTGTTTGAGGCGCTTTACGGCGGTCATTTTGTTTGTTTGGGGCGCTTTACGGCGGCCATTTCGTTTGTTTGGGGCGCTTTACGAGGGTCATTTTATTTCTTTGAAGCGCTTTACGGCGGCCATTTTGTTTGTTAGAGGCCCTTTACGGCGGCCATTTTGTTTGTTTGCGGGGCTTTACGGCGGCCATTTTGATCTCAAATTTGAAATAAAGCTGCCCGCGGGCATTTAAACGCCCGAGAGCATCGACAAACGAGTTTATTCGATTGTGAAAAGATTTTTGGCACTTGTCTCGCGCAGAAATGCGATTTTCGTCTGCCGACATGATTATTATTCGAGCGTGGCGATGAGTGTCCGGCGCGCGCTATATTTGCCCAACATTTGCGAGATTCTCGTTTTCTCACTCATCGGTTGCCGTACAAACTGTTTCATTAGCAACGTGGAATTTTCAGTAGGGGAGGGTGGGGCAAGATGGCCCCCTTAAGCCGTTTAATATACTTTCAGTGGCTTTAAACCATCAAATCAGCTGAATTTTGTTCTATCTTGAACGAATTCACCGACATTTGGCGAAAACTCAGGAAAAAAAAACCTAAAAAAATTCAAATTCATCGTAATGTGAAGAAAAACCACAATTTTCTGTCCTCATTTTTGAGGGTGGTCCATTTTGCCCCAGGTATCGCGGATCGGCTTCAAAATGAGTCAATACATCAAATTTGTGATAATTCGACAAGTGCCAAAAAAAAATTTTTTTTAGACCAAATTTTTGAGGTGGGCCGTTTTGCCCCACCCTCCCCTTAACACCCTAATGTCCTAAAGTTCCACCCTGGTCCATCGCCTTTCAATCAATGACGTCCTCAAACGCGTCAGAGACTTTGGAGGAGTGGGGGTACCCCCCCCCCCCCCCTCCTCCGTATTTGCGTATATATACAATTTGAGAGTGAAAACAAGCATCAAGGAAGAGAGATTGCGTATTGCAATTGACCGATGCTCGTCCGAAGGGGAAACGTTTGTGATGGAAAAAGAGCGCGATAACACGCTCATTGACGCGATTGGAAGCGTCAAAGCGAAACTCTTTTCATCGGAGACGATTGACCATTACATCATTAAAGTGGGTCTTTTACGGCTCCGCGATCGTTATTCTGACGCATTTTGACGATTAGAAAAATTTGATCCCACGTATTTGTGGGACATTTCGATGCAATTGGACCATTTTTTTTATCATTGAGCACTTTTTTTATTTTTCAATGGCTGAATTTTTGAATCTCTTTAGAAATGACATTCGTTGATTTTCGTACGATTTTTCCATTTTAATTTTGTATTTGAAATTTTGTATTTGGTTGGAAATTTTAGATAAAAAATTTTAGGAATTCTTGGCTTTGCTTATCAAAATTTGAATTGACTGTCGCGAAATTTGACGATTCGAATTTTTTGAAATGGATTCTAAAATATAATAGCATTGGAAAAAGTATTGGAAAATTAGAATATTGAAATATGAGGATATTTGATTACATTAAAGATTTTTGACTTTACTTGCCAAAATTTGAATCGTCTGCCGCAAAATTTGGCGATCCGAGTTTCTAAAATAGAATCTAAAATAGAATAGAATGTTAGAAAATTAAAATATAAAATTATTGGAATATTAGAAGATCTTGGCTTTACGTATCCAAATTTGAATTGTCTGCCACAAAATTTGACGATTCGAATTTTCTAAAATAGAATCTAAAATAGAATAGAATGTCAGAAGATTAGGAATATTGGGATATTAGAATATTAAAAATTCTTGGCTTTGCTTATCAAAATTTAAATTGTCTGCCACAAAATTTGACGATTCGAATTTTCCAAAACAGAATCTAAAATAGAACAGAATTTTAGGAGAGTAGGATATTAGAATATTAGAAATTCTTGGCTTTACTTGCCAAAATTTGAATTGTCTGCGACAAAATTCGACGATTCGAATTTTCTAAAATATAATCTAAAATAGAATAGAATTTTAGAAAATTAAAATATAAAAATAAGAGAATATTAAGAATTCTTGGCTTTACGTACCAAAAATTGAATTGTCTGCGACAAAATTCGACGATTCGAATTTTCTAAAATAGAGTCTAAAATAGAATAGAATGCTAGAAGATTAGGATATTAAAATATTAGAATATTATAAATTCTTGGCTTTATGCATCAAAAATTAAATTGTCTGCCACAAAATTTGACGATTCGAATTTTCTAAAATGAAATCTAAAATAGAATAGAATGTCAGAAGATTAAAATATTAAAATATTGAAAGAATTGAATTGTCTGCCAGAAAATTCGACCGTACGAATTTTCTAAAATGGAATCTAAAATCGAACAAAATTTTAGAAGATTGAAATATAAAAATATTAGAATATTAAAAATTCCCAGCTCGGCTTATCAAAATTTGACGATTGGAAGTTTCTAAAATATATCCAAAAATGAATTTTCGCATATTATTTCACCATTCATTTTTCATTTCCTACCAAATTCCACGTGCATGAGTCTTTCCTTTATTCCCATCCCATTGATGCCTTCATCTTCCCACGCAAATGCGAAAATAAAGCGTCGTGACGATTTTCTTATACCTTCAAAATAGAATTATCAAATACGTCACAAAGTCGTTTCTTTCCCGCTGAGAGTTTGGCGTCAAGGAGCAAAGAATTTCTGGAGCAAAATAGAAGAGAACGACAAAAAAAATCGTCGACAAATTATTCCTGACGGATTTGGGTTTACTTATGGGGAGAAAAAAAAAGAGGACAGTAGAAGGCGGAATATTCTGACGATCGATACGATCGTAATAAGCATTGTGTTGGAATAATTGAAGGAACACATTTTTTCTCCGCACTAGATTTCATCGTGGAAATCGATTATGAATAAATCCTCACGAAAAAAAAAAAATCATAAAAAAAAAAGAAATTTTTTTTTTAAGAATTTTTTTTTAAATGTAAATCCTGATGAAAAAAAATCTAGCGATTTTTTTAAGCCTACAAATGGGTCTAATCTGGCCTGAAATTATCAGATTTTGGAAAAGTTTATATTCCGGTCAATTTTGGTGGAGAACAAAGATGGCGGCCAGTGTTTAACGATCGAAGGATTACACGGACAATATTTTCACGCGCCATCGAGTCAAATAATCGCTAAACGCATTTGTGTGCCTTCTGGGTGTAGCTTCAACCCGCAGTGGAAATTTCCATTCGCGGTCTTAACGCGCAATGGCGTAACCACTTGTAAATTCCTGAGCGAAGAATTACATCGTCCTCGATTGATCCTTAATGCGGTATTCTGGTCCAAAGACATGTATTTTGAGCGTTTTCCCGAGTTCGTTAAAAAAAAAACCATTTTTTTACAACATGTTTATTAATCCCCCTGTACACTGGGTCTTTTAAGGCACAAGCCAAATTTTCAAATCGAATATCTCTGGAATTGGAAATATTGCAAAAAAAATTCGTACAATGTTTCTAATTCCAGAGATATTCGTTTTGAAAATGTGGCTTGTGCCTTAAAAGACCCAGTGTACGGGGAGGTTAATAAACAAGTTGTAAAAAAATTGTTTTTTTGAATAAATATTTAATCATTTATAGAGAACAAATTTTTTTTGCAATGTTTCTAATTTCAGAGATATTCGTTTTGAAAATTTGGCTTGTGCCTTAAAAGACCCAGTTTAAAGGAAGGTTAATAAACACAAGTTGTGAAAAATTGTTTTTTTAAATAAATATTTAATCATTTATATAAAACAAATTTTTTTTTGCAATGTTTCTAATTTCAGAGATATTCGTTTTGAAAATTTGGCTTGTGCCTTAAAAGACCCAGTTTAAAGGAAGGTTAATAAACAAGTTGTGAAAAATTGTTTTTTCAAATAAATATTTAATCATTTAGAGTAAACAAAACTTTTTTTGCAATGTTTCTAATTCCAGAGATATTCGTTTTGAAAATTTGGCTTGTGCCTTAAAAGACCCAGTGTACAGTAAGGTTAATAAACAAGTTGTAAAAAAATTGTTTTTTTTAAATAAATATTTAATCATTTATAGTAAACAAAATTTTTTTTGCAATGTTTCTAATTTCAGAGATATTCGTTTTGAAAATTTAGCTTGTGCCTTAAAAGACCCAGTGTACGGGGAGGTTAATAAACAAGTTGTAAAAAAATTGTTTTGGATTGGATCATGGAAAAAAATGTTATGAAAGTAATTCAGAATTTATCCAGATTTTTTTGACGTTTTTTTCTCATAAAAAACACTAGCAGGACTTTAACGACCCAGAGTACAGACGAGGTCCCAAAATTTAAGTGCACAGAAGGAGGGTTAATATTTTGACAATAATCAAAAAAAATTTCGAGAAAAAAAATGAAAATCAACCCTCGCTGGTGACAAAATAATTCCAAGCTGGTCACACTGGGTCAATTTGACCCGACCGACTTTTTGGATGATTGTCAAAAAAGTACCTGTCCGATTAAAAAAAAAATACAGGAATTATCTTTGAATATTTCAGTATAACAATTGTTTATTTTAAATATATATATATTTACATGGAAAAAAAAATTGATCTTTTCAAAATTCTAGACCAGAATGGAACTAAATCGATGGAACCAGAAAATCGTCAATATTTTTGTCAAAAATAAAAATAGATGAAATTTTCGAAACTTTCAGTGACCAAAAAATGGTCTCAAACATTTTTATTCAAGTGGAATAAATTTTTTATTGCAAAAATCATCCGTAAACAATTAGAGAAGAATCAATTTTCCACAATAAAAAATTGATAAAAATATAAAAAATTTAGGTAGCCAAATAAATAATTGCATTTTTATTTGAATCAAATTTTCGATCATGGGGATTTTCCATAATCAATAAGAAAATAATCAATTTTCCATAATAAAAAATTGCTTCCTTAGAAAAAACTCAATGTCAAATTTCTAATTGAAAAATTAAAAAATTGATTTTTAAAAATTCAAAAATTTCAGTGACTAAATAAATCATCAGCAACATTTCGTTTTAAATAAAATATATTTTTAATTGCAAAAATTATTCATAATTAATCGGAGAAGAATCAATTTTCCACACTGAAAAATTGCCTCCTCAAAGAAAAATCGTTGTTGGCTAATTTCTAATAAAAAAATTAATTGAAAAAATATATGAAGATCTAAAAAATTTCAGTGGCAAATAAATCATCGCAAACATTTTTTTTTTAATGGAATAAATTTTTCGTTGCAAAAATGATCCATAATCAATAGAAGAGGAATCAATTTTCTAGACTAAAAAATTGCCTCCTCAGAAAAAAATCGATATTTGCTAATTTCTAATTAATTAAAAAAATTAGCAAAGTTGAGCACAGAAAAAATCATATTTGATAAGGCAAGTATTGCTTCTCTGAAAAAAAAAAAATTTCTCTCGATTTCTCAAATATATTCCATTACAAAAAAAAAATTTGATTTTGAAAAAAATCAATTTTAAACGTGGGAAAATTTGTGGGGCCGAGAAATTGGAAATGGAAGGTACGAGGTACTTTCTTAAAACTCATTTATTGAACATTACATAAAAATCACAATATTATACATAGTAATTGTTTTAAACCGAGATATATATAATTTTCGTTAAGCATCTTTAAACTTTCGATATAGCATTTTTTTAAACTCACGCTCGAGTTTTATTTCGCTTTAAATTCTCGGCTTTCCGAAATGTTTTATCATTTAAATATACATATATATATATATATATATTTCATTGTCAAAGGCTAGCAGATTACGTTCTTCTTCTCTCTTACACTTAATTTCTCGTCTATCGCATATGGAATGTTTTTTTTTTTTTTTTTTTAAATAAAAAATAAACCTACAAAAATTCGTCCCCGGTGTGCAAAGTGCAAAGTACCGAGTTATTCCAGAGACAGAAAGCCTATTTCTCAAAATATCAATCATACAGATTCATAATTGTACAAGAAGGAATCCATTTTGGCTAGTTTTCTTTTCCTCTCAAAAAATGTTTTATTCTTTATTTTTCACGCTAAGTGAAATTTTGGCAGTGAGACGTTCACGCTAATCGGGCAAGGAGAATTTTTTGCTAATGGCAGATTTAAAAAAAAAATAATTTTCAAAAAAGAAAAAAAAAGAAAAAAATATTCCACCTTAAATTGTGATCATTTTCGTGGAATTAAAGAAAAGTCATTCGAATGGCTTTTCCCGCCGAAAAGGAATCGAATTTTCAGACGAAAATTTGAAAAAAAAAAAATCAGAATATAGAAAAAATTTAGAAAGTTTTTTTTTGTTTATAATCAAGCGATTATTGGCAGTTACATCTCCGAGCAAAAAGCTCCGAAAAAATACTTTTTTAAAAAACTATCAGTGGTTTCTCCTCGGCCGATTAATCGCGTGAAATCAGACCTCCTCATCGCGCGACGAACGAGAAGCGCGAGATTGAAAAAAAAAAAAAAAAAAAAAAAAAAAAAATTGAACGGAAAACATAAAAAAAGAGGGACAAAATAAATAATACGTTGTTTATGCTTTGTGAGAATTAAATAAATAAATGACGATCCTAATGACTCGATGATTAACTGAAATCTTTGAGAATCAGCGATATTGTTGAATCAAGAGAAAGAAAAAAAAACAGGTTTCGAATTTTCGACATTTTCATCGAAAATATATAATTCGCTGCGAATTGGCGATCGAAACGATTCTTCGGGTGAAAACGAGATCCACAGGTCCTCCCCTATTCGATTTTTATTTTATACTGTTTTGTTTTTCTCTCTTATTTATTTATTTATTTATTTATTTTTTTAATATTTCGTTCAAAATATTATCGTTTTAAAATAACACTTCTCTCCGGATTCTCGACGTTGTCTCGCGCGCGCGTCGTTGCAAAAAAATAAATTTAACCTTATAGCTTACTTTATCACAGAGTATAAACGCACAAAGTCGTTTACATTTTGTATTTATTTTTTTTTTTCACTTTTTTTTATCTCTCGCTCGTCCCAAGCGCAGCTCGAATGTAAAATTCGGAGCACGTCTATTAATCATTTTTTTTTTTTCAAACAAATTTGATAATGCATAACATAGCCTTGGCGGATATACAGCGTGTCCCGGGAGTGAAGGACTATACCGTGAGGGTAGATTCGTGACGCAATATCGAGTAGAAAAGTCCTTTGTCATTTTTTGATATTTTGATCCCCTGAATTGTTATTAATTTTTTCAGATCAGCCAATGAGAAGCGCCGCGCTCCCACCATGCCCACCCCCGCGCTCGTCGGCGCGAGTAACGTAAATGGGCGCATCTCATTGGCTGATTTGAAAAATCAACAACAATTCAGGGGTTGGATATATTAAAAAATGGCGAAGGACTTTTCTACTCGATATTACGTCACGAATCTACCCTCACGGTATTGACCTTTTCCCCTGGGACACCCTGTATATTTATACACGTATATATATATGATTTATGCCATATATAAATATCGATATATGTAAATTAAACGATAAATTAGAGACGCTATTGTGCGATAATTGAGTGGCGATCAAAGAATGACGATGAGCAAAAAAAATCGTCGATATTGGGGTAAAAATAAGTGGATCTTTGGTTTGACGGCCATTTCGGATGCATCAAAAATTTTCACCTCCTTTTTGAGCTACATTTTTCATATTTTTTAGATAGAATTTCCCGAAAGCTCTCAATAACTATAATTAATTCATTCATTAATTAATCCACAGCATCGATAATTCCCTTTCAATATATTTTCAAGGCTACTTTGAATTTGAAAAATTGCATCGAATTCAAAATTTGAAAATACATCATCCAAACTACAGAAAGAATAATTGGAAAAAATCTGGACAAACTTTAAACGCGATAAATTGCCAAAAATATTCTCCTCTCACAATAAAAAAAAAAGCCCCTTTGATATATCGTCAATTTCGTGTTTTTCGTCACTCTCGATCTTTGACTCTTCGTCTTCTACGATCGAGACACAAAGTTCAACGAAGGTAAAGAAGAAGAAAAAAAAAGACTCATACAAAAAAAAGCGATTTCGACAATGCGGCCGGATATGATCACCAAAGAGAAGAAAAAAAAAAAAGAGCACGTTGGTGGCCCAAGAGTCAATATTTTTCTTTTTCTCCCCCATTCTCTCATTCTATCGTTTTCCCACACCTCTTTCCAACAACTTTCAGTCTTTGCCATTATTATTCGCCCTCTCGCATCGTTTCTAATATTACGATATTTTCGATCAGGACCAATTTTAGATTTTTTTTTTTGCAAAATTAATATTTCAATTCAAAGATTATCGGTATCACGAATTTTATGCATTTGCAATTATTATCGATGTGAGAGCAAGCTACAAGGAACTAAATATATTAATAATAATAATAATAATAATAATAATAAAAATAATAATAATAATAATAATAATAATAATAATAATAATTTCATTATTATAATATATATCATAAAATATATTATTTAATATCATCTTAAAGAAAAAATAATAATAATAATAATAATAATAATAATAATAATAATAATAATATGCCTTGAAATCGCCCTCTCCTCAATGTCCATCTATCTATCTCGCTCACTCTCGCCGATAGCAATGAAGAACGATCAGGATAGACGAACGACATCATCCCAATGACGATTGAAGACGAAGTAGACGAATCCCCAAAACGGAAACGTCCGATTCCTGGCCTGAACGAAAGGACGATTCGTGTTTTTCTTGTTTTTTTTTCTTTTTTCTTGAATTCTCTTTGTTGAATTTAATATTTTTATTTATTCAGCGTTTAAAATTTTAATGTTCCTCGATTCTATATATCAGTCGCAACTATGGGGTATTATTTTTGTCAGTTCAGTTAGCGTAATTATAATGGTTTCGTTTTTTTTTTCCTCGTTAATTATCATTAATAATATTATTATTATTCTCAGTTATTCATCGATCCAAAGAGGACTCGACGAGAATAAAGATTTTCAAGTGGAGGGTGTTTGTGTTTTTTTTTTCTCGTTTTTTTGGTTGCGAGTTACGCGAAATGAGACAGGTTGAATTTTTTTTTTCGTCAGCACTGACCTTTGTCGAATCCCGTTTTCTTCGAACGCGAATATTTCGATGATCCTCCCCGTTGTCCAGGCGACATTTCTCTCTTTGTCACTTTTCTTCTCCGACGATCCATTCTCGTGGTTTTTTTGTGGTTTCTTTTTTTTTTTTTTTGTGTTTTTTTTTTGCTTACTTTCCTCTTCGGACACGATTTTTATCTTCGATGATTATCGGGTGGCCGTTGAGCTTTTTCTTCACTGTTTGTTTTTTTTTTTTAAATATTTTTCTTCAGTCACTCGGTACGCATTATTCGTCTTCGATGATGATCGGGTCGTCCCGCAACTCTTTCTCGACCGCTCGGTATTTTTTTTTTTTTTTTTTCGAGCCTCCTGAAGCGACTGAACTCTCTTCTTTCTTCTTGCCCACTCCATCCCTCGATATGTCCCGCGCGTCGGCGCGCCGCGAGCGCCCTCTCGCGAGGGCTTCGCCCGCGCGCTTCCGGTCAACCGCGCGCGCCATCTGGCCCGCGCGAATCCCGACACTTCCGGCGGAGGCAAATATCCTCGTACAAGAGCGGGAAAAAAATCTATCGCATTACTTTTTTTACCGCTCTCTCTCTCGACTCACGTTTTTACTCTCCCCCCCTCTCTCATCGTGCTGCGTCTTCTTGAAATTTGCTTACCACGCGGCGGTTCGATCCGGGCACGAGCGCGCGGCATTTTTGCATCTCTCGGTGCTGCCGTCTTTGTTATCCACGGGATTATCCCTACCGGGTGCGGATGTGCGTCGGATCTCGATTGGCTTCGAGCCGGACAACGGTGGTCGGCCCAAAACCGTATTCCCGTTTCACGACAAATTTCTCTGATCCTCGGAACAATCGTCCGCCTTCTTCAGGGATCTCTTGAGCTTGTCAACGAGACGATTGTGAAATTTGTTCAATGAATTTGAACTTCCGGTCTTTGGGGGCGACGAGGCCGTGCTCTTGCTTGGACTTTGAAGCGAGCTCTGAGACGCTCTTGACGAGGTTCTTGAAAAATGACGCGATGATATGGGCACCGAACGATGAGCGGGTGAGGTCAGAAAATCCGAGCCCGGTGAGGTCGATAACGACGGTCCCTCGGATTTGGAACACTCCGAGACCTTTTTTTTAAGATGAAACAGAGAGAAGAAACGACACATAGAATTTTTTTGGGGGAAAAAAAGGGAATGAGAGTTAAATATTTGAGGCATATTTCAATAACGATTCGTCTCAATGCGTCAGCTTCGATCCCATTTTCTTCAATTTGGAAATACTTTGAAGGGAATTTTTTTTTTGAAGTGAAAAAACATTTTCGAATTTTTTTCGACTCTTTCCCAATTTTCTACTAACCTAATTCACAAAAAATAAATAAATTAATAAATAAAATTAATTAAAAAGTGAAAATAAATACTCGACTGTTTGAATCGCTATAAAAATCAATTTTTCTCCTCCAGCATAAAGCCTTTCACTAATCCCTCGATATAACATCATTGACGTTAATTTCAACGAAAACTCTCGACGCTAATAATTCTGAAAATTCTGCTACCAGGTTTGACCTTGAGCCCCGACCTTCAGCAACGTTTCCGGATCATTTTTACGTTATTCGCTTGACTTTTTCGCGCGACAATTTCCCGTTTCTCCATAAACCAAAAGCAAAGAGAAAGAAAAATGATTCTTAAGACCGTGCAATTAATTGTAGCGAGAGAACCTTTCTTGGACAATTTCAAGGTCACGACGAAATCTTCGTTATTTCGTCGTGACTTTTGAATTCTCATACCGGATCGATAATTGAAAAGTCAGTGAACAAAACGCGATCCATACGGTGGAATCCTCACGATCCATCCCCCCCCCCCCTCTCTCTCCGTCGATCGTTTACCTCCATAAACCTCCTCCTTCCTCCCCCCACCCCCCGCCCAACCCCCTTAGGCGCTGTTAAAGCCCAGACGAGGAATGTGTGCGTCATTTCTCGTCGAGGAATTTCACTCGGGCTGTCGACTTCTCGATAGTCACGAGGAGGCTGCGGCAATATTGCGTCAGAACGAGAAAACAAGAAGGAAAGAAAAATCAAGCACGATTCGCGATATTTGACGTGAGCAAAAATTGCGCAAATTAATTGGCCAACAAATTGACACCAAAAAATTGTCTAATACAAATTATAGAAATTATGCAATTATAGAAATTATTAATTATATAATTTATAGCCAGATAATAAAAATTATTTAAACAATTAAATTTTTATTATACCACGTTTTTAAAAGGGACTAAGAAGCATAAAATAATTTAAAATTTAATTTAATTGATTTAAATTAAATAATTTAAGGGTTATAAAAATTTAACGAAAACAAAGCTTTCTTTATGACGAAACAAAATTAATTCAACAAAATTCGAATTTTCAATATACGACGATTTTAATTGGCCAAAAATTAGACAAATAACAGTGTAATAAAAATTATAGAAAATATTTAATTATAATAATTGTTAATTATAGAATTATTGACAGAGATAATAATAATATACTTTTATTCATTCGTCCAGTCAAACTTGAATGGAGCAAAAAACTTACAATAATCTGACGGAAATCAGAATTAAATCAATCTTGAGAGATGGGTAATTTTTTTTAATTTATTGAATTTTTCGAACCACTTTAAAAATCGAGTTTAATGTCGATTGCAAAATTCCACTCGAACGAGTCAACAAAAACAACATTCGAAAAATACGAATAAAAAAGCAACATTGATGATAAATCGATTCCGTGATGTGATTTTTACAAACAATCTGCCGCAAAAAAAAGAAAATTGAATAATTTGAAAAATTGATCTTGCGCTGTATTTTCCGAGAAGAAAAAATTGGACTTTGGAATGTCATTACGTCGTTGCACAACAATGTGTTTGTTTAAACGCGAAATCCGAGGCTGTGCGATATGCAATGAGAAAAAATTCGTAAATACAAAACGAGATTGTTCGAGAAATTCGGGATTACAAAAAAAATTCGGGATTTAAATTCTCCAATTAAATTTATTTCAATAAAAACGATTTAATTTTTGTCTATTTTTTTCAACGAAATCATATAATAGAAAAAAAAAAAGAAATAATTATAGTTCAATTTTTCTAATTATTTCAATTAACGAAATTGCATTTTGACGAAATCAATGAATTTGCTAATGATAGTTTTCGATATTTTGCTAAATTACAAAAAACAAAAATTGTAAATAAAAAAAAAATAAATAAAAAAATATAAAAAAATATGAGGAAGCAAAATACATTTGAAAGCAGTGATTGAGATCAACCGTTATTCACATGCGACCAATTCCCTTCTAAAAAATCGATCCTCCTCGCTTTCTACTTTAAAAAATCCATTCGACAGAAGCCTGCATCGAAAAATACCGTGGAAAAATAAATTCGTATTATTATTATTATTATTATTATTATTATTATTATTATTATTATTATTATTATTACTATTTTATTTTTCATCGTCTTGCGCAATTGTGACGCATAAGCAGTTCGAATCGAGGTCGGGCATTACTGAGGCTTTGCGAGAAAAAAAAAATTGTCCCAAAGTATCGGCGAGGAAAATGAGAAAAAATTAAACAACAAAAATTGGAACTTCCTGCGAGAAAGACACGTGGAAAATTTGCATCGTTCTTTCCTCGTTTGACGTTCCAAAACGAAAAGTCGACGAGAATTCTGCGTGTCAGCGGTATAGAAGAGATCTGACACGTCATAAGCCGGCTTTCAAAGATTAGAGAGAGGGGGAGAAGCACGAGACCTTATTTTTTAAATTTATTTTCTCTTTGAATAAGATTTTTTAATTTTTACAATTTTTTTAAAAACATTTTTCCCGGCTAGATTATTAACAAAATTTATAAGGGTGTGCAAATAGCATTCGAATCGAATATTCGAATTATTCAAACTATTCAAATAGTTTGAATTATTTAAATTATTCGAATAGTTCGAATCATTCGACTCGTCTCGAATTATCCGTAAATTCGAATGTTCGCACACCCCTAAAAATTTATTTAATTATATGAAAAAAATATTAATAAATAATAATAATATAATAATAATAAACAGCCATTGCAATAACAATAACAATCTCGTATTTTTTACTAGTATTTAGGGGTGAAACGAATCGAATCGAATAATTCAAATCGAGTTTCGAATTATCCGAACTATTCGAATAGTTTGAACTATTTGAATTATTCGAATTATTTGAATTATCTCGAATTATTCGTAAATTCGCATATTTGCACACCCCTCAAAATTAATCTAAGTATATGAAAAAGATATTAATAAATAATAACAATAATAAAATGATAATAATCGCAATATTGGAAAATCGTAGAGAAAAATGTAAATTTTGTAATTCCCATAAAGACCTCTAATTCTCTTTTAAGTTGGGCCATCGACGAAGTTTTGTTTTTGTTGATATAAAATATTTATTTTAGGGTTAGAGTTCAAAATTCAAAATTCAAAAATCGAAATTGTCAAAATCTTCGAATTCCTGGAGCGATCTCTAAACATTTGCCTTTCTTTAAAAGCCTTAAAAAAAATTCTCATCCAAAGAGGAATAATTACAGATGCGTCAAAAATATCAATTATCGAGATCCTCGAGCCTAAATATTTTTTTTTTCATCCTCTTATTTCGTCAGCAAGGATTTCCGGCTCATCGAGGACCTCCCATTAAGAGCGCGGAATTACGAATTAAAAAAAACAAGAGTGGCCCGACCCGTATTACCCCGAATAATCGAAAAAAAATTAATTCTGCCTTTACCGAGCGAATCGTCGACGAAAATCCATTCCACGCTTTGACAGGGATCAAGCATTGGACAAATCGTTCCAACTGACTCTGGATGCCCCAAATATTTCGTTGACAATGATAAATAACGCGAAGAAACAACAAAAAAACTCACTTTTCTGCTTCGACACGATTGTGGATTCGAGCACTCGGAGGATCGTCTGCTCCTGTTAGTCTTGTAAATATCCCACTCGTTTTTCACCACGGGCATCATAAACGCCATCTCGTATATATCCGATGCACTGGCTCGCGTTGTTTCCTCCGTTCTCTCGTGGATTCTCTCCTTCGAGAAAGTTCCGACGATTCTTCCCTTCCGTTCTCTTCCCTCGCAAATGTTTCCGTCTCTTTTTGTTTACGAACCGGCTTTTTTTTTCTTTTTTTTGAACTTCGCGTCAAAATACGGCACAATCGTCAAAAAAAGGGACGAAAAATAAACAAGTACGGAAAAGAAAAAAAAATCGCACTGATTGCAGAAAAAATTCACGGAATTTTGTGAATTTTCTCTCGAACCGGCAATGTAGGATTTATTCTTCTCCGAGAGTATTTTTTTCTGTTTATTATCCTTGACGGATTTATAAACGCATATACATATATATATAGATATATATATATATATAGTATAGTATATATATAGAGTTGTGTATAAAACGGCCGTGTGGTTTATATCGGTGTTCTGCTTTTCCAACAACGTGAGAAACGAAGTCTTGTATATCGATGCGAGCACGACCGCTGCTTGTTTCGGAATGAGCACGCTGGGCGGCGTACGGTAAGTGTAGAGCGCGCGATTGGTGGGAGGGGAGAGGGGGTGGGCGGGGGGAGAGGGGGCCGAGTCCGGAGCGCCGATTGGTCGAGAACGAGGCGGGACTCTCCGTACGTCACGGTTTAACCATTGATTTTCACCGAATATATTTTTCCTTTTTTTTTCACTTCTTTTCAATCCGTTGCACCGGTCGTTTGTGTACAAAAACGTCTTGCGATCGTCGAGAACACAAGATTCAATCGTAATGCCGATTTTTCGTTTGAATTTTGCGAAAAATGAAAAACTTTTGTCTCGATCGTCGGTATGGAAGGGCGTTTCTGAGCAGGGAAAATTTTACGTACATTATATACGAGGGAAAAACGCTCTGTGGTGTCCCGTGTAGAGAGGACTAAGGGGGTTCAAGGTCAGAAGGTCAAACGGACAATTGCGCTGTCCCTTGGATATAAGAAAAGAAGGGTCGATACATTTCCTGGGATATCGAGAGGGGTCACGAGTGCACGGCGTAAATGAGAATACGTGACACTAGGCACGAGTTTTTAAGGGGGGAAATTTTTTTTTTTCATTGATTTATTTGTAAAGAAGTTTCATTCCGTTTGGGATGACGAAATTAATGATAATCGAATATACGGGGCCTATAAATAGATTGTACGTCGAAAAGATATGACAAATCGTGAATTAACGACAATCGCTCGATAAGCGTAAGCGTGATAATCGAAAATACATTAGAGAGGAATCGAGGAAGAGGGGGAAATGTTTGAGCTGACGTGTTTGTTTATCTCTGTTTGTCACTATCGCTTAAAATAGAATTTTTAATTCCGTTTGAATCGTGACTTGCTGTTACGAGAACGTTTTACCATCAGTCGGCAAGATTCATTAAATTACCGACCGTCGGTAAAACTGATTATATTGTACTGTCGGTAATGTAGACTCCATGTTAAGAGTAAGAGTCGCTGGCGACGGAGATATAGAAGGTCGCGATTTTACCGGCAGAGATTATTTAGCAACAATGTCGTGGTCGAATTGTCGGTAAGATAGGAATTGTTTCGGTTAATTGAACCCCTAACAGATCGCTTCCTCGTGCGGTAAAGATGAGCCCTTCGCCATCAAACACTGATCTACCAAGATTCCCTAAAAACTCTATATTTTTTTGAATATAATTTCAAAAATTTTTAAGGTTTTTTTCCACCTTTTCTCGCAATTTTTTTTCGACTGAAACTCTGCGTGATTTGAAATCAGCGATACATTTCCCATCAAAATTCGCTTTTAAAATATTATTTAAAAAAAAAAAAAAAACCGGGCCAATTTTTGGGCAACTTCACAGAAACTTCAAAAGAAAGCGAGTTTCAAGTGGTCATAACTTTTGATCGGGTTGACCGATTTGAAATTTTTTTTTTCGTCCGTAAACCTTGTGAGTAAACTTAAAAAATGACGTTTGGTTCATTCTGATACCTAAATTTTTGTAGAAATGGGAGGGCTTTGAAAATCGCCGAAAAAAATGGAAAGGGATATGTATGCAAAAATTTGCAAAAATCGATGGTCCAACTTTAAAAATCTGCCAAAAATCGAAAAATCATCGAAATCGGATGAACCAAGCGAGATTTTGAAGCTTGAACGATTAAGAAAAGAATGAGCTCGTGTCCAAGCCGCAATTCTATCTAGAAAATAAATTACAGCCATTTTAGTGAACGATTGAATTTTGGCCAAAATGCAAAAAAAGAAAAAAAAATCTTTTTTCTTTTTCAGGCCTTATATCGATGTACTTTTCCCTCCTGAACACGAATGTACCAATAGTTTTTTCAAAAACTCAAATTTTTCATGAATTTTCATCAAAAACATTTTTGCTCACTTCTAGCTCCATTCTCAGAAACCTCAAAATCGCGAAATTTCAAGCGCTCATAACTTTCGATCGGTTTGACCGATTCTAAAATTTCTTTTTCGTACTTAAAGATTGTCACTAAACTTAGAGAATGGCGTTTGGTTCATTCCGATAACTTATTTTTTGTGGAAATGAGAGCACTTTGAAAATCAGCGAAAAAAATGGAAAGGGGTATGTATGCAAAAATTTGCAAAAATCGATGGTCGAACTTTAAAAATCTGCCAAAAATCGAAAAATGATCGGAATCGGATGAACGAAGCGAGGTTTTGAAGCTTGAACGATTAAGAAAAGAATGAGCTCATGTGCAAGCCGCAATTCTATCTAGAAAATAAATTACAGCCATTTTAGCGAACGATTGAATTTTGGCCAAAATGCAAAAAAAGAAAAAAAATTCTTTTTTCTTTTTCAGGCCTTATATCGATGTATTTTTCCCTCCTGAACACGAATGTACCAATAGTTTTTTCAAAAACTCAAATTTTTCATGAATTTTCATCAAAAACATTTTTGCTCACTTTTAGCTCCATTCTCAGAAACCTCAAAATCGCGAAATTTCAAGCGCTCATAACTTTCCATCGGTTTGACCGATTCTGAAATTTCTTTTTCTTACTTAAAGGGTATCACTAAACTTAGAGAATGGCGTTCGGTTCATACCGATAACTTAATTTTTGTAGAAATGAGAGCACTTTGAAAATGGCCGAAAAAAATGGAAAGGGGTATGTATGCAAAAATTTGCAAAAATCGATGGTCGAACTTTAAAAATCTGCCAAAAATCGAAAAATCATCGAAATCGGATGAACCAAGCGAGGTTTTGAAGCTTGAACGATTAAGAAAAGAATGAGCTCGTGTCCAAGCCGCAATTCTATCTAGAAAATAAATTACAGCCATTTTAGTGAACGATTGAATTTTGGCCAAAATGCAAAAAAAGAAAAAAAATATTTTTTCTTTTTCAGGCCTTATATCGATGTATTTTTCCCTCCTGAACACGAATGTACCAATAGTTTTTTCAAAAACTCAAATTTTTCATGAATTTTCATCAAAAACATTTTTGCTCAATTTTAGCTCCATTCTCAGAAACCTGAAAATAGCGAAATTTCAAGCGCTCATAACTTTCGATCGGTTTGACCGATTCTAAAATTTCTTTTTCTTACTTAAAGGGTATCACTAAACTTAGAGAATGGCGTTCGGTTCATACCGATAACTTAATTTTTGTAGAAATGAGAGCACTTTGAAAATGGCCGAAAAAAATGGAAAGGGGTATGTATGCAAAAATTTGCAAAAATCGATGGTCCAACTTTAAAAATCTGCCAAAAATCAAAAAACTATCGGAATCGGATGAACCAAGCGAGATTTTGAACCTTCAACGATTACGAAGAGAATAAGCTCAAGATAAATTTAGAATCGTGTCCAGAAAAAAAATTACAGTCATTTTAGTAAATAGATTCAAATTTGGCCAAAAAATAAAAAGAAAATTTTCAATTTATTTTTTTCAAACCTTATACCGATATCAGTAATGCAGTAATCAGTAATGCAACGTTCAAAAAAATTATTTTTTACCCATTTTCGCTCATTTTTCTCCAAAAATCTCAAAGATCTAAAAAATTCAAAAATACTTCAAAATCTCAAATTCAAAAACCCCAGCTCATTGAAAACCAAACTTTCCAAAATCTATCTACAGACGACGCATTCTTCTGTGTGTGTGAGCACGACGATCGTGGCAACGTTCCGATTGGTTCCGATCGCCGTTCCGTTTCCCCCTCCACGAGCTCCTGCACTTGCAGAATTTAGGTTATAATAGCAAAACCGTCTAATGGTTATATCTTGGAAACTAGACGGTAAATCATCCTGATTTTTTTTCACAATTCTCGTGACATCCCGTTCGAGCTTCCCTCAGTTTTTCATCAACGTCGCAATTTTTGTTTTGACGGTAGAATCAATAAGGTACCTATGCATCATGCGTGTCCAATGCCTTGCATGTAAATTAAGCCAACTTTGAGCGCGAATATCTCTGGTTCGGGACGGTGAAACCTATTTAAACTCCACAGATGTTTGGATAACATATTAAATGACCTGTATGCCAAATTTTAACCATATCTGAACTAATCGACCTCATGAAGGTACACTACCTATAATCCCACTAGGGGTGAGAAAAAAAGCACAAAAGCTTCCTTCGCCTTTCCTCGTCGTTAGTCTAAGCAAGGGTGAGCTATAAGTCGCACTTGGTGCATTCAACCCCTCTCAGCATCGATTTTTCTTCACCCTCTCTCTCCCTCTCTGCCCTCCTTGCCCCCGTTAGGTTTAGCTAAGCATCTCCAAGTGACAGAGCTGGAAATGAGAGTTGAAAAAATTTCCGCGCAGAATCAAAAGATCCTCGCGGGACGATCTCTTGGATCCTCGCGGAGTGGGAGGGCGCCACTGGGCGACTAAAAAATGCCCGCGACGCGAGACAAACCTTTAAGTGGGGAGGGGTGGGGAGGGCAGAAGAGGGGAATAAAAATGGTCACTCGCGACGAGTATATCGTGGCGAATCCTTAAGGGGGTGCGGTCTCCGGTTGGGCATGATATATATCGTCGTCAGGGAAAGAGGCCAGGGGCCAAAGAGACCGGGGGGTGGGGAATGGGGGTCGGAGGGAGAGGGGAGCAGTATAAACACACTCGGTTAACTCGCTTCTGAAACGAGAGACTCACTCGGCTATCGGTTAATATTATGTCGGCAGTTGTATTTCCATTCTCGGCGGAACAACGAGGAGAGGTTTTGTGTTGTCTCTCGCTTTTGAGCGGGTGCGCGCGCCCGACTCCACAAATCTCCAACCGCGCGGAACGTGATTTGCTCCTGATTCCTCATTGTGTTTTCTTTTTTTTTTTATCGACTATCGCGACTCTTCGCTGGACGCGCCACAAAATACCGTAGAAAAATAAATAAATAAATAAAGAAATGAAAAAAAAAATTTTTAAAAGTACTTTGAAAAAAATCGTGATAACCACAAGGATATGCAATAAGGATTTTGAGATTTTACGAAACGTCGTTGGTCAAATTAACAGTGGTGTTATCTTAATTACCGTGTTTTGGTCTTGAACGAGGCAAAAAGTGTAAACAAACGACGGTTGAAATTGAATGTTGATTTTTAAAAAAACAACAAAATGGTTTTCGATCCGGTTAACGCTGAACAGAGAAAACAATTCTTCCGTCAAGGATATGGAGCTCATTTGCCAGGGTAAACGGTTTGAACTAGTTTAAAAGTGAAAATGTGGGAATATATAAATAGCGACAAAAAGGGGATATTAATTCTCGTTTCCACTCTGTCGGATTTATTGATTTCTCAATGATTCGCCGACAAGCGGGACACTTTTCAAAGGAATCATTGTTATTTTGAAGGCATATTTTTGATTGAGGACCTTTTAGATAAATTTTGAATAATTGAAAATTTCATTTATCGTTTTTAATTAGCTTAGCCAAAGTAACGAGTTTAGTAGAATTTTAGATCAAATAAAATTTTTTAATAATGAATTAGAAATGAATTAAAGATTTTTAAATTTTCATTCATTTTGATTAAAATTTATTTTAATTAATATTTAATATTGAATATTAAATATTAATTTTTTTTTTTCATTCATTTTAATTTATTTTAATTAAGATTTTTTTATATTTCATTGATTTTTTTTCAAACCACATATCAATGTATTTTTTTCCCACTCATTACGAATTTACCAATGATTTCCCCAAAAAATCAATATCTTAATGTATTTTTATGAAAAGTCTTTTTTTCTTTAGGTTTTCCTTATTATTATTTATAATTTTACTGGAATTTTTTACACAAATTCATCAATTAAAAAGTGTAATAGAATTTAAATTTGAAATAGATCGCTCAAGGATTTAATTAAGTTGATAATCGGAAAATTTCAAGTTCTCGATTAATTAATTGGTTTCCTAATTATTTAGGATATTCAGATTAATTTATAAATGGTTAGCAATTAACGTGGAATTTATTCGCTCGCGCTGTTTTTCAATTTCCCTCTATTAAAGTAAAACTTAAGCCAAACAAAAATAATTACAGATCCATCAAACTAAAAAATATAACTAAAAGGATAATCCCAGAAATTCAGGACCAAAATCTTTCTAACAAAAAGAATCATTCTGCATGATATATTTTTATCTTTTTTCACAGTTTTTCAATTTCTCTCTGCTTAAGTAAAACTCAAACAAAACAAAAATAATTACAGATCCATCAAACTGCAAAATACAACTAAAAGGATAATCCCAGAAATTCAGGACCAAAATCTTCCTAACAAAAAGGATCATTCTGCATGAGATATTTTTATCTTTTTTCATAGTTTTTCAATTTCTTTCTTTTTAAGTAAAACTCAAGCTAAACAAAAATAATTACAAATCCATGAAACTAAAAAATACAACTAAAAGGATAATCCCAGAAATTCAGGAGCAAAATCTTCCTAACAAAAAGAATCATTCTGCATGAGATATTTTTATCTTTTTTCATAGTTTTTCAATTTCTTTCTACTTAAGTAAAACTCAAGCAAAACAAAAATAATTACAGATCCATCAAACTGCAAAATACAACTAAAAGGATAATCCCAGAAATTCAGGACCAAAATCTTCCTAACAAAAAGGATCATTCTGCATGAGATATTTTTATCTTTTTTCATAGTTTTTCAATTTCCCTCTATTAAAGTAAAACTTAAGCCAAACAAAAATAATTACAGATCCATCAAACTAAAAAATATAACTAAAAGGATAATCCCAGAAATTCAGGACCAAAATCTTTCTAACAAATAGAATCATTCTGCATGAGATATTTTTATCTTTTTTCATAGTTTTTCAATATCTTTCTACTTAAGTAAAACTCAAGCAAAACAAAAATAATTACAAATCCATGAAACTAAAAAATACAACTAAAAGGATAATCCCAGAAATTCAGGACCAAAATCTTCCTAACAAAAAGGATCATTCTGCATGAGATATTTTTATCTTTTTTCATAGTTTTTCAATTTCTTTCTACTTAAGTAAAACTCAAGCTAAACAAAAATAATTACAAATCCATGAAACTAAAAAATACAACTAAAAGGATAATCCCAGAAATTCAGGAGCAAAATCTTCCTAACAAAAAGAATCATTCTGCATGAGATATTTTTATCTTTTTTCATAGTTTTTCAATTTCTTTCTACTTAAGTAAAACTCAAGCAAAACAAAAATAATTACAAATCCATGAAACTAAAAAATACAACTAAAAGGATAATCCCAGAAATTCAGGAGCAAAATCTTCCTAACAAATAGAATCATTCTGCATGAGATATTTTTATCTTTTTTCATAGTTTTTCAATTTCTTTCTACTTAAGTAAAACTCAAGCAAAACAAAAATAATTACAGATCCATGAAACTAAAAAATACAACTAAAAGGATAATCCCAGAAATTCAGGAGCAAAATCTTCCTAACAAAAAGGATCATTCTGCATGAGATATTTTTATCTTTTTTCATAGTTTTTCAATTTCTCTCTGCTTAAGTAAAACTCAAACAAAACAAAAATAATTACAAATCCACCAAACTAAAAAATACAACTAAAAGGATAATCCCAGAAATTCAGGAGCAAAATCTTCCTAACAAAAAGAATCATTCTGCATGAGATATTTTTATCTTTTTTCATAGTTTTTCAATATCTTTCTACTTAAGTAAAACTCAAGCAAAACAAAAATAATTACAAATCCATGAAACTAAAAAATACAACTAAAAGGATAATCCCAGAAATTCAGGACCAAAATCTTCCTAACAAAAAGGATCATTCTGCATGAGATATTTTTATCTTTTTTCATAGTTTTTCAATTTCTTTCTACTTAAGTAAAACTCAAGCTAAACAAAAATAATTACAAATCCATGAAACTAAAAAATACAACTAAAAGGATAATCCCAGAAATTCAGGAGCAAAATCTTCCTAACAAAAAGAATCATTCTGCATGAGATATTTTTATCTTTTTTCATAGTTTTTCAATTTCTTTCTACTTAAGTAAAACTCAAGCAAAACAAAAATAATTACAAATCCATGAAACTAAAAAATACAACTAAAAGGATAATCCCAGAAATTCAGGAGCAAAATCTTCCTAACAAATAGAATCATTCTGCATGAGATATTTTTATCTTTTTTCATAGTTTTTCAATATCTTTCTACTCAAGTAAAACTCAAGCTAAACAAAAATAATTACAAATCCATGAAACTAAAAAATACAACTAAAAGGATAATCCCAGAAATTCAGGACCAAAATCTTCCTAACAAAAAGAATCATTCTGCATGAGATATTTTTATCTCTCCACATACCGCGCTAAAATGTACAAGTGATTCTTGGTCATACATTTTCAGGCCTGTCTAGTACTAATTTAATTTGCGAGACGAGTGTTACATCCGCCGTTCGAATGGTCTCTTATCGATTATGCAGCATCGATTATCACACTCACGGTCTCCTTGAGCTTGAACGATTATTCTCAGGGGAATGCAGAGAGAAAGAGAGAGGTAGTTAAAAGTGGATTCGAGAGATTCGCTGTCTCGGGATTTAAGAGAAAAAAAGGCCTGCGAATAACAGGGAGACATTTTGCAACTCTCAGTGGCTCTTACATTCGACCTGATTCGCGTCGAGGCGAAATGTACGATTAAGGCCGTATACTGCTAAAAAAAAAAAAAATTGAATAAATATAATACCTCCCGAGACGGAGAGAGAGAGAGAGAGAGAGAGAGGCTAACGTTCAGCATTGAATTTCATCCGTCTGGACGCGATATCTTTAAATTCACATAATGCAGAAAAAGGATTCCAAAAGATCAAAAAAGATTCACCACGAGAAAGATTGAAGTCAGCAAAAAATTGATACAACAGTGTCTGAATGACTTCCAAACGTTTTAAGAAATTATTCTCAGAGTCAGAATTAATTAGTTATCTTTTTAATTAACAAAAATTTCCTTTGTATTTTTTTTTTTTTTTTTTTTTTTTTTTTTTTTTTTTTTTTTTTTTTTAGCGAATGTTTGTACGTTTCTCGGGGCTGCAAAGTTTAATATCGGTACCAGGCACCCCCAACAAAGTTTCCCGACACGCGAACTGAGCCACGAACACGCGAAAAGCCCCTTATTCTTGAAAAGGACCTTCGGAAATGACGTCTAAAATTTTTTTTCAAAAATCCTGCAAATTGCACATTTGCACACATTGTTTCCTCATCTTTGTGTCCATAGTTCACGTAGCTTCCTTTATCACAAAGTATGGCGATCAAATTTGGCTTCCTCGTGAAGGAAGCTTTGTTAACTTGTCGAAAAACTTGAGTAATCAATGTGCAAATTTGCCAAATTCTTTCAAATTTGCTTTTTGCCAAATTTTATTCTTGCCAAATTCAATAGCACAACCTTGATCACTATTTTGAATGTGTACAAAGTTTCAGTGCAATATCTTGAAAGTTGCAGAAGTTAGAGCGTTTACGTCATTTTTGCAAAAACCTAAAAAGTCGATAGAATTTGAACACCCGTTAGAATTAAAACAAAAACAAGTTAAATAAAGTTAAACAATCATGTGATTTTGTAATATTAGGCAGTAAAAAATAACATGATTGTTCAACTTTACCTAACTTAAGAGTAAAAAAGAAAAAAAATTTACCAAAATTCTAAAATTCATATTTTTGAATAAAAAAAAAACACCATTATGAAAATGTCAGGATCTTTTAAGAACAGTACAGAATGATATTAAAAAAAATTGAACCAAAAATTGAATGCTGATCGTGGATTTTCACGATTTAAAAAAATTCAAAATTCTCCAAATTCATCGTTTAAAAAAAAAAATCGGACTATTTTTTTTTTATAGTTTATAATAGTTTCCTCGATATTAAAAAAATAAACTTGAAAATATGAAAAATGGTAAAATTTGGAATTTCGCATAACTTTCGAAAAAAAAAAAATTCAATTTTTTTCCTTCGGTGAAACTTCGTTTAATGATAAAAGAAAACTTCTGACCAAATTTCATCGAAATTAAAAGGGGTCGATTCCAACTACTGGTCGATTTGACATGGAATGACCCATATTCATTCGCCTCAAGCTTGACTGGAGCAAAAAAACTCACAATAATCTGACGGAAATGAGAATTAAATCAATCTGGAAATAGTAAACTGAATTGAGAAAATGTCACGATTCCTCGCTCTGATGGATATTTATATTATTATTATTATTATTATTAAAAAAATCTTAAATATTTATTAAATATTATTAATATTAATATTTATTAAATATTATTTAAAAAAATAGATTATTATTATTATTATTATTATTATTATTATTATTATTATTATTATTATTATTATTTTAAACCTACTGAACCGATCTATACTTTTTTTTTATCGACTTTTCCCTGCCGTAGACGTTACGACCTAGATTCCCCGTTCTAATAACGGATGATTCAGCATCCCAAATGTTCGATATGCAATCGTAGAACGTTGATCGATTCGTCACGTGGAAATTTTTTTTTCTCACATAACCTCAAAATTGCAGATACACGGGACATTGTCCGACATTGAAATTTCGGGTTGGAAAGAGATTCGGTGCAAATACGGAAGACATAATAAAGGTAAACGTAAAACGTATTTACACAATAATTAATAATTTAATATTAAAAAAAAAAAAAAAAAAAAAAATCCTGTTTGAGGAATTGAGGGATTTTTATTTATCGCTTTGCCAAGATAATCGAGTCAAATCGGGATAGTCGTCAAAAGAGACACGTGAGTGAAGAATTCGGAGTGCCTGAGTTTTTTAACGAGAAATAACAATAAGAAAAATAAACAAAGAAAGAGTAAAAAGTATGTCGATGGGGGAAAAAAAATTTCACAGGAATTGCTGGACAAGAAGATCCTAAAAACGGGACCGTATCGTCCGAATTCGAGCAAGGAAGTGCTATTGCCGATCGCTCGGGACAAGGAAATTCGAAGGGATTGGAAGAACGAGGCTCGCATCTACAAAGCTCCGCCTTTTATACTCGGTTATACCGGTAATGAAGCGAAAAAGCGCTTGAAAACTGACTTTTCACCGATTACTCCTTTATCGGCGGTCGGTAAGGTAGGAATCGTCCGAACGAAGAAATTATTTGGTTTCAGGTTATATTCCTGGCTTCAACGAAATATACGGGCTCTCCTTTATGCGAGCGGTCGAGGAGGGAGGCAAAGAATGGCGGGAAACGCAGAGCAAGATGCGCCTCCGTCGCGACGCCATTAGAGATCACGTCGAGCAACGCACGAATCCTCGGAATTTATTGTCACGGGCCAGAGCGGACAACGTTGAGGTCGAGATTGATCACGGTCATGAGAAAAAGCGCACTTTCTTTGGTAAAAAAAAAATATATATATATATATATTTATCTATGATAAAACCGAAGATAAGTCGATTCGAGTTGAACATAACCTCAAATTCCTTCCCGCGCTTTTTTTTAAATTGCGCTTGTCTCTGCGCATTTTCGAGTAATCGAGTCTCTTCCGGTGAAAAAAACGTGAAATTTTTGCAGATTTTATCAAACTTCCTACTATTTTCAACAATTTCCAAAAATCTAACATAAAATGGGAATTATAAACCTAAAAATTACTTGTCTGAGATTCAGACTCCATTTTTCCAATTACTCCTTTCAATTTCGATGAAATTTGGTTAGAAGTTTTCTTTCATCGTAAAACGAAGTTCTACAAAAGGAAAAAAATTGATTTTTTTTTTTTTTAAGTTATGCAAAATTCAAAATTTCACCATTTTTTCAATTTTTCAAGTTTATTTTTTTAATTTTTCGAAAACTATTATAGTTACGAAAAAATCATTCCAGGTTTATCTTAAAGAGTATACCTTGGGCTACTAACAAAAAAAATAGTACGAAATTTTTTTTTAAATTATGAATTTGGAGAATTCATGATTTTTTTTCATTCAATTTGATTTTCAATTTCAAATTTCGATTAATTTTTTTTATATATCACTCTGTAACGATCTTGAAAGATCCTGAAATTTTCAGAATTGCGTTTTTTGTTTTTTCAAAAATACGAATTTTTGAATTCTGATAAAAAAATTTTTTTTTTCTTTTACCTCTAAGTAAAGTTGAGTAATCATATAATTTTTACTACTGAAAGTTACAAAATTACATGATTGCTCAACTTTACTTCGTAAAGGTAAAACAAAAAAATTCATATTTTTGAAAAAAAAAAACGCAATTCTGAAAGTTTCAGGATTTTTTAATATATAAAAAATATTGGATGAAAAATATTTGATTATACTGATCTTTGATTATATTAAAAAAAAATGGAATCAAAAAATTAATGTTGATCGTGAATTTTTATGATTTTTGAAAATTCAAAATTCTCCAAATGCATCATTTTCCAAAATTTTTTCGCGGAATATTTTTTATTTTGTAGCCTCAAGTGTACTCTTAAAGACAAACCCAGAATGATTTTTTCGTAACTATAATAGTATTCGAGATATTTAAAAAATGAACTTGAAAAATTTAAAGAAATTGTGAAATTTTGAATTTTGCATAACTTTCGAAAAAAAAAAATTTTAATCTTTCCTTTGGTAGAACTTCGTTTTATGATAAAAGAAAACTTCGAAAAATTCATCAAAATTGTAAAAGGGCCGATTCCAAATATTGGTCGATTTGACCTGAAATGGCCCATATAGATTTGTTGATAATGTAGTTTTTAAGAATTCGAACTTTAAAAAATGGCGCTCAATGGGTCGATTCCAAATATGGGTCGATTTTACATGAAACGGCCCATATAGATTTTTGATAATGTTAGTTTTGAAGGATTCGAACTTTTAAAAATGGCGCCCGTATTTCCGGTGGTCCATTATATCTAACGCAAAAGAAACATCGGTTGATAAACACTCAATAATAATCGTAATAACGATGTACAGAATTTTCGGAGAAAAAAGATGGTTTCCCGTTTTTCTGTAGTTTGCCGAATGATTTGGTTAGATATCGATGAAAATAGAGTCAGATTCGCAATCAGCGAAAAATTTGCGATGAAAAATCATATCTTCAACGACATTTTATAATGATCATAATATACGAGACCATATATGTATAATTTATTCGAGAGCAGAGGATGCAAAATAGTCGTTGATAGAAGAGAAAGGTGCGCACCGGAAGTGCAAAATGGCCGAGAGTATACGCACGTTTAGCGGCACTGTCGGCGCATCCTTAATTTATTAATACGCAAGCATGTATAATATATATATATATATATAAGTACCTTTCTGCATCTCCATCTACGGTCTTCTTTGCGTCGGAAATCTGTCCGCGTCTCTGCTTCGATGAAGAAAATTTCCCTCCCTGTTCGCCGCATCTCCCGTTCACTTTTTTTCTTCTCATCCACCATTATTCCGTCCATTGTTATTAACATTGCAAGCGTTCGTCGACGTCTGACGACAACAACGATCAATCACGTAAAAACAGTTTTTCCTTCACCGCTGTTTTTGAAATGCGCCGCCGCGACATCTACCGGCGCTTTCGCGCAACCTTTAGCGCCGCGCGACATTTATCGGCGCGTTTGCGCAACCGTTAGCGCCGCCGCCATCTTGCTTGCGGCGCGAAATTTGAATTGCCATCTCGCACGTGCAAAATAAACTGCGAAGAAACAAGAATATCAATAGGAAATTAAACTCACTCGACGATCGCGAGAGTGAATAAATTATCGTTGTTGCCTGAAGAATAAAAATTTTGTTCGAGTTTTGTAATCATCGTTAGAAAAAAAAACCATGATTCGAGTTTTTCGCTATATTCAACTGACGAAGATTTTTTTGAAATATACATTAAGTGTTTCTTATATGTGTTGTATAAAACGAAGTTCTATTGAAAGAAATTTTTTTTTTTAATTTTCGAAAGTTATGCAAAATTCCACCATCTTTTCCATTTTTCAAGTCTATTTTTTGAATATCTCGAAAACTATTATCGTTACAAAAAAAATCGTTCTGGGTTCGTCTTGAAGAGGGCTACGGAAAAAAAAATATTTGGATAGAAAATTTTGAAAAATGATGAATTTGGAGAATTTTCAATTTTTTATAGTCGTGAAAATCCACGATCAACATTAAATTTTTGGTTCAATTTTATTAATATGTATAATATCTTGTACTAATCTTTAAAAGATCCTGAAATTTTCAGAATTGTGTATTTTCTTCAAAAATATGAATTTTTTAATTTTTGTGAAAAAAAATTGCTTTTTTACCTCTAAGTTAAGTAAAGTTGAGTAGTCATGTAATTTTGTAATCTTGGGCAGTTACAATTTCGATTGTGTTTCTGTTTTTACATTCTTGCAATTAATCGAAATTTGTACTGCTCGAAATTACAAAATTACATGATTGCTCAACTTTACTTAACTTAGGGGTAAAAAAAAAAGAAATTTTGTTTACCAAAATTCAAAAATTCATATTTTTGAAACAAACAAAAACGCAATTCTGAAAATTTCAGGATCTTTTTAAGATCAGTACAAGGTATCATATGCAAAAAATTGAACCAAAAATTTGATGTTGATCGTAGATTTTTACGATTTTTAAAGATTCAAAATACTCAAAATTATCATTTTTCAAATTTTTTTTTTTTTTATATATTTTTTTTTCGTAGCCTCGAGTATACTTTTTAAGACAAACCCAGGACGATTAATTCGTAACTATAATAGTTTACGAGATATTTAAAAAATAAACTCGAAAAATTGAAAAAATTGTTAAATTTTGCATAACTTTCGGAATAAATTTTTTTAATTTTTTTCCTTTGGTAGAACTTTGTCTTATGATAAAAGAAAACTTCTGAGCAAGTTTCATCGAAATTGAAAGTGGTCGATTCCAACTATCGGTCGATTTGACACGGAATGACCCGTATATGATTTGATTGTAAAATGCTTACAGAGAATCAGGTATCGCCGGAAAAGCCGCCAATCGTCGGTTACACGGGACACATACCCGGTGCAAAGGGCGAATCGGCATTGTCAAGGCGTTATGCTCAAGCGGCGAAAAAAGGATTACAAATGATGCAGAAAGAGCGAGAGGGAAGAATCAGCAGAGACAAAGACGCCGCGAGCGTCAGGAGAGCCCTCGATCGAACGTATCTCGACGCGACGTGAACTTGACGATGAAAATAAATTGAAAATCCGCGTCCTCCGTCTTGAATTTTCCTCGAGGGTACAAAAACAAAGGTAACAATTGTGCCTTAACCGCAAAAGTATCCCAACTTTTGTAAAATCGAATTTTCCGACCAGAGTTCACATGAAAATAGTCTTAAGACGAGGCCGAGTCAACCTGGAGGCACAAAAATGAAATTTTTTCATCATTCAAAAAAAAAGTACAAAAAATTTTCGAAAAAAAAAAATATCGACATCTAAATTAAAATTCATCGCTATTTTGTAAAAAAAAAAAAAGACTCTCAAGTCCCTCGAGTCGAATTTTACGACCGAGAAGCCCCAAAAACGATCCAAGTGTCTCCATTTACAATAAAAATAATGTTAAAAAAAAAAAATGGAATTTAGCGAGAAAATTAGAAATTCACAGTTCTCGATAATATTTCCCTCGTTGAAATAACTTCGATGAGACTAAAATCTTCCTAGACGAGAATTTTCACTCGAGTGTTTTTTTTTCTCGAAAATTCGAGGGAAAAAAAACATCGCGATAGTGAAAGTTGGATATGTACAAATTAGAATGTTTAGAAATTAGAAGATCGTACAATTTTGTGTAAATAAAGAGCGAATTTTCGGCGTGAATGAGCGAGAAATAATGGATCTGTGGGAAATATCGAAAATACAATCAATTTATTTTTCCCTGAGACGAAAATAGTTGTTGGAGAAAAATGGTAATGAAAAAAAAAAAAAAATTAAATAAAAAATAATATTAAGAAAATCATCTTTTACGTTGGGGCAGTCTGTGAAAACGTTCGAGCTCCATGCTAACGGTTTCTCTCCAACAATCGACGCTGAGAGTGTCGCGACCGTGCGACAAAGACATGAGACGAGCGAGAACCATCAGATTGTGAAGATTGTCGGCGGTGAAATTTTTGTCCCTCTGTCGCAGACTCACGAAATCCTCGTGAATAACGCTGCTCGGAGCATCGTCAAAATTAAATTTCGCGTTTCTCGATGCAAGAAGATACTCGCGAATATTTGCGAGCCGTTCTTCGTCCCGGAAATAACGATCCTTGACCTTGACGAAGTCAGGATGATTGTCCTGCATCGAAGGATCCATCCTCAACGGTATCTGTATAGCGCACTGGAAAGAAAAAAAAAAGTTGAACAAACGTTTTAACAATTTTTATTAATGAGGCATTCCACGTCAAGTCGGCCACCCTATTTTTTAAAATCACCAAAAATCGCATACAAATTTTTATAAAGTAGTTCTAACTCGCAAGAAAATTCGTGATTTTTTTCAGATTTTCATATTACACATTTTAGCCGGAAAAAAAATACAAAAAATTTTCTTGTTTCATTTCGTAACTCGAAAATTATTCATCGTACGAAAAAAAAAGTACAACATGAAATTTAGGATATTCAATGTACTTTTTACTGAAATTTTTCACGAACTCCTCCAAAAGCTCTGTATGCCATTTTCGGAGCAAATAGTGTTTTGATATTTTTTTTTTCTCAGAATTGACATCTTCTATTTGTCTGTAGTTCAAACAGTTTTTTACTTGATATATTTACAGACTATAAAAAAATTGGCTCAGTGGAGAATCCATTCCTGTTTTTCATCCCAAACGAATACACAAATTTCTCTGTGCATTAACAGGGTTCAGACTATCCATAGATATTTTCTAAAGCCCGCATTTTTTATTATTTTTTGTACTTTTTCAATTTTTTTACCTTTTTTCATTTTAATTTTTTTAAATATCTTTTTGTACATTTTAATAAACTTTATCAATGGACCCATAGACACCGATAGAGTCTATTCAAATTTGAGTCAAAGCTACTCACGTCTCTCGATTGCAAAAAATAATTAATTTACCCTCTTTGGATACACCGACGTTTCTGTGGCCAATGAGTACTTTTTTAGTTCGATCAGGGCATGATTTTTGGGAATGAAGCAATGATACTGATTTGTTCCTGAAATCATCTTCGCAGTATCAAAACGAGATTATTTTATTATTTTTCCCAGTCTACGATTAATAATGATAAAATATCAATATCTACGATATTTCATTAAATCACTCTATAATTATAGATTGTATCAATAAAAATGCATTTGAAATTCTCCACTACGTCAATTTTTTTGTAGTCTGCAAATATATCAAGTAAAAAACTGTTAAAACTACAGACGAATCGAAGATGTCAATTCTGAGAAAAAAAATATCAAAACATTTGCTCCGAAAATGGCATATAGAGCTTTCGGAAGAGTTTGTGAAAAATTTCAATGAAAAGTACGTTGAAAATCCTAAATTTTATGTTGTACTTTTTTTTCGTACGATTAATAATTTTCGAGTTACAAAATGGGACAAACAAATTTGTTGTATTTTTTTCCGGCCAAAAAATGTAATTTAAAAATCTGAAAAAAAACACAAATTTTCTTGATAGTTAGAAGTGCTTTCTAAAAATTTCTATGCGATTTTTGGCGTTTTCAAAAAATGGGGTGGCTGACTTGACGTGGAATGCCTCTAATATTAAATATTTTGAGAAAATTTCATTTGCACTTGATTTTGCTTAAGTTTTCAGTATGACTTTTTCAGTGCTCAAGTTTCAGTATAAAAATCGTTGTGTGCGACGATAAAAGGAAGGAATTCGGCTTTATTTCCTGATTTTTTAATGATTTTTACAATTTATTTTTAGATTTGGACTCTATTTTGAAAAAGCGGTTTTTCGCCTTTTTTCCCCTCTTCAGGTGCACCCATCTTCCAGAGGAATTTTTTTTAATACACTTTTACGATTGGATTCATAAAGAGAAAAGTTTTCGCTTCAATTTCCTTTTTTTTTTAACTTTGAGCGATTTTTTTTCCAAAGATTTTTGTGAAAAAAGAGGAAATTTGAAAAATCCTGTATAACATGAAAACAAAGAGGATTCATGAAAAACTTCAAGATTGTAAAAAGTTGCGTCTGTTTTTCTTGAGTGCAGAGGAATTTTTCCAGATTTTTTTCCCAACATTTTTTCCTCTCATTTTCTGGGTCAGAGCTCAGATCATTCAATTACCATAACTCGAGAATTATGGGATTATTGATAAAATTTCGAGAGGAAAATACTTTATTTTACCATTTTCAACACATTGGAATTTTTTTTCAAATTTTGTTCCCTTTTTTTTCCAGCCTCAACATGAGAAAACAAAATTTTGAAAAAAAAATCTGTAAAAATGCCTCCGAACTCAACAAAAACAGACGCAACTTTTTGCCGTCTTCAAGTTTTCCACGAATCCTCTTTGTTTTCGTGTTATACGGGTTTTTTAAAATTTCCTCCTTTTTCACAAAAAACAGAATAACTTTGGAAAAAAAAATCGCTCAATGTTTTTAAAAAAAGGCAATTGAAGCTCCTACTTTCCCTTTTATAAATCCAATCGTAAAAATTTGTCAAAAAAAATTTCCTCTAGAAGATGGGTGCACCTGAAAAGAGAAGGAAAAAGGCGAAAAACAGCTGTTTTCAAAATAGAGTCCAAATCTAAAAACAATTTGTAGAGATAATTAAAAAATCAGGAAATGAAGCCGAATTCTTCCCCTTTAAAATAACATTGTCTCTTTTTTGACTAGTATTTAGAGGTGTGCGAATAATTCGTAAATTCGAAAATTCGCACGCCCCTAATATATATTTTTTTAACAACGATTTTTTACAACAAATAATGAAATAACATTTAAAGAAATTTAAATAACTTCCGATACTAACCGGTACGAAAGATTTGACCTCCGAAAATATCAAAATCGGTATATCGGTTTCGTACTCCTTCTTAAAAAACTTGAAATCGTAGTTGACTTTTTGAGACTGTATCAAGTCAGTGATGGCCTCATAATTTTGTCTGCCGCTCGGAGTAACTTGACCGGGCTGGAGCCGAGTTTCGTTTATCACCAAATGAGTATTTTCACTCAGCTGCAAAATTCCACTGGTCAATCTGTTGCAGTCGTAATCTTTCCTACGAGAAATTTAAAAAAAAAACAAAATTATTGAAATACATGAATTTTTCGAGCTATTTTTCACCTCAATAATGTTTTGATTCTCAAGAAAAACTTACTTGGGTATGAGACTCATTTCGTTGAGGCCCTCAAGCGTGAGTTCGATATAGTGAGACTTGGGCACGAAAGTCGCAATTATTTCATAAAAATCTTCAGCGAATGTTTTGGATTTTGTTAGAGAAACGTTCGAGATGTTTATCGGAAAATTTCCCAAACAAAGAATATCCTTTCTCACGTATCTGAAATGCAAAAAAAAATCAGATTATTTTCATTCGTCTTTTATATATTTATTTATTTCATTTGTTTATTTAGATCATAAAAACAAACGAATTTTTTTTTTAAACAAGCTTTCATTAGTCGTTAATAAAAAATAACTAAAAACTTAAAAATAAAGCTAATCCGATTGGAAATAAGTTTTCAAATAAAAGCGTGTTACACCCTCTTTTTTATCTTGCTGTTAAAATGTAACACGCTTTTATTTGAAAACTCATTTCCAATCGGAATAGCTTTATTTTTAAGTTTTTAGTTATTTTTTATTAACAACTAATAAAGCTTGATTAAATTTTTTTTTTTCGTTTATTTTTTACTTTTTAGTATTTATGATGTTAAATAACTATTTTAGTAATGTATATCTAGTTTCGCAAAATTATTTTGCAAAATTTGTTAGACAAAATTATTTCACACAATTAATTTGCAACATTTTTCTGCAAAATTTATGCAAAAAAATGTTGTCAGACATTTTTTTGGAAAAAGACTGTTGCGCAAAATTTTCGTAGAGAAATGTTGTGAATCAATTGCTTAAAACCATTTTGTAAACAAAATTTGGCAAAACAATTTTTTTGCAAACAATTTTGCGAAACAATTTTTTTTGCAAAAAATTTGCAAAGTTTCTGTGATAATATTGCATTGTCATTCGATTTACATATGCATGACAAATTTTAACTCAATCGGAAACCGGTAAGTGGGTCAAATTTAACTTGCAAGATTAATTGAATTAATTAAATAAATAAATTAAATAAATTAAATAAATTAAATAAATTAAATAAATTAAATAAATTAAATAAATTAAATAAATTAAATAAATTAAATAAATTAAATAAATTAAATAAATTAAATAAATTAAATAAATTAAATAAATTAAATAAATTAAATAAATTATATTAATAAAAGCTTTTAAAAATATGTTACAATTGGTATTTCCAGCTATCGAGGAGAGCCCGCATTTTTGTTAATTTTTTTGTACTTTTTCAATTTTTTTTAACGTTTTTCATTTTTTTTTTTAAATATCTTTTTGTACATTTTAATAAACGGTATCAACGGACCCATGTACACCGATAAAGTCTATTCAAATTTGAGTCAAAGGCTACTCTCGTCTCTCGATTGCAAAAAAGAATTAATTTACCCTCTTTGGATACACCGACGTTTCTTTGGCCAATGAGTACTTTTTTAGTTCGATTTAGACACGATTTTTGGGAATGAAGCAATGATACCGCTTTGTCCCTGAAATCGTCTTCGCAGTATCAAAACGAGATTATTTTATTATTTTTCCCTGTCTACGATTAATAATGATAAAATATCAATATCTGCACTATTTCGTTAGATCACTCTATAATAATAGATTGTATCAATGAAAATGCATTTGAAATAATGGATTCTCCACTACGGCAATTTTTTTATAGTCTGCAAATATATCAAGTGAAAAACTGTTTGAATTACAGACGAATCGAAGATGTCAATTCTGAGAAAAAAAATATCAAAACATTATTTGCTCCAAAAATGGTATATAGAGTTTTCGGAGGAGTTTGTAAAAAATTTTAGTGAAAAGCACGTTGAAAATCCTAAATTTCATGTTGTACTTTTTTTTCGTACGACGAATAATTTTCGAGTTACAAAATGGTACAAAAGAATTTTTTGCAGTTTTTTTCGGCTAAAAAATGTAATTTAAAAATCTGAAAAAAATCACAAATTTTTTTGATAGTTAGAACTACTTTCTAAAAATTTGTATGCGATTTTTAGCGATTTCAAAAAATGGACTGGCTGACTTGACGTGGAATGCCTCCAAGTTTCCTTTACGAGGAAGCAATGTGCAAATGTCCAATTTGCAGGGTTTTTTTTTTTTAATTTTAAACTTACACTGCTGATATGAGATGACAAATCAAATAGTTTGCAGCGAGCTCATCGCCACAGAGAAGCTCACGAAAAATCGTGTGCAAATCGTTCCTCACGCTCTCGGCTTTCGACAATATCGGCCTGAAGCTCGTTGACGAAGAATCTTCAGATTTTGCCGAGACTATTTTGATCGCGTGCAATCGAGGTACGATCGAAGCTGGTGGATTGTGCGTCAGAATTTCAAGATCTTCGATGTCATTTTCGGAATCGTGAATTTGGCTGAGCATCGGATCCAAAGAAATGAAAGCCACGATATCGACGATCTCATTGATTTTATAAGATATTTCATCATCGTAAACCTGTTTAAAACAATTCAGTGATCAATTATTCCACACTCAAAAAAATTCTTTAAAAATAGCCAAAAGCCAAAAGTTGGATTGAAAATTATCGTTATTTTAGCTCGTATTTTATTCTAATTTGAGCTCCATTAACGAGTCGTCAATTTTATCAGTGATTTTTGAATCAAAATACTTTTTTTTTCTCTTCTTCGCTACGGTCCAACTTTTGGACAAGTTTAATTATGATTGTTCTATTTTTCTTTTGATTAATGACCTTCACGATGCAAGCTTTACCATCGTCGTTCGGAATAGGAAAGTTCATTATGTGCTCTCTCGAAAGACAAGAACTTTTCATCTCCGTACAATTGGATTTTCCGCTTGAACCAACGTTTTCAGTCTTTTCTTTCTTTCTCGGTGGCTCCGAACAATCCATCATCTCGTCTTCGCCGAGCTCTCTCTTCGTCGAAGAGCTCGATGGATTTTGAATTTCGTCCTGACAGCGAGATTCCTTTTCCTTTGCCCATTCGTTCAAGCCAGGAATGGATATTACGACCAGCGTTTGCCTCTCCGATAATTTATTGTTCTGCGAATCCATCTCGACGCTCTCGACATCTTCGTTCTGAAATTCAAAATTTCAACAAAAATGTCAACGGTCTTCAATTGTTTCTTTATATTTTTTTTTTCCGGAAGGATGGAAAGAGAGATGTAGGCAGCATTATACATGAGACGGACAATTCTTAAAGCGTCTCACACCTTTTGCTACCCTGAATGATAGTTTTTTTCTTTCATTCATTGATATTTGCCCTGCATCGAGTCCGGAACGTCCATTGAAAAGAGACGAGGAGTGTCGATCATTTCCCTCCAGATTGGAAACTTACAGTGCGTGTTCTTAAGGCGGTATTCTGGTCTAGAGACATTTTGAGCTTTTTGTTCAGCTCGATAAAAAAAATATATATATATTTTTACCATTATTTGTTTACAAGATATTTATTAAAATTTTGACAACAACAAAAAATGATTTTTTTCAAAATTCTAGATCAGAAAAACGATCGGCAGTTTTTCGGCATTTTTTCGTCAACGATGTTGATTATATTAATCATTTTTTCGAAAAATTAATAATTAGTCAAAAAATTAGTAATTGATGAACAAATATTTCTAATTTTTCCAAAAAAATTAGTAATTAGTGACAAAATATTTCTAATTTTTCCAAAAAAAATTGTAATTAGCAAAAAAATATTACCAAGTTTTTTTCTAAATATACTAATTGGTAAGGAAGATATTTCTAATTAATTTTTTTTTAAGAGCAGTAATTTTTAGAAAAGTATTGTTCATATTTATGTACTTGTGTGTAAGGATTATTAATACGAATATTTAATCAGTACTTATTAAAAATGCATTAGTAATTTTTTATTATTTATTACTTTTTCCAAAATTAATACAACAGTTCTTCATAAAATATTGATTTTTTTGGTCATTTAGCAATATTTTTCTCGCTAATTCTTGGAAAAAATGAATAATATTTTATCTTTAATTACTAATTTTTTTGGAAAAATTAGAAATATTTTGTCACTCATTATTATTTTTTTAGAAAAATTAGTAATATTTTTCTGGTGATTATTAATTTTTCGAAAAATTGTAAAATAAAAATAGATAAATTTTGTTCACCAATCACTAGACCAGAATACCCCCTTAAAGTTATGCTCCAATGTGAGGGACATAGTTGCTGCGTCACTAAAATAGCTATAACTCCAAAAATTACTGGAATTTAAAAATTTCCTTTCAAGGAAATATTCTTAAAGGTCTAAACTTCAAGAATAGACAAAAAAAATTGATTTTTTCAAAATTCTAGACCAGAATACTGTCTCAATTGTTCCATTCGCCGATTATGAAATTATAACTAATAATTACCAGACATTTGGCAAAATCCATGTAGACTCCGGAGCGCATAGCGGACTCGCAGGTTTCACAATTTTTCACCTCGTAACGCTCAAAGTAATACTCAGGATTGTAGATGTCCTGAATCATGCCGCGAAATCTCACGATTTGGCCGTCTCGGACATTGTTCAACGACGTCGTGTTCAAAGACGGAATTTTTTTCACCAAATCATCGTTGTTCAGGAATAATTTGCAGGCAGATTCATTTGCCGTGTAATATTCGGGTGTCCAGTCGTGGAATACTTCTGAGGGACAAATACTTTGTTGTATAAAAGAACAAAGCCGGTCATAACCTCAAAACTTTTTAATTCTTGAGGACAAATACTTTGCTGTATAAAAGGACAAAGCCGGTCATAACCTTAAAACTTTTTACTTCTTAGGGACAAATACTTTGTTGTATAAGAGAACAAGCCGGACATAAACTCAAAACTTTTTAATTAAGTATAAATGCCCTCGGTTTTACATTTTCATTTCATCGAGTTGTCGAGAAACATTAATTGAAAATTTCTGCTCCATCTCGCATTGACAGAAGCAGGACGACGCCGAAAAGGCGGGCTCTAACGTCGCCATAACCCAACTTTCTGATTGTGTTTTTTTTCGATGAATTCGTTTTCAAGTATTTCACGATTGACGGATTTGTATACTTACCATTCATTTTTGGAGGATTCTTATAATACGAGAGTTGTGTAGCTTTTATCGCTGCGTTAATAACGATGAAAAAAGTTGCACCAAAGGTCCAAACAGGTCCGAAACTCCGAAAGCTCCGAAAAGTCACTCGGTCTGCGGTCAGCGGCTGCGGCGTCTGCGCAGGCAGTGTTGCCAAACCGCGATCGATATAATTCTTCAGATGGCGCATTGGAAATTCTTTAGATTTCTTAGTTACGTTAGGGGATGACTCGGGACATTTCCTACCTTACCTGCAGTCTAGAATCCTTACCGACAGTCAAGTAATTCACTAAAATAATTACAGTTGATTAAAAAAAAGGTAAAGCGATGTCTTGAAAAATTCTAATTGCGCAAGGTTTTGAATAACGAATTTTTTCGCGAGTCGTTCAGTTGTTTGGTCGCAAAATAGCGGCTCTGTATGGCTAAAAAAAACCTGGTCGAGATTCAATTCTTTTCCCATCCCTCATTAATTATCGTTATTTTTATAATTATGATCATCTTTATAATTATTTATCATTACATTTCAACTAAGTGTCTAGCAATGATTTTGTTCATTATCGCTCGTCGGTATGAGAAAATATACAGAATCGCGCGCGAGCAACGTAGAGCTCTGTTTAATTAAAGAGCCAGCGGTAATCTGAAATGTAGCTTTCGAGCAAGGCGTTGAAACAATCATACGGCGTTTCGCGGGAAGTTAGCTAGCGAGATGAATAAAAATAAAATCGCTCGTTTATTAACATTCAAAGCCGCAAATTCTAGCGTCAAAGCGTATCTCGAGTCAAAATAATTTCTCTCTGATAAATGAAATTAAAATATTAAATATTAAAAACATTTGATATTAATATTAAAATATTAAAATATTAAAGTATTAAAATATTTCGTACACTTTGGAGCGAACGTTGAAGAATAATCATCATGTAGATTGAATTTTGATAGTAATGAAACAGATAAAGAGAAATAAGAATATATATGACCAGTAAGATTGAAAAGAAGCTTGGAATTCGCGTGTGTTGTCGAGGCCCTTTGTTTTCATTCTTATCATGGCATGAATATAACACGCGAGCTCTGAGGTGGTCCATTTTGCCCCACATTCCAGAGGTATGCGTCACCTGTTGTCCGCGCGCAAACCGGCGCTCCCTCTCTCACTCGATATCCCACTCTTCGTCCTCTCTCGGTGTTGGACGCCGAGAGAACTGGTTCAGGCGGGCAGGCGCGCAGGCGCGCACAACGGGTAGCATCGCACGGCGCTCTCTCGTCAGTTCCCCTCGAGCTCGCCTCGAGGAATGTTCGGTCGTGTTGCGCGCCTCGCTAAATTTTTCCGCGCTCTCTACTGGTTTAAAAATTTTCGTGCCGTTTATATTCTCGCGTCATTGTCGATTGCCTGTGTACCGCGGTTAATAATATCGATATAGCTACGTGTAAAACGACGCTGTGTGTGTGTGAACGAAAAATTTATCGGTGATAAGGCAGTTTCTTTGTCGTTCGCTCCAATTTTTCGCGACTCGCGAACAAACTCGATCGTGAATATGGATAAATACGATATTCTCAAGGATTTATAATACATATTCGTGACAGGCGTTAAAGAATTTTGTGTAGAGTCAGTTAAAATTCGTGATATTATTATGACTTTCACGAAACGTCCTTTCGTGTCAAGCTTGAAATCGTTTGCGCCGTTTTTCCAATATTTAAAAAAATTGTTATTTGCGTGAATAAATTAAACAAGTTAAATTCTCGCGATATTACTCTTTTAATTAATACGATTATTTATTAATTAATACTTTATTAATACGTGGCGCGCTGAATTTTTTTTTCGTTATTTTCGTGAATAAATTGAATAAATTAAATTCTCGCGATATTACTCTATTAATTAATACGATCATTAATTAATTAATACTTTATTAATACGCGTTGGGCTCAAATTTTTTTTTTGCGCGCTCCAAAACTTTTGAACGCGAGATTCTTGCTCGTTATTTTTCTGTGTTTATTCGTACTACTTTTTTTTCGTGTAAAAAATCACGCCACGATCTTTTGATTTTTTTTTTTTGACAAAATGTTTGAAATGTGTCGCGGTAAATTGTGCAAAGTGACGTCAAGCTGTCGCAGATTGTCGATTGCCACGATGAAGCAGAAACTGAGAAGGATTTCAACGACGCTGTCATTTTGGCAGCAACGATGCAGCTGTTGGCAGACTACAAGAACATCCAAAGGGTAACGTTGATTTTTTAATATTAATTATCAATTACCCTCCCCGCCCGATGCATAGTGACCGCGAGTCGTCTAAAAATGCCGAAATGCTCTCGATATTTCGAAAACGACTCGCGAGTGTCCCTTTTATTGTCTCGTGCATATTTTATGTGTTTTAGTCGACAGGGTTTACAATTTTCTCGGCTATTTTTAAATGCATTTAAATAATCAAAAGATAATAAATGTTCTCTTAATATTGTCGAGAGACTGACATTTTTTTATTTTATTACAAAATAGTAGTTTTTCGGCCGAGAAGATTTTTCGCGACGTACGATAGTTGGAACGCGACTTTCTTTTAAGTAAAGGCAAAAGAGTGTGGATTGATTTTAAACATTCTAAAACTACCCCTTTAGGGGGTTGAAAATTTGGAAAAATTCTATCCTCGAGCGATGGGGGATGCATAATTTTTTTATCAGAGTTATACGTTCTGGGACCTCGTATAGAAAATAGTAAAAAAAATATGAATAATTTTTGACTTTCGGAGAGTCCCCTTTTGAGGGAGTAAAAATTTGAAAAAATTCCATCTTGGAACGATGAGGGCTTTCTCAATTTGCCGAGCGGAGCGAAGCGCGCCCGAGCTGGCCGGATCGTGCCGAGCCGAACTCAATTACATAATTGAGCGGCCCGAGCCGAGCCGTGCCGAGCTCGTTCGAGCCGAGCCGAGCGGAGCGATACGGATCTTGGTGGAGCCGAACGAAGCAGGCCGAGAGTCGCTATAAAGCTAAACTGTGCCGAGTCGAGCTCAGTTGAGCAGGCCGAGCCAGTCGAGTCCACGGTTATCCGTGGTTGAGCTTAATATGCGCAGGTCGTGTCGTTAGCCTAGTTGAGCCTAAGCTGGTCCGTGCTTAGCCGAGTTCGTTCGATTTGAGCCGAGCAAGCAAACTTAAAAGTTGAGAATCTCTCATCGAAAATTATTCATATTCATAGTCAAAAATTATTCATATTCACAGTCAAAAATTATTCATATTCACAGTCAAAAATTATTCATATTCACAGTCCAAAATTATTCATATTTATTTTACTACATTCTACAAAGTCCCAGAGCATGAAACGCTAATAAAAAAAAGTTGAAAACCCCTCGAAACTCGTAGATATAATTTTTTCAAATTTCCACCCCTTCTAAGGGGTAGTTTTCGGATGTTTGAAACCAATCTAATTATTTTTTGCTTCACTTACAGTCACTACGACCATGTTGCGACCCCAAGTTGGGAAAAAATCATGATTTATCCTGGAATATATATTTCTTTAAAAGTCAATTTGTCGGATCGCAACGATTCAAATTTCAGCATCATTTTTCTCATTTGAATTCTTGGCAAAGCTTCACTTTGCCCAGAAGCTCCGGAACGAGCTTCACTCGTTTCGGAGTAAAAAAATCCATTTCGGGCAGCACGATTTGGATTATTTGATAAATATTGGAATTTTAATATTTTCTCTGTGACGAGACTCCCGCAACGTCGTAGATTACTAATCCGTTTTATAGGCTTTTCAGCTACAATGTCGATATCTATTTTTAAGTGATCGTTGTACCTCGTAGAGATCTGCCTCTCTACGAGGTGCAACGATAGCGAATTTGCATGGTATGTCTGCCGGCGCTCCTCCTTGGGCAAGAGGAGCCCCAAATCTCTGAAAGCTTCGGTGTCGGACACGTCCCGGGACGTGACGCTGGTTCAGGAACCGCGTGAACTGGGAAAACCCCAGTTTTCCCTAGGGCAGGTTGACACCTTAGCGGTGTGAATGAGAACGAGTGATTGTAGTTAAACGTTAATTCGACGTGGATCCATTTGGGTATTAGGGCCTTTTTTGTATGAGGGTGTCGCGATTTGAATTTTTTTTCAAAACCGTTAAGTGGGTGAAAAATAGGCAGGATTGTACGCGATTATATTTTCATATCAAGTTCTTTTCTCGAGTATGTTTCAGCGTATGTGAGATTAAATATCAACATGCAGAATTGCAATGCCGCTTTGTACTCTGTGTCAATTGATCAAAGATTTTCTCTTTTTTTTTCTTAAATAAATCGAGACCTTGCTCGGCTTTTTCAAAAGACATTTTATCCGATGGAAAATCGTTGAGCAATCATTATTTTCAGCTCATCGTGGGAAAATCGTGAGTGATGTCTATTCTCGAAGGATCGCATGAGTATCGATTCGAGAATAGATTCAGCCACGACAAATGTGAAAATCTTTTTCACAATCACGTCGTCACTATGCAAACGGAAGAAACCAAGTCACAATCGTGTGACACCCAAATTTGTTAATTTGCTCCGATATATTCAGAATGGAGTTTTGTCCCGGGACAACTCTGTTTCTGGCATATCGTGAATTTAGTATTCGAGTCATTTTTGCGAAATAAAAGTTTCCAGAGTCATCCCCAAAAGTTGCGGTCTAAAATAAATCAATTAATACATTGTGCTCCAAATTCACTAAAAACATAATATTAAAAACAATAAAAAAACGCGTAAATAGTAAATATCGCGCGATCCTCTCGTTCTACGTTGATCGCATTTTGGTAGGGAATCAGGATGTTTTCTGTTTTTTTGTTTCAGGTCTTCGCGCGATTTTTCAATATTTGTTTCCCTTACTGGGGTAGGATGTTTCTGATTTGTTTGTTTCAGGTCTTCGCGGGATTTTTTATTTAATATTTAATATTTAATATTAATATTAACATCTAATATTAATATTAGAATATTTAAAATATTAAAATATTTTGTACACTTTGGAGCGAATGTTGAAGAATAATCATCATGTAGATTGAATTTTGACAGTAATGAAACAGATAAAGAGAAATAAGAATATATATAAACAGTAAGATTGAAAAGAAGCTTGGAATTCGCGTGTGTTGTCGAGGCCCTTTGTTTTCATTCTTATCATGGCATGAATATAACACGCGAGCTCTGAGCTGGTCCATTTTGCCCCACATTCCACAGGTATGCGTCACCTGTTGTCCGCGCGCAAACCGGCGCTCCCTCTCTCATGATATCCCACTCTTCCTATTCTCTCGGTGCTGGACGCCGAGAGAACTGGTTCAGGCGGGCAGGCGCGCAGGCGCGCACAACGGGTAGCATCGCGCGGCGCTCTCTCGTCAGTTCCCCTCGAGCTCGCCTCGAGGAACGTTCGGTCGTGCCGCGCCTGTCACTAAATTTTTCCGCGCTCTCTCCCGGTTTAAAAATTTTCGTGTCGTTTATATTCTCGCGTAATTGTCGATTGCCTGTGTATCGCGGTTAATAATATCGATATAGCTACGTGTAAAACGATGCTGTGTGTGTGTGAACGAAAAAATTATCGGCGATAACGCAGTTTCTTTACCGTTCGCGACTCTCGAATAAACTTGATCGTGAATATGGATAAATACGATATTCTCAAGGATTTATAATACATATTCGTGACAGGCGTTAAAGAATTTTATGTAGAATCAGTGAAAACTTTTTGTTTCGTTATTTGCGTGAATAAATTGAGCAAATTAAATTCTCGCGATATTAATCCATTAATTAATACGATTATTTATTAATTAATACTTTATTAGTACGCGTTGGGCTGAAATTTTTTTTTTGCGCGCTCTAAAATCTTTTGAACGCGAGATTCTTGCTCGTTATTTTTCTGTGTTTATTCGTGCTACTTTTTTTCGTGTAAAAAATCAAGCCACGGTCTTTTGATATTTTTGTTTCAACAAAATGTTTGAAATGTGTCGCGATAAATTGTGCAAAGTGACGTCAAGCTGTCGCAGATTGTCGATTGCCACGATGAAGCAGAAACTAAGAAGGATTTCAACGATGCTGTCATGGATTTTGGCAGCAACGATGCTGTCATGGATTTTGGCAGCAACTATGCAGCTTTTGGCAGACTACAAGAACATCCAAAGGGTATCGTTAATTTTTTTTATATTAATTATCAATTTCCCTCCCAGCCCGATGCATAGTGACCGCGAGTCGTTCAGAAATGTCGAGATGCTCTCGATATTTCGAAAACGACTCGCGAGTGTCCCCTTTATTGTCTCGTGTATATTTTATGTGTTTTAGTCGACAGGGTTTATAATTTTCTCGGCTATTTTTTAAATCCATTTAAATAATCAAAAAACAATAAATGTTCTCGTAATACATTGTCGAGAGACTGAAATTTTTTTTCTTTTATTGCAAAATAGTAGTTTTTTCGGCCGAGAAGATTTTTCGTGAGGTACGATAGTTGGATTAGAGCAACGCGACTTTCTTTTGAAAAAATATATTAATAGTAAATGTAAAAAAAACTTTGCTCTGATCGCGCCATCAATATCAAAAAACATTTGGCTCTTAAAGCAAAATTATTTTTCTCATGTACGACTCGTTTTTTACGAAAAATTATAGAACTGTCAAATGATAGTTAAAATAAATAAAAATTCACGCGTTTTTTCATGATATAATTCTTTCAAAATAATATTTTCGTCAATGAAGCGCTGTCTTTTCTGAATTTCTTTTGTATTTTCTCGTTTGAATTCTTATCAAAGCTTCACTTTGACGATGCTGTAATCCGAATCACTGTGATTCAACGAAATTGACTTTGAAAAAAAGAAATTATTCGTGTATAAATCGTGATTTTTTGCATATTGCATATATATTTTTTTTATCAGAGTTATACGCTCTGGGACCTCGTAGAAAATAGTAAAAAAAATATGAATAATTTTCGACTTTCGGAGAGTCCCCTTTTGAGGGAGTAAAAATTTGAAAAAATTCCATCTTGGAACGATGCGGGCTTTCTCAATTTGCCGAGCGGAGCGAAGCGCGGCCGAGCTCGCCGGGTCGTGCCGAGCCGAACTCAATTACATAATTGAGCGGTCCGAGCCGAGCCGTGCCGAGCTCGTTCGAGCCGAGCCGAGCGGAGCGAAACGGATCTTGGTGGAGCCTGGTGGAGCCGAACGAAGCAGGCCGAGAGTCGCTATAAAGCTAAACTGTGCCGAGTCGAGCTCAGTTGAGCAGGCCGAGCCAGTCGAGTCCACGGTTATCCGTGGTTGAGCTTAATATGCGCAGGTCGTGTCGTTAGCCTAGTTGAGCCTAAGCTGGTCCGTGCTTAGCCGAGCTCGTTCGATTTGAGCCGAGCAAGCAAACTTAAAAATTGAGAATCTCTCATCGAAAATTATTCATATTCATAGTCAAAAATTATTCATATTCACAGTCAAAAATTATTCATATTCACAGTCCAAAATTATTCATATTTATTTTACCACCTTCCACAAGATCCCAGAGCATATAACGCTAATAAAAAAAAGTTGAAAACCCCTAAAAACTCAAAGATATAATTTTTTAAAATTTCCACCCCTTCCAAGGGGTGGTTTTCGGATGTTTAAAATCAATCTAATTTTTTTTTACTCCACTTAGTCACTACGACCCTATTGCAACCCTAAGATGGGAAGAAATTTATCCTGGAATAGATATATTTTTTTTTAAAGTCAATTCGTTGGATCGCAACGATTCAAATTTTAGCATCATTTTTCCCATTTGAATTCTTGGCAAAGCTTCACTTTGCCCAGAAGCTCCGGAGCGAGCTTCACTCGTTTCGGAGTAAAAAAATCCATTTTGGGCAGCACGATTTGGATTATTTGATAAATATTAGAATCAAGCTTTTATATTTTTGTATATTTTCTCTGTGACGAGGCAGTGTATATGGAATATTTTTCTCGAGTCTTCTTGAACGTCGTAGATTACTAATCCGTTTTATAGGCTTTTCAGCTACAATGTCGATATCTATTTTTAATTGATCGTTGTGCCTCGTAGAGATCTGCCTCTCTACGAGGTGCAACGATAGCGAATTTGCATGGTATGCCTGCCGGCGCTCCTCCTTGGGCAAGAGGAGCCCCAAATCTCTTAAAGCTTCGGTGTCGGACACGTCCCGGGACGTGACGCTGGTTCAGGAACCGCGTGAACTGGGAAAACCCCAGTTTTCCCTAGGGCAGGTTGACACCTTAGCGGTGTGAATGAGAACGAGTGATTGTCGTTAAACGTTAATTCGACGTGGATCCATTTGGGTATTAGGGCCTTTTTTGTATGAGGGTGTCGCGATTTGAATTTTTTTTCAAAACCGTTAAGTGGGTGAAAAATAGGCAGGATTGTACGCGATTATATTTTCATATCAAGTTCTTTTCTCGAGTATGTTTCAGCGTATGTGAGATTAAATATCAACATGCAGAATTGCAATGCCGCTTTGTACTTTGTGTCAATTGATCAAAGATTTTCTCTTTTTTTTTCTTAAATAAATCGAGGTCTTGCTCGATTTTTGTTTAAAGAGATTTTATCCGATGGAAAATCGTTGAGCAATCATTATTTTCAGCTCATCGTGGGAAAATCGTGAGTGATATCTATTCTCGAAGGATCTCACGAATATCGATTCGAGAATAGATTTAGCCACAATAAATGTGAAAATCTTTTTCACAATCACGTCGTCACTATGCAAACGGAAGAAACCAAGTCACAATCGTGTGACACCCAAATTTGTGAATTTGCTCCGATATATCCAGAATGGAGTTTTGTCCCGGAACAACTCTGTTTCTGGTATATCGTGAATTTAGTATTCGAGTCATTTTTGCGAAAAAAAAGTTTCTAGAATCATCCCCAAAAGTCGCGGTCTAAAATAAATCAATTAATACACTGTGCTCCAAATTCACTAATAAAAAAAAAAAAAAACGCGTAAATCGTAAATATCGCGCGATCCACTCGTTCTATGTGGATCGCATTTTGGTAGGGAATCAGGATGTTTTTTTTGTTTCAGGGCTTCGTTGGATTTTTTAACTACATTTTTTTCTTTCCATGAATAGGATGTTTCTGATTTGTCTGTTTCATGTCGTTGTGGAATTTTTTAATTAATTCTTTTCTGTTTGTTTGTTTCAGGTCTTCGCGGGATTTTTTTATATTTCTGTTTCAGGGTTCGACTTATTTATTTTAGGTCTTCATTTTTAATAATTTTTTCTCCGTTTCACGGTTTTATTTTTTTGTTTCAGGTCTTCGCGGGATTTTTTAAAAAATTTCTGTTTCGGTTTGTTTCATGTCGTTGTGGAATTTTTTAATTAATTATTTTCTGTTTGTTTGTTTCAGGTCTTCGCGGGATTTTTTTTTATTTCTGTTTCACGGTTCGACTTATTTATTTCAGGTATTCGTTTTTAATCATTTTTTCTCCGTTTCACGGTTTCAATTTTTTGTTTCAGGTCTTCGCGGGATTTTTTTAAATTTCTGTTTCAGGGTTTGATTTATTTGATTCAGGTCTTCGCAGGATTTTTTAATAATTTATTTTCTTTTTCACTAATTGATTTTTTTGTTTCTGTTTCAAGTCTTCGCGGGATTTTTTTAAAAATTTCTGTTTTGGTTTGTTTCATGTCGTTGTGGAATTTTTTAATTAATTCTTTTCTGTTTGTTTGTTTCAGGTCTTCGCGGAATTTTTTTAAATTTCTGTTTCACGGTTCGACTTACTTATTTCAGGTCTTCGTTTTTAATCATTTTTTCTCCGTTTCACGGTTTTATTTTTTTTTTTCAGGTCTTCGCGGGATTTTTTATTATTTCTGTTTCAGGGTTTGATTTATTTGATTCAGGTCTTCGCAGGATTTTTTAATAATTTATTTTCTTTTTCACTAATTGATTTTTTTGTTTCTGTTTCAAGTCTTCGCGGGATTTTTTAAAAAATTTCTGTTTCGGTTTGTTTCATGTCGTTGTGGAATTTTTTAATTAATTCTTTTCTGTTTGTTTGTTTCAGGTCTTCGCGGGATTTTTTTTTATTTCTGTTTCACGGTTCGACTTAATTATTTCAGGTATTCGTTTTTAATCATTTTTTGTCCGTTTCACGGTTTCATTTTTTTGTTTCAGGTCTTCGCGGGATTTTTTTTTATTTCTGTTTCAGGGTTTGATTTATTTGATTCAGGTCTTCGCAGGATTTTTTAATAATTTATTTTCTTTTTCACTAATTGATTTTTTTGTTTCTGTTTCAAGTCTTCGCGGGATTTTTTTAAAAATTTCTGTTTTGGTTTGTTTCATGTCGTTGTGGAATTTTTTAATTAATTCTTTTCTGTTTGTTTGTTTCAGGTCTTCGCGGGATTTTTTTTAATTTCTGTTTCACGGTTCGACTTATTTATTTCAGGTCTTCGTTTTTAATCATTTTTTCTCCGTTTCACGGTTTTATTTTTTTGTTTCAGGTCTTCGCGGGATTTTTTTAAATTTCTGTTCCAGCTAGAGTTTGATCTATTTGATTCAGGTCTTCGCAGGATTTTTTAATAATTTATTTTCTTTTTCACTAATTGATTTTTTTGTTTCAGGTCTTCGATGAATGGATTGGTAATTACTTTTTATTCTCTTTTTACGCTTGTCTCTGTTTTACACATTTCTTTCCTTCGTATCTGCACTGCTTTTTCTTTCTTCCTTTTCTTTAACGCTAAATAGCAAAGGAGGAGTATGGTAGCACGTATAAGCCTCTGTCTCAGCTATAAAGTTTCTCTTCGCTTCGATTTTTTCTGTTTTCATCTTTCTCTTCCAAACGGCCTTGCTTTTATTGCTTCCAATATTTTTTCGTTTTCGCGCTTTGCTTAACTAGAAATTTTATGCTAAAATCTTTTGCACGGCTAAAATACGTGCTCCATACTCCGAGTCTCGATGCGCAGTGACCTTCAAGTGGTGAGACTCGAAAAACTTTTTTCATCGGAATATCAAGACATTGACATTATTTCTGACCAAAAAAAATATTTCGTCATTAGTCGTTATATTCCAATGAAATGTCAGTTTACTAACAGCTGCGCAATCTAACTTTTCAGAGTTACACATAAGTTACATAAAATATCATTGTGTACTTTTGATTTTTGGAAAAAAAATATATGGGTCATTCCATGTCAAATCGACCAATAGTTGGAATCGACCCCTTTCAATTTCGAAGAAATTTGGTCAGAAGTTTTCTTTTATCATAAAACGAAGTTTTACCGAAGGAAAAAAAATGAAACTATTTTTGTCGAAAGTTATGCAAAATTTCACAATTTTTTCAATATATCACGTTTATTTCTCAAATGTCTCGAAAACTATTATAGTTACGAAAAAATCGGTCTGCATTCATCTTAAAGAGTATACTTGGGGCTACGAACAAAAAAATGTTCCGAATTTTTTTTTTTTTAAATGATGAATTTGGAGCATGTTAATTGTTTTTAAACGTGTAAATCCACGATGAACATTAAATTTTTGGTTCAATTTTTTTTATAGAATACCTCGTGCTCTTAAAGGATCCTGAAACTTTTAGAAAGATGCTTTTTTTTTGTTTCAAAAATATGAATTCTTGAATTTTGGCAAAATAAAAATTTTTTTTCACCTCTAAGTTAAGTAAAGTTGAGCAATCATGTAATTTTGTAATTTTTAGCAGTAGAAATTACATGATTGCTCAACTTCACTTCACTTAGTGGTAAAGATAAAAATCTTTTTACCAAAATTAAAAAATTTACATTTGTCGGAGGAGGCATGGGTTAATGTTTAATTTCTTTGAAAAGTGACTGTGGATTTTCTAATTTTCGTTATTTTGGGGTTGCGGAGTTTATATTTTATTTATGAACGTTGAATTGATAACAATGACGGTTGGGATTAAATTTTGGAAATAATTGCTCCGGGATTTTGGTTTCTGAAGGATTTTGCGATTATTGAATAATGCTCTTCAAAACGTTTCTAGTTGTGCACCATATCGATCTCATTTTTTTTTTTCAAAGATCCTTCTAGCGGTGAGAATAATTTGTGAATGCACTTGTCCCGAATTTTTACTGTTAATAGGTGTGATTTTTATGCAAATTTATCGCTGATTGAGAAATAAATTGAATTTTCTCATTTGGCTCGTTATTTCAAAAGATTAATTATGTTGTCATTCCTATTCATTAATTCCTGTCCCAATTTGAGCGGCGATGAATTAACCATAAATATTTAGAGGGGAAATTTCAATCGGTAGGCAGTGTTGCCAGGCCGCGATGGATATAATTCTGGCGCCTTGAAAATTCTTTAGATTTCTTTAGGCACGTTAGGGGACGCTCGAGTCATTTCCTATCTTACCTATCGTCGAGATTCTTTACCGACAGTCGAGATTGCCGGCAAAACAGCGCATATCAAGGCCGAAGAGCCTTTCTTCAGAATTCTTTAGAAATTCTGAGATTTCTTTAAAAAAAACTTAAGAATTCTTAATTCTTAGAAACCATCTAAATTTCTTTAGATTTAAGAAATTTCTTAGAACCTGGCAACACTGTGCGCAGGTCTGCGGTCACTGAACTGACTCCGCTGGTTTTGCCCGGCTGGTCGCCTTCGGCGATGTGGAGTGGGGGAAAGGATATATATGGGTCATTCCATGTCAAATCGACCAATAGTTGGAATCGACCCCTGGCAATTTCGATGAAATATTTGTTCAGAAGTTTTCTTTCATCCAACAAGACTAGAAACTCTTTCATCATAAAACGAGGTTCTACCAAAGGAAAAAAAATTAAGTTTATTTTTTCGACTGTCATGCAAAATTCAAAATTTCATCATTTTTTAATTTTTTCAAGTTTATTTTTTAAATATCTCGAAAACTATTATAGTAAAAAACGTTCTGGATTCGGCGTCTTAAAGAGTATACTTGGTGCTACGAAAAAAAAAATATTCCGAAAAAAATGTTGAAAAATGATGAATTTGGAGAATTTTGAATTTTTAAAAATGGTGAAAATCCATGATTGACATTAAATTTGTTGTTGTTTTTTTTTATATAATACCTTGTACTGCATCTTAAAAGATCAAGAATTTTTCAGAATTACGTTTTTTTTCTTCAAAAATATAAATTTTTGAATGTTGCATTATTTTCGAAATTTTTTTTTTTTTATTTTCCTCTGGTAGAACTTTGTTTTATGATAAAAGAAAACTTCTAACCAAATTTCATCAAAATTGAAAGAGGTCGATTCCAACTATTGGTTAATTTGACATGGAATGCCCCATATACATATATATAGTTTCAAGCACACCTGGCGGCGAAATTGCGCGACACATCTCCCGATCATATCTCATCCGCGCAGTGCTCCGTAGATGAGTTTTCTCAAGATCTGACGAGAAGAGGAAAAAAAAAGGTTTCTCGTCCAGGGCGTGGAATGTACATATACAAACAAACACAGTGAAACGTCATAGAGAGCAAATGGAGAGCATCGCAGAGAGAGCAAAAGAGTGCATCGAGCTGTAATTACATCAAAACAAGAATAGTTTTTTAATGTTTTTCTCGTTGTTTTTTTCTCTGTAGTCGCTGCAGTGGAGAGAAAGAAGGGGAAAATTGGTCGGGGACAGCTAGAGCAGCTGATTTCTGGCTCATTTGACGGAAACTTCAAGCGGATTCAAGTCGATGGATGGAAGAAGAATTAACGATTGATTAGTGCCGAAGAGGGCCGCGGGGCAAGGAGGCGCCACTGTACAGCGGCATTTGAGCGTGAGTCACGATATTTAACGCGAAAACTGATAAAAAATCAGTCTCACGATTAGATAGATTATAGATAATAAATCACAACGACGTGGCAAATTCTCAAATAAGTCGTGCCATCACGTTCCCTTTTTTTTGACGAAAAAGATTTATAATTGGATATCGATTTTCTACCGCGGTTGGTTTGTTGTCAGGGAGTGCATTTAAAGGGTTATTCTCAGTCAAGAGGCCAAAAACGATTTTTCAAGAATTTTTTCTACAAAGACATTTTAATTTGTTAAGGTAAAAATTTATAAACATATTTTTGTAACTTTTAAATTTATTTTGAAATTTTTGTTTGTAAAAAAAAATGAGTCGAAGCCACTGCAATCGATCTTCGGAAGATCCTCTAAAAAAAAGCAGTGGGTTTGTTGTTACGCAGTGCATTTAATGGGCTTCGCAGTCAGGAGGCCAAAAACGATTTTTCAAGAATTTTTTCTAGAAAGACATTTTAATTTATTAAGGTACAAATTTATAAACATATAAACATACACAGTCAGGATTGAAAATCATGGCTGCGAATGACCCCTCAATTCGTCCATGAGCTTCAATTCATCTTATTTTTTTTTTACGGTGAACAGATAGTAGACAAGACTTTTTTTGCCACTCGATTCGTTTAATTATACGTTATTATAATTTTAATCTCTATACCACTTTATATTAACCATTTCTTTTTATCTTGGCACAATTATTTGAATTTTCAATATTATTTAGAGATTAACAGATTCATCTAATTGAAAATTAGATAGATTTGGCTGAAAGTTTTTTAAATCTTTTTTTATCCCTTTCTAAACTATTAAAAACATTTCTCAGAATTTTTTCAAATTTTTTTACCCGACCAAAAAAAAAGTAATGAATTTTTGAAAAAAATGGCTCTTTTTTTCAAAATAGCTATAACTTTTTCAAAATTAGACTTATCGGAATGCTTTTTTTTCAAAATTGTCGTTTTTAAATGTACTTTAAAAAAAAAAATACAAAAAAAATTATTGAAATCCATCTTCATCGTTTTTTTTTTTAGATTTTTGGAAATTTAAATTTCTTTTATCAAATTTGGAAGTTCTCTGAACACCCTCAAAAATTTTCAGAATGGTGGTATGAGAAATAAGGCTAGTTGAAATTTTTTTTTCAATTGGAAAAATAAAAGAGTTTAAAAAAACATCACTCTGAAAAAATTTGAGGATTTCCAGAAAATGTCAAAGATTGATATAATAAAAAGAAAAAAAATCAAAAATCATAATCATCGAGAAATTTTCGATTTTTCCAAAATTAAAAAAAAAACCCATCTTGGGTTTCAATAATTTTTTTGTATTTATTTTCAAAAAGTACATTTAACGACGAAAATTTTGAAAAAAAACATTTCGATAAGTCAAATTTTGAAGAAGTTATAGCTATTCTAAAAAAACAATTTTTTTCAAAAATTCATAACTTTTTTTTTATCAGGTAAAAAAATTTGAAAAAATTCTGAAAAACGTTTTTCATAGGCTAGAAAAGGATAAAAAAAACTTTCAGCCAAATGGAGAGGGGTCGGTTTCAAAAGTGTTCGATTTGGCGTGGAATGCCTCATATACATAAAAATTCTTGCCATAATAATCAGCGGGGTCTCTAAATTCTCCAGCAATACCACCACATTTGCACTTGAATCTAATCGCATGTTATTAACCATATTCTTACAACAAACAATAATATCATCACTTTTAAAACCGAAAAAAATATAATTGAAACTTTTGCCAATCGCCTTGTTCGATAATCGATATATCTTGCAGGTGATGCCGCTGAAACGATGCCAAAAAGATTTGGCAACCTAATTTGTCTGAAAAAGATGCTGCGGAGGAACAATGCGAGCCCCATTTCATGCGCATAGAACAAATGTTCAATTCTGCTCTATCGATCGAAGACTTTTGACCTGGAAGAAGTTGGCGATGGCGAAATGATGGATGGATCGACCGATCGATCGAGAAACAAGGCAGAACGTGAGACAGTTTTTGGAAAAATGGGAAAGAAGAGGGAACCGATTTGCTCGTTGAAATCGACGCGTTGCTTGAAAATTCCGCTGCGATCGACCGAGCAAATATACATAATATTTCTCATACCGGTGATAATCGGTTGTTGCATTTACGTGATAAACTTTGCGGCCGATCTCGTCGTCGCGATACAACATTTTCGAGAGGGAAATCTGTTTTGGGGTGGCAGCACCATCGCTCTGATGTACGCGCCGGCAGTTGCCTATTTTGCCCTCACCGTGTCGCGCCCTGATTGGTGGATGACCGAGGACGATAAACTCACAGATGGCGTTCTAACTTGGTTTACCGTGCAAATTTTTCAATTATTGGCCTTCCCCATGTTCGCTCTTTACCGTTACGCCGAGCTGATCGTTCTCGCGGTCGACGCGACGATGCTGAGCGGCGACGAGAGGACGAAAACCCTTAATATCGCGGCGGCGCCCGCCGCGATCGAGCTCTACTTCTTTCTTCAAGCTTGGTTCCAAGCCGCGCCGCAAGCGGTTTTCCAAACTCATCTGATGTTTCGCGAGTACACTTTGGAACGCACCCATCAAACCGGTAGATTGGAGTCTTTGATTCAATCAGGTCGAAAAAAAGCGATTTTTCAAGAATTTTTCTCTAAAAAGACATCTTAATCAATCAACGTATTTGGGGCGTTCCATCCCAAATCGGAAAGTTTGAAACACTTTTTTACTTCCTCAATTTTTTTACATCTTTTAGTACCCATCGAAATTCCTGTTGAATTTTGACATTTTTTTTATTACCCTTTTACAAGATATTGAATTTAAAAGAAAAATCGCTCTTTTGGTTTTTTGAAAAAAACGCGAAAGTTTCAAAAACACTTTTCACACATTAATTACGGGTTTAAAAATATGCTTAAGATTTAAATTTGAATTGAAATTAAAAAAAAAAATCGGTTTTTTTTTTAATCCTGACTCTGCCCCCTTAGAGCAGAATATCAAACACATCCTTTGAGACTTGTGTATATGGGGCATTCCACACCGATTCGACCTGGGTTTGACCCTTCACCTCTCCGATTTCATCCGCAATTTTTTTATGGTTTTGTAGTACCTCTGAAAAGCACTCAGGATTTTGTAAATATTTTTTTGGAGCGATTTAACGTAATTATAATTTTATAAACAAATTACTGTTAGCCTAAATATAAAAATCTCCGTTCCTTTTGTTCAAAACAAGCTTTTTGGAAAAAAATTTAAAAAAGAATAGAAGGAGATACCTGAATTGATAATATTTGGATGATGGCCCACTCAATTCAGGTTTCTCCTATTTTTAAAAAGCTTTTTTTCGAAAAAGCTTATTGAAAATAGAAGAAAAGCCCACTTTGGCTCAACGCTTGAAACTTTTCATACACAAAACAAGATTTTCGTGATTGTTTCAGATTTTTGAATTTCGACTAACAATAATTTGTTTATAAAATTATAATCAAGTCAAATCGCCTCAAAAAAATCTGAAAAAAATTCTGAGTGCTTTTCTGAGGTACTTCAACGCCACAAAAAATTGCGGACAAAATCGGAGAGGACCTCAGACCTCAGACCCAGGTCGATTCATTGTGGTAGCGATCGGCAGTATCGATTTTTTCGTCAATGATAATGATTATATTAATCATTTTTTAGAAAAATTAATAATTAGTCAAAAAATAGTACTAATTTTTTATAAAAATTCGTAATTAGCGGATAAATTTTAGTAATTTTTCTAAAAATATTAGTAATTAGTAAGACAATATTGTCAATTTTTTCAAAAAAATTAGTAATTAAAAAAATATTTCTAATTTTTCCAAAAAAATTAGTAATTAGCGAAAAAATATTACCAAGTTTTCTCCTAAATATAAGTAATTGGTAAGGAAGATATTTCTAATTAATTTTTTTTTTAAAGCAGTAATTTGTAGAAAAATATTGTTTATATTTACGTACTTGTGTGTACGAATTGACTCATGGTTATCAGCTCAAATAACTCAATTAAAAGAGTTGTTTTATTTTTTATAATAACTAGATCTTTTAAATATTTCACACATTAGTATTTATTGTATCGAATATCATACGATATCACATGAGTTATTATTCATACGAATATTTAATCAGTATTTATTAAAAATGCATTAGTAATTTTTTATTATTTACTATTATTATTTTTTTTATTATTTTTCCAAAATTAATACGACAGTTCTTCACAAATTATTGATTTTTTTGTTATTTAGTAATATTTTTCTCGTTAATTACTAATTCTTGGAAAAAATTAGTAATATTTTCTTGCTAATTACTAATTTTGTAATAAAAATTAGAAACATGTTCCTGCTAATTTCTAAATTCTTTCAAAAAATTAGTGATATTTGGAAAAAATTGGAAAATAAAAATAGATAGATTTTTTTTGCCGATCTCTGCATTGTGGAATGCTCCATATACATTAGGGTGACAGTTATTTGAGCTTTGGCGAAAAATGTTCGACGCCACCCCAAAAACATAATCAAGGTGTATAAAAAAAAATCTGTGTAAAGTTTGGAGGCGCTCGGAAAATTGGAACACGCGCCACCAAGCGATTGAAATTTTAAATGTAAAATATACATGTATTTATCCCACGCATCAATGATTTTTTTTTCCGACTATAATATTTGTGAGAAAAATTTGAAACTTGGTACACTTATTGTGCATAGTATGGTGCACAAAATCAAATTTTTTCAATTTTTTTCGTTCATAATTTTATTAATGACAAGCTCCGTAGAGATGCCCAAAAAACATTTAAAATTTCCAATTTTCCGAGCGCCTCCAAACTTTGCACAGATTTTTTTTGACACCTTGATTATGTATTTTCGGGTGGCACCGAACTTATTTCGCCAAAGCCCAAATAACTGTCACCCTAATATATATCCTCCACGGTGAATCTCAAGAAAAAATAAACCTCTGAAAAAGATATTTTAAAAAATGCCTTTTCCACAGTCGTAGTACACATGGTCTGCATCCTGATGTCGATGGTCGTTCTGGCGAAGGAGACGGCTTCGTTCCAGAGATTCGAGAGTCAGCGGATAAACGGTAGAAAGTTGCCATGGGCGATGTGGCTGAAGAAGTATCGGATTGGTCAAGAGATCGGCAGCAAAGTGGAGAAAAAGCCATTGCAGTTGGAGCCAGCAACGGAATTGCGAAATTCAGTGATGCCGCTCATCAATCCGGAAGATGTCGCCACCGTCCAAGATGAGGAGGATGAAGAGGAAGCGGCGAACGAGGATGGAAAAGCGACGCCGGAAAATACAGAGAAATCCCAAGTGAATTTCGTTCGGCGGATCTCGATGACTCCGCCCTTGCCGCCAAAAAATGCCCACGTTAAACCACCGCCAACGCCAATTCGTGGAATAACGAGCGTGCCATCTTTGCCGGTACCGGAAATGCCGGCGCCACCGAGACCGGATTCCATCGTCAGAGACAATGGCAATTCTGAGCTTGATCAGCAAAGAGTCGATGTCGCGGAGTCATCGGGAATAATCAGGAACGAGGGCGAGTCGACGGCGGTGACCTCGAAAAAATGGCACAATTTTCGTGTACCGCGAAGAAAATACTGCCTCAAGGGACTGGACGAGGACGACCCGGTTGGAAAATTCGTCGCTTTTCTATGGTGGTTCTTCTTCATCACTTCGCGAGTCTTTTCCATCGCAATTTTCTACGAATTTCATCCTTTTTGGCTGCTCGGTGTTCTCCTATTTCACTATTTGCTGGTGCTCGTCTATCTCTTCTATCATGCCAAATATTACGACGTGACGAATTTCTTCGTCACTCTCTGGCTCGGTCTCGTTTACATTTTCAGCGCCATCGAGTACAGGGTCAAATTCAAGTACGCCGATATTTCGTTACTCGCTTATTACACATTCGTCATCATTCAGAACTCAATTATGACCGTCACGTGGTTCATCCTCGACGATTGGAGCGGTTTTTGGTACACTTTCATGTTTTTCGCCATATTCCTTGGTATGGTACTCTGTATCATGTCCGCTGGTGTTTACAATGTTTTGCTTAAACCAAAAAAACGACGGATTTACGCCAGTTGACAGGGTAATGTTAATTGACAGCGGGATACGTGCTTGTGAAAGAGACGATTTTTCAATCTTTTTTATAAGGATCGTCCAACGATCCATGACTGAATAAAACGCTTTTCTCTCTCTCCGTCAGGGTTGCAAAATTTTTAACGAAAAAGTAATGCATTAATCGTTGCTTTTTTAATGGCCAATGAAAATAATTTTTATTAACCATTAACATTTAATGGTTAATGGAAAATATTTTCATTAACCATTGATATTTAATGGTTAATGGAAATTATTTTCATTAACCATTAACATTTAATGGTTAATGGGAAATATTTTCATTGACCATTAAAATTTAATGGCTAATGGAAATAATTTACATTAACCATTAAAATTTAATAGCTAATAGAAATGATTTCCATTAACCACTAAGTGTCAATGGTTAATGGAAATAATTTCCATTAACAAATAAATGTTAATGATTAATGAAGTTATTTTCAATTATCAATACGAGTTAATGGTTGTTGAAAATTATCTCCATTAACCATTACGCGTTGATGGTTAATTGTAATAATTTTCATTAACCAATTACATTAAATGGTTAATGGAAATTATTTTCATTAATTATGAATATTAAATCGTTAATGGAGATAATTTTCATGAAATATTAACTCTTATATATTAATGGAAATCATTTCCATGAACCATTAACATTTAATGGTTAATGGAAATAATTTTCATGAATCATTAAGATTTAATGGTTAATCGAAATAACTCCCATTAACCATTAATATGTAATGGTTGATGGAGATTATTTTCATTAAACATTAATATTCAATGGTTAATGGAAATAATTTTCATTAATAAATAAATGTTAATGATTAATGGAAGTTATTTTCAATTATCAATACGAGTTAATGCTTAATAGAAATTATTTTCATTAAACATTAACATTCAATGGTTAATGGAAATAATTTCCATGAACCATTAAGATTTAATGGTTAATCGAAATAACTTCCATTAACCATTAACATGTAATGGTTAATGGAGATTATTTTCATTAAATATTAACATTCAATGTTTAATGGAAATCATTTCAATTAATCAATAAGAATTAATGGTTAATGAAAATGTAAATGCATTTAAAAGTGTAATGCATTATTTGCAACCCTGCATCACAGTAATGTAACATATGTTATATCTCGGCAATATAACATGGAAATTACATGTAATGTTACAATGTTATTCCTGTGTAACATAGTTGTTATATAACGTGCGAGTAACGTGTTATGTAACATTTGTTATACGCAGGTTACATAACTGGTATATAACTTCGTTAAATTACAGTAATGTAACGTATGTTGTATCACGGCAATATAACATGGAAGTTACATGTAATGTTACAATGTTATTTTGTAAATTTTGTTTGATGAGAAAAATGCCACAATCTAAAATCATGAAATTTATACTATGAATTATAAGACATTTAAAAATACCACAATTTGTGAAAATTCAACATTTCCAGTTAGAACGTAACTAGGAAATGAAACATTTTTCGTACCAATTTGCACGAGCAAGGAAAAGAAATCATTGCCAAGCATCACAATTTCTTTTTAACTCTAAACATATTTATTCAACGATAATCTAATTATGATAAACTACAAACTTGAGAGATTAAGTGACGCAAGAAAAAAAACGAATAATGACCCACCTTAAAGAAAGCTGTACATAGTGTAATGCTTAATCATATGTAATTTATCTGGTCTGGCAGCAAATTCCATTCATCGTATCGTACGTCGAATTGTGTTTAAAAAAAAAATATATTTACACTATTCGCAATATTCTTCGTGAAAAACGTTACTCTTCGGATGTCGTGTTAATTTGCTTCTTCATAGAGGAAGTTTTGTTTTTGTGCAAATGTTTTTTTTTTCATATTTTTTATGCTAGTATGAATCAAATATCCTAAGACGCCGAGAAATCACTTTTTTTTTTTTTAATATCCGGATGTATGTGAGTCATTCCATGTCATTTCAACGACTTTTTGTCAGTGACCCCTTAAATTTTTATTTATTTTTTAATATGTTATTATACATGCAAAAATAAATATCCATGTAAATTTTTAGCTCTCTATCTTGAACCATACCAAAGTTATTGACTTTTGATAAAATATTCTTAAAATAATCGTAACTTCTACAATAACCAAGATATTCTAACTTGTTAAGAGATCATTTTTTTTCAGGGTACTTTTTGAACAAAATATCGAAAATTAAGAAAAACAAAATTTTGATGTTTTTTGGTTGTTTTGAGCTAAAAAATTGGATTTTCTTTCAGTTTTCCTTCTATATTTTTCTTTTTTTATTATAAAATTCTACCTAAAAAACAAAATTTTTCAGATTTTACCGAAAATGGGATTCAAATAACTGCTTATTAAAAAAAGTTGTTTTCGATTTTTTTTTATTCGTAATTTTGATATTTTTTCTTTCTATGACTACAATAGTTAATTTCAATGATGTTTAAATAAATTATTTAACTTCTCTCACATATTTTCTTTGTAAATTATTATAATTAACATTAAGAATTACAATTTAAGTACGTTTTGCACTTTATTCAATTTTTGTTTACATAAAAATTGTAATTCTGAATTTTAATTATTATAATTTACAAAGAAAATATTAGAGAGAAGTTAGATTATTGATTTTAATATCATTGAAATCAACTATTGTAGTCTTAAAAGGAAAAAAGTAAAATTACGAAAAAAAAAATCGAAATTTTATTTTAAATAAAAAGTTATTTGGATCCCATCTTCGGTAAAATCTCAAAAATTTTGTTTTTTTACGTAAAATTTTATAATTTTTTTTGAAAAAAATCGAAAGGGTCCCATTGAAAGAAAATCCAATTTTTTAGCTATAATCAGCTTAAAGGGATTTTTGTTTTCTCAATTTTCGATATTTTGTTCAAAAAATACATTGACAAAAAAAAAGACCTCTTAAGAAGTTAGAATATCTTGGTTATTGTAGAAGTTATGATTATTTTGATAATATTTTATCAAAAATCAATAACTTCGGTATGGTTTACTAAAGCTAAAAATTTACATGGATATTTCTTTTTGCATGTATAACAACATATTAAAAAATAAAATAAAATCGAAAGGGTTACCGACAAAACGAATTGCAAAATATAAAAATAAACTTCAAACGTTGAGGCTGGTTTCGAAAACTGAAACAAGTCTCAGAAGAGAAATAAAAATAGGTTAATAAAACCTATGAAAATAGAAAAATATGATTAAAATGGATTTTTCTCCGAATTATCGACTGAGCAAAAAGGATGAGAAGATAGTAACAGTTTGTTTTCGTTAATTTTTCGTTTACGATAGGAATATGAGCGCGATAGCCTTTGAATATTCATTGTCTTTGAATTTTTGAATATTTGGCTTTTTGAAAAGCTCAAACGCGAAGACTCGAGTCTCTGTGAAGAGTTCCAAGTTGCGCCTCGAAGAGAACGTCGTTAACTAGTTTTTCCGCCACTATTCGCTGATCGATGCGCATGTTTCGCAATTTTGCGGCAACATTACGGCCTATAGCGTCGAATTCGTCCTCGACGACGAACGAATTATTGCCGTTTGGTAATTTCATCATTTCCGTTGATTCCGGAGTTTCTTCGTACTTCCGGCGACGCGCTGCTAACGGCGAATCCGGCCAACTCGCGCCGTGCTCCGTCGTCGCCTCTTCGCTGCTTATTTGACCCTCGTCCTGAAAAACGACGATTTTATTAAATTTCTTTTTTGCAATGTATATGGGTCATTCCATGTCAAATCGACCGATAGTTGGAATCTACCACTTTCAATTTCGATGAAATTTCGTCAGAAGTTTTCTTTGATCATAAAACAAAGTTCCACCAAAAGAAAAAAAAAAATTTTTTTTCGAAAGTTATGCAAAGTTCAAAATTTCACCATTTTTTCAATTTTTCAAGTTTAATTTTTAAATATGTGGTTACGAAAAAATCGTTCTGGGTTCGTCTTGAAGAGTATACTTGAGGCTGGGAAAAAAAAAATAATACGAAAGAAATTTTGAAAAAATTAATTTGGAGAATTATGAATTTTTAAAAATCGTGAAAATACCTCAACATTAAATTTTTTGTTCAATTTTTGTTATATAATACCTTGTACTGATCTTAAAAGATCCTGATATTTTCAAAATTGCGTTTGTTTTAAATATGAATTTTTTAATTTTGGTAAAAAAATTTTTTTTATCTCTAAGTTAAGTAAAATTGAGCAATCGTGTAATTTTTACTGCTCAAAAGTACGAAATTACGTGATTGCTGAACTTTACTTAACTTAGAGGTCAACAAACAACTTTTTTTTTACCAAAATTTATATATTCATATTTTTGAAGAAAAAAAACGCAATTCTGAAAATTTCAGGATCTTTTAAGATCAGTTCAAGGTATTATATTTTTAAAAAAATTTAACTAGACAACATAATGCAAACTTACATCTGTATACCACATTTTACGGAAGTTTCATATTTTCTAAAGTGTAAAAATGATTTTTTCGTTGAGAAATATACCTTAATTGATGATAACATTTAGCTCATTGTGTTTAATAGCGTGGGAAATTTGACAATTTACCTCTAAATCAAGTAGAGTTAAGCAATCGTGTAATTTGTACAGCTCAAGCTTACAAAATTACATGATTGCTCAACTTTACTTTACTTAGAGGTAATTTTTTTTTTTACAAAAATTCAAAAATTCATATTTTTGAAATGAAAAAAAAACGCAATTCTGAAAATTTCAGGATCTTTCAAGATCAGTACAAGGTATTATAAAAAAAAATTGAATGAAAAATTTAATGGTGATCGTGGATTTCTACGATTTTAAAAAATTCAAAATTCTTCAAATCTATCGTTTTTCAAAAATTTTTTTAAAAAATCATTTTGAACGTTTTTTTCGTAAGTATAATAGTTTTCGAGATATTTAAAAAAAAAAAACTTGAAAAATTGAAATTTTGCATAACTTTCGAAAAAAAAATTTTAATTTTTTTCCACTGGTAGAACTTCGTTTGAAATTAAAAGGAGTAGAGTCCAACTATTGGTCGATTTGACATGGAATATACCTGTATATATTTTTTTACCTCCTTTTTTTTACTTTCTTTTTTACGACCGACACATTTTTCGGTTTTCCCGACTCACCGCTCTGTAACATTTTCTGTAGCCTCTCTTGCTCTTGACGATCTCCATTGATTTATCCGCTGTCATGTCAATATAGGCTATCGCTGGTTTTCTTTGATTCGATTTGCACTTGATCCTCTCTATCATGAACGGATGTACCCTCTGCGATAGAAGCAGAGTTGTGAAAATAGTAATGTCAAACTAATGCATTACCCATTACTTTAAACAATGTATATTGGACAAGTATTCCATTACAAATTACAATAGTAATGTGTAATGGATGGGTGTTCCATTACGAAAAAAAAAAAAATGTGTAATGCATGCATGTTCCATTACAAATGAAAATAGTAATGTGTAATGGATGCATGTGCCATTACAATTAAAAAAAGTAATGTGTAATGGATGCATGTCCCATTACAAATTAAAAAATGTATTGTGTAGTGGATGCATGTTCCATTACGAATAAAAAAGTAATGTGTAATGTATGCATGTTCCATTACGAATAAAAAAGTAATGTGTAATGTATGCACGTTCCATTACAAATTAAAATTAAAAAAAAAGTAATTTCCAGTGGAGAATATTCTATTACATTACAATGGGACATGCATCCATTACACATTACTTTTTTTAATTGTAATGGAACACGCATCCATTACACATTCCTTTTTTTTTATTTTTAATGGCACATGCATCCATTACACATTACTTTTTTATTTGTAATGGGACACGCATCCATCACACATTACTTTTTTTATTTGTAATGGCACATGCATCCATTACACATTACTTTTTTTATTTGTAATGGAACACGCATCCATTACACATTACTTTTTTTATTTGTAATGGCAGATGCATCCATTACACATTACTTTTTTATTTGTAGTGGTACACGCATTCATTACACATTACTTTTGTATTTTGTAATGGTACACTTATCCATTTCACATTATGCAGTGTAATTGGTAATAAATACAGTAATGCAATATCAAAGTAATGCATTATTTACAACTCTGGATAGAAGGTAAAATAAGGTAAATGGAATTTATCCATTTGAGGATTCGCAGATTGCTCAAAAAAGCTCTCCCTTCATTTTTCAGCGAAAATTCGTACCTTAATGTGACTGAGAAAGTTGCCGGTCGATTTGAGATTACCGTTCAGGAGTCTCATGCACTGCAAACATCTGACGGTGACGTTGCTGTCTTCGACCCTGACGACGCTGAAAAATTCGCCGTCAAGAAGAGCCGGCAATCGCACCGGAGTCAGCGTCATATTGTTAATGGCATTAGGTTGTACCGTCGCTATTTGTCCGGCCTGTTGTTCGCCGGTTTCTCGCACCTCTCTCGCATCGCAGTTATCGTCCATCTCTTGGTGCCCTTCGCTGTGCGGCATCTGATGATTTATCTCTCGCTGCGCATCGACGTCGATGGCGCACGGGTCGAAAGTTTCTATTTTCGTCTCGAAACGCGCGGCCCCGTAAGTTTCCATTACAAATTTTGCGAGTTTGCAGAAAACTCATGAACTCATTACGAGTGGAATTATCAGTGAAATTCGAGCGAGATTTCCACAATCTGCGGAGTTTCCTTTATTCCTCTCGTATACCTTTAAATTGTTGTCCAAACATGGACTTTGAGATAACGCGGAGAGAGATAAAGATGTAGAGATAAACGCACAAAAAATGGTCGTACGAGACTCTGAACGTTTTGTAAAATTGCTTTTTTTTTTTCAGATTTAGCGATAAATAGATGAGGAGAATGATGATAACGCAGACTGCGCTGCGCTGTCAGAGAAATTTGATTTCGACTGGACGAATAGATAATGCAGATAAATACTCAAAACTTACTTTAGCACTGCGTCGTTGTTGTTATATCGTTGTTTTTAATGTAATGTGCTTTTTGTTGTTTTTAATAGCTTCGATGTGGACATTAACGCTCCGCTATGTTCTTTCGACATAATAATATTTTTGTGGTTAATCAAGCAAGATACGGTTATCTTCAGTTTCTCAACTCAAAAACAGATTGTACATATCCAGTTATTTTCGTACAAATGCGAATTGTTTCCGGCGATTATTGAATAAAAATGCGAAAATTTAATATCTATCAACATAACCTCTGAGGAGATTAAAAGTCTCTACAAGACTGTACGAGATTGTAATTTATGATTTATTTTTGGGAGTGACTGTACGTTAGGGCGCATGCGCATGCGTACATTCTTTATGCGCGGGAAATTCAAACTGTTAATTGTACTTGCGCATTCCAGACATACATTTGAACATCCGACAGCGATATTATTGCAAAATTTCGTAGGTTTACCAGAGATTTATTGTGTATAATTCTTGACGAAAAGAATGAAACATAAAATCATTCTATTCGTCTGTTTAAACATCATACAACATTTAACTAGACAACGTAATGCAACTTACATCTGTATGAGATCTTCAAAATTTATAGTTTACTCTTCGGAGTAACTGTGCGTTGCTGCGCATCCGCATGTAAGAAAAAAACAATGTATCTCTGATAAATCTATTTAAAAATGTTGCAATAATATCGCCGTCAGACGTTCAAATGTACAATGTCCGTAATGCGTAAGCACAAATCATAGTTTGAATTTTCCGCGCAAAACGACTGCGCATGCGCTGAGACAGAAGTGCGCGTGCGCGTTTCGGTCCCGACAAGTCAAATTATGGGAGCGTCCACTGTATATTAATGTTCTGTTTATATTTTGCTACATTAATTGTGAGTCTGTTTTTTGTACTTAATTATTTGAATTTTTTCTTAATCTTCAGAATTTTATACTTCTACTATTCGTAATATTCTACAGTTCAATTTTCTAAAGTATTTGAATTTTTGATTTTGAAAAAATATCAGGACACTCCAAAACTTGTGTAGGCGTTTTATTTGCAGGTTAGGTCTACCATTTCTGGAGATTTTTTCCCGATTATTATAAGTTAGAAACTCGCATTTTAAATTTAACTTGGTAAACATTCTTGATTTTAATTTACAATTTAACTTAACTAAGTTAAACCGATGAATAAAATATAACTTTCGTTGGTAAAACCGAAAATTCGCGGAATAAAATTCGACCCACCATTGAATAATTAACCGGATTTGTGAATCTGTTTTTACTCTTGTAGCAGATTAATGGAAACAATGTTGGCGAGTTTGAAAATCGAACATAGAAAACAATTGTCGTTTCTTGCCGAACAATCGCCACAAGGTATGAAAAATCGTAAATTCGAATCTTTCAATTTTCGGTGCATAAAAATATTCATTTTGCACTTACTTCTAGTGCTTCAAGATTTTTGCAAACTGGCGATGGACTATCTGCAGAAAGGACCAAATTTGAAGCTGTATAGTGCCGCCGCCCGTGAGTCTTCTCATTCAACGAAATTTGAATTGAATTTGAATTAAATATTCAAATTATGCAATCCATTTAAATTATTTAAATAATTATTTTTTGCTGTTAAACTGATCGATTTCGATGAAGAAGTTATGTTGTTCTATCATATATAAGGCATTCCACATCGAGTCGACCACCCCATTTTTTTTAAATCACCAAAAATCGCATACAAATTTTTGTAAAGTAGTTCTAACTGTCAAGAAAATTCGGGATTTTTTTTTAGATTTTTATATTACATATTTTAACCAGAAAAAAATACAAAAATTTTCTTGTTCTATTTTGTAACTCGAAAATTATTCATCGTACGAAAAAAAAAGTACAACATGAAATTTAGGATTTTCAACGTACTTTTCACTGAAATTTTTGACGAACTCTTCCAAAAGCTCTATATGCCATTTTCGGAGGAAATAATGTTTTGATATTTTTTTTCTCAGAATTGACATCTTCGATTTGTCTGTAGTTTTAACAGTTTTTCACTTGATATATTTACAGACTATAATAAAATTAGCATAGTGGAAAATCTATTATTTCAAATGCATTTTTATTGATACAATCTATCATTATAGAGTTATTTAATGATAGCTTTTTGTAAACTAGTATTTAGGGGTGTGTGAATATTCGAATTTACGAATTAGTCGTGTTTTGAATCGAATAATTTGTAAATTCGAACAATTCGATTCGTCTCGAATAATTCGTAAATTCGAATATTTGCACACCCCTAAATTTTTTGCATGAAAGGAGCATCCCGTTGATTTATTGTTAACATGGATGCAAAAAGCATTATTTATTCATGATGCATGATATTTTGGAAAAATAATAATCAGGAAATCAAGAATCTTACTCCCTGCGATATTCTTTGATTTTCAAAATAGAAATTTTAGATACTGACTCTTGTCGAATCAACGAAAAAACCGTTTAGCGTAGACTGATTTAAAATTTCCTTTTTTTTTCAAATACTCGTTAATCAAAAAAATCATCAAATTTCAAATTTGAAGAATTCAGAACAACCGGGAGAATTTTAAACATTTTATGAGAATTTTAAACATCTTTCAAGCATTTTCAAGCAGGACAATTGGAAAATGAGACCCATGAATTTGGGGCACAAAATTTCAATGTCGCATGTCAAAGTCTTCTCGAAAATGATTTACTCTTTATTATTTAAGAAAATAAGGAAAAATTAGCAAATAGTCGAATCAAGAAAAGTGCTGCATCGATGATTTTTGTTCGTTCTTTTTCCAGAGAAACTTCAGGTGGAGCCAGAAATAATCAGAAGTTCCGTGGAAGGATTGATAAATTTGCTGTTGGAGGCAAACAAGCATCAATTGGACGAGAATAATTTTCGTGAATGCATCTCGTCGTTGGGCTTCGACGAAGAGCGCGTCTCATCGTTGGTCAAACTCTACGAAATAAAACGCGTCGAGATTGAGCGAGTTCTGAAAAAAATTGGTTTCCAATTGCCTCAATATCACGACATGGAATGGAGGTTTCAAGTTCAATTGGCATCGCGTTCATTGATCAGTCAATTAACGCCAATTTTTACGATCGACCTTATGCTGAAAAATAGCGAAGAATCCAATGAAATTGAGCACGTTTTACTGCAAACAGATCCAGCAAATATGCTAAAATTGGCACAAGAACTAGAATTTGCGATAAGCGACGGTCAGACTCAGCACATCAGGTCTATCAAAAGGAACATCAAGTGATGCGTTTTTTTTTAAATTGCGATACAAACTTTTTTTAAATATCAACACGATATAAATATTTTTTAACTTGCTACAAATGAGTTATTAGTTAAAGCATTTTGCGAAAAAAATGCTTAACATTATTGTTACCAGGGTTGCGAAATTTTTAATGAAAAAGTAATGCATTAATCATTACTTTTTTAATGGCTAATGGAAATAATTTCCATGAACCATTAAATGTTAATGATCAGTGGAAATTATTTTCATTAACCATTAACATTTAATGGTTAATGGAAATTATTTTTATTAAACATTAACATTGAATGGTTACTGGAAATTATTTTCATTAACCATAAAAATTTAATGGCTAATGGAAATAATTTCCATTGACCATTAAAATTTAATGGCTAATGGAAACGATTTTCATTAACCATTAACATTAAATGGTTAATGGAAATTATTTTCATTAACCACTAACATTAAATGGTTAATGGAAATTATTTTCATTAACCATTAACATTTAATGGTTAATGGACATTATTTTTATTAAGCACTAACATTGAATGGTTACTGGAAATTATTTTCATTAACCATAAAAATTTAATGGCTAATGGAAATAATTTCCATTGACCATTAAAATTTAATGGCTAATGGAAACGATTTCCATTAACCATTAAATGTTAATGGTTAATGAAAATAATTTCCACTAACCAATAACATTAAATGATTAATGGAAATTTCCATTAATTTCAATTATCAATAAGAATTAATGGTTAATGGTTCATCGAAATTACTGCCATTGACCATTAAACATTAACATTTAATGGTCAATGGAAATTATTTCAATTAATCAATAAGAGTTAATGGTTATTGAAAATGTAAATACATCAAAAAAAGCAATGCATTAGCAACCCTGATTGTTACTATAATAAAATGTACAGAAAGTTATCAAAACTTTGAAATGTGAAAAAAATTCAAGTTCGATGTCAATATTTTAGTTCAAGTTCAAACAAGGATGCAAAAGTCCATTTACATCATCAAACGAGACGATAAGGTCTCGGAATAAAAAAGAAAAATGCAATTTTACGTAACGAAATAAGTCAAATGATTTTTTATGGTTTCAAAACGACAGAGCGAGAATCATATGCAAATTTTCATCGAATGCACACGTCCGATAAATTGGATCAAACGCGTATTGCAACGTAACGTTTCATCCTTGAAGGAAAGGAGGAAATATTCGTATATGTAAATGTGCATATATATATTTTTTTTTATTTGATAAGACCTCGATGGAAAGGGTATAAAAGTAAGAAATCGACGAGTCGTTGATCGTGCTGACCATTCCGGTGCCACGAAGCATTCATGCTTTGCAAATCGGAAAATCCTCTAGTCAAAAAAGTTGCGGTACCAAGTTTTTAGGAACAAAAAATCGTCGAACGTTTTCGGCCTTAATTGTCCCTCGAGTTTTCGACGATATTGTGTACGTAAAAACTTCGATAATTTGTTTTTTCGAGGATGTGCAAATGGAAAAAATTGAAAATACTTTAAATAATGGAAAAAATGGAAAAAATTGAAAGTACTTTAAATAATGGAAAAAATTGAAAATACTTTAAATAATGGAAAAATCGAAAAAATTGAAAATACTATAACCAATGGAAAAATGGAAAAAATTGAAAATACTTTCAACAATGGACTCGGCATTTTTTTTCATTCTTCACATCCTCGATGAAGTGTTATAATTTTTTCAAGTGTTTATCGTGAATGATTGAATATCAAAATTTTGTTCTCAGGTGAAAAATGGAGTTTTCTCTCGAGCCGGGAATGAACAAAATTACCGAATCGGTATTTGGTGCTATTAATCCTGGTGCAACCTTAACGCCTCCGGTAGCTACGATCGTCGCGGAAACCGTGATGACCGTGGGGCCAAAATTCGCAAAACAATGGATGCGTTACACGAATCAGACCGTCGCCGACAAAGTTCCCGAAGAAATGTTACATCTCATCGATCCTCACTGGTAAAGGAAAAAAAAACCCTTGATTCTATCGTCATTCTATTTTATAATTCATTGTTTAATTAGAATTTCAATATTCTCCATAAATAATACAAAGGTGGTGAACAAATTGTAAATAATGCATTCCTTTGATAATGCATTACTGTATTTATTACCCATTACACTGCATAATGTGAAATGGATAAGTGTACCATTACAATTAAAAAAAGTAATATGTAATGGATGCATGTTCCATTACAAATAAAAAAAGTAATTTGTAATGAATGTGTGTTCCATTACAAATAAAAAAGTAATGTGTAATGTATACATTTCCCATTACAAATACAAAAAGTAATGTGTTATGTATGCATGTTCCATTACAAATAAAAAAGTAATGCGTAATGGATGCATGTCCCATTACAAATCAAAAAATAATGTGTAATGGATGCATGTGCCATTACAAATTAAAAAAAAAGTAATATGTAATGGATGCGTGTTCCATTACAATAAAAGAAAGTAGTGTGTAACGGATGCATGTCCCATTACAAATAAAAAAAAAGTAATGTGTAATGGATGCATGTGCCATTACAAATAAAAAAGTAATGTGTAATGGATGCGTGTTCCATTACAAATACAAAAAGTAATGTGTTATGTATGCATGCTCCATTACAAATAAAAAAAGTAATGTGTAATGGATGCATGTCCCATTACAAATAAAAAGAAGTAATTTGCAGTGGAGAATATTCCATTACAAATAGAAAAATTGCCATGCTCGTATTAGAAACTTGCACATTGCTGTCTCATTATTTTATTTCGCTCAGTAAAAGTCCATCCACAATGGGATTTGTATTGGTATTTGATGGGTATTTGTAATGGGACATGCATCCATTACACATTATTTTTTTAAATTGTAATGGAACGCGCATCCATTACACATTACTTTTTTATTTGCAATGGAACATGCCTACATTACACATTACTTTTTTTAATTGTAATGGAACACGCATCCATTACACATGACTATTTTAATTTGTAATGGAACACCCATCCATTACACATTACTTTTGTAATTTGTAATGGAAAACTTGTCCAATACACATTTTTTAAAGTAATGGGTAATGCATTACTTTTACATTACTATTTTCCACTATTACAAATAGTCATTTCCGGACTTACAAATATATCTGTAACTTCGAAAATATTTATTGGGTTGACGTAAAATTTTCTGTGCACACTTAAATTACATTACAAAGATGAAAATTAAAGAAAATCTTTTTTTTTTTAATGTTGACTGCGTATGACCCCTTAAGTTGAAAGGTTGTGCAAATTTTCAATTTATATATTTTAAAAAAAAATTGTTTTGAACAGAGCGACGAGCGTTGAGGAACTTTGAGGATTCTGAATGGTTATTTTATCGATATTTTATTTTTTAGGTATCAATATCCACCGATGGACCCATTATGGCACAAAATTCTCGGTCTCGTGATGGTCGTTATTGGAATAATCGGCTGGTGTGGTAACGGAATGGTCGTTTACATATTTCTCGTTACACCGTCTCTTCGCTCTCCCAGCAATATACTTGTGGTTAATCTGGCATTTTCGGATTTCATAATGATGGTAATAATGTCACCGCCAATGGTGATTAATTGCTGGTTCGAAACTTGGGTCCTCGGTGAGTTTTTCCTTCATTACCATTTTTTCGTAACTCTGATAGTTTTCGAGATATAAAAAAAATAAACTTTCAAAATTGGTGAAATTTTGAATTTTTTCCTTTGAATTTTTTTCACTCTCAGACTCTTTTTGAGCTCCTGCAAAAAAATTTGAAAAAAAATCTTATCCATCATTAAAATCCTGTGAAAAATGAGAAGAAAATTGGCAACAGGAAGCACATTTCAAAAAGTTTTTTTTTTTGTTTTGTTTTTTTTTTTTTTTTTTTGAGAAAGCCAAAATTTTGTTTTTCATATCGGTATTTTGGATAATTATTATTTCAAGATTCTTGATAGGAATTTTTAGTTCAAAAATTGATAATATGGGAATTGCTTTTTTTTTTTTTTTTACAGGTCCTCTCATGTGCGATATTTATGCGATGGTTGGTTCGTTGTGCGGAGGTGCATCCATATGGACAATGACAATGATATCCCGTGATCGTTACAACGTTATTGTAAAAGGAATGGCCGGAAAACCATTGACCATGAAAATAGCCGTCGGCGAAGTGTTACTGATTTGGTCATTCGCTCTCATATGGACAATATTTCCAATGGTCGGATGGAATCGGTCAGTATCCGTTATATGGGCCATTCCTTGTCAAATCGACCAATAGTTAGAATCGACCCCTCTCAATTTTGTTGAAATTTGGTCAGACGTTTTCTTTTGTCACAAAACAAAGTTCTACCAAAGGAAAAAAATTAATAAATTTTTGTCGAAATTTCAAATTTTTTTTCATTTTTTCAAGTTCATTTTTTAAATATCTCGAAAACTATTATAGTTACGAAAAAATCGTTTTGACTTCGTCTTGAAGAGTGTACTTGGGCAAAAAAAAAATATATATTGAGGAAAAAAATTTTGGCAAATGATGTATTTGGAGAAATTTTAATTTTTTAAAATCGTGAAAATCCACGATCAACATTAAATTTTTTATTTAATTTTTTTCATATGATACCTTGTACTGATCTAAGATTTAAGAAATGTACTGTTTTAGGAAAGAGATCCTGAAATTTTCAGAAAGGTGTTCTTTTTTTTTTCAAAAATATGAATTTTTGAATTTTGGTAAAATTTTTTTTTTTTCATAATCTCCAATTTCAGTAAAGTTGAGTAATCATGTTATTTTAACTGCTCAACATTACAAAATTACATGACCGCTCAACTTTACTTAACTTAGAGGTGAAAAGAAATTAAAAAAAAAAAATTTCCTAAAGTTATGCAAAATTAAAAAATTCACCATTTTTTAAATTTGTCAAGTTTATTTTTTAAATATCTCGAAAACTATTATAGTTACGAAAAAATTGTTCTAAATTCGTCTGAAAGAGTACTTATACTTGGGGCTACGAAAAAAAAATATTCTGATTTTTTTTTAATGATGAATTTGGAGAATTTTGAATTTTCAAAAATCGTGAAAATCCACGATCAACATTAAATTTTTGGTTCCGTTTTTTTAATATACTACCTTGTACTGATCTTAAAAGATCCTGAAATCTTCAAAATGGTGTTTTTTTTTCTCCAAAAATATAAATATTTCAATTTAGGTAAAAAAAATAATTTTTTTTTAAATCTCCAAGTTGAGTAAAGCTGAGCAATCATGTATAATTTTGTCATTTTGAGCAGTAAACTTAATAAAATTACATTATTGCTCAACTTTACTTGACTTAATTTTACTTAGTTTTTGAATTTTGGTAAGCAAATTTTTTTTTCACCTCTATTGTCAAGTACAGTTGAGCAATCATGTAATTTTATAATTTTTAGCAGTAAAATTTACAAAATTACACGATTGCTCAACTTAACTTAATTTTACTTTATTTTTGAATTTGGGTAAAAAAAAAAAATTTCCCAAAACTCAAAAATTCATACTTTTGAAAAAAAAAACACCATCCTGAAAATTTCAGGATCTTTTAAGATCAGTACAAGGTATTATATTTAAAAAATTAAACCCAAAATGTAATGTTAATCGTGGATTTTCACGATTTTTTAAAATTCAAAAATTCTCTAAATTCATAATTTTTTAAAATTTTGCTTCAAAATATTTTTTTTTTTCGTAGCCCCAAGTCTTCAAGACGAACCCAGAACGATTTTTCGTAACTATTATAGTTATTGAGATATTTGAAAAATAAACTTGAAAAATTGAAAAATTGGTGAAATTTTGCATAACTTTCGAAAAAAATGTTTAAATTTTTTTCCTTTGGTAGAACTTCGTTTTATGATAAAAGAAAAGTTCTGACTGAATTTCATCGAAATTGAAAGAGGTCGATTCCAACTATTGGTCGATTTGACATGGAATGACCCATATACATTTTTTTCGCCCTCTCTATCCCTCCAATAGTCAAAGCTAACTCGAAAAACAATAATCGTAAAACAATTATTCAAGAACTTTTCGCTTCCTCGCGAAAAAAAAAATTTCCACGAAGAGGAAATAAGAGGCAACTTATCTATAAAAGAGATAGCAAAAATTTGTGAATAACTATTATTTAATATTTAATATTTTCTAAAACGTCAAAATCATGAACAATGTTTCCTCGAATTAATGTGAAATTTCGAATTATCATTAAAAACGAAAAAAAAGAAATTGATCTTCTATTAGATGAGAAAAAAACATTTATATATTAACCTGATGATGGTTTTCTGCAAAATTGTAATTATTTTTTTCTTTTACAAAACGCTTTTCCTCACCCGAGTTTATTGATATATTGTGAAAAAATATAAAATATAAAATGACGATATAACGAAAATGTATTGTTTGGCATCTCAAAAAAACCCTCTGCAAGTATTAGCCCTTCACATTTAAATTAAGAGGAATTAAGAGGGATTTTTTTTTAACTTTGGTATTTTATTAGACTTTAACCGTTGAGGTTAGAAGAGTTTTTTTAGCACATTTTTGTACATTTGATGCTCTACAAAAAAAGCTCTCTTGTGTCTAATCGATAAAACTAACCGTTCGAAAAATAATCGGTGATAATTAGTGATAATTGTGCCAAACAATACATTTTTCATTATATCGAGGAAAAAAAAATTAGTCATGTTATTTGACCCACCCTAAAATATAAAATAGTATAAAATAATATAAAATAATATAAAATATTATAAAATAATATAAAAATTAAAAAATATATAATATTTCAGATACGTTCCAGAAGGTAACATGACCTCTTGCGGTACGGATTTTCTAAATAAGGATTGGACTTCGCGTTCGTACATTCTCGTTTATTCGGTCTTCGTTTACTACACGCCTTTGTTCACGATAATACATTCGTACTGGTTCATCGTTGCCGTGAGTATCCAGAGCGCAAATGCTAATTCGAGCTCGAGGAAACTCAGAAAAGAATAGGAAAATAAAATGAAAAACAAAAAATATTTTCAGGCCGTAGCTGCTCATGAGAAGGGCATGAGAGAGCAGGCCAAAAAAATGAATGTCGCTTCATTGAGAAGCGGACCTCAAGAGGGCCCGAGTGCCGAAGCCAAACTTGCCAGGGTAAAAAAAAATCACAAATTATAGATTAGTCGAAAAAAAACAACAAAAAACTAGTGAATTCTATTACGTCAATCCTAATTTTTATTATTTTTTATTTTACTATTTTATTTTAATATTATTTTATTATTTATTTTATTTTATTATTTATTTTATTTTATTATTATTTTATTCCAGGTCGCTCTGACAACGATATCACTGTGGTTTGCTGCATGGACACCGTACTTGGTTATAAATTACACGGGCATTTTTGGCGGAAAAATGAGCCCCTTATTCACGATTTGGGGATCACTGTGCGCGAAGACAAACGCATGTTACAATCCCATCGTTTATGCAGTCAGGTACGTTTATCGTGACAAAAGGAGGCTTTCTCATAAATCAAGATTTTTCTTGTGAAGTGCCATTTTTTTTTAAAATTAATTAATTACTTGATTACTTAATTAATTAATTCATTACTCGGCGCAGAGTTGCAAATAATGCATTATTTTGATAATGCATTACGGTATTAATTATCCATTACACTGCATAATGTAAAATGTGTACTATTACAAAATACAAAAGTAATGTGTAATGTATGAGTAATCCATTACAAATAACAATTGAAAAAAAAGTAATTTGTAGTGGAGAATATTCCATTATAAATAGTTCTACCTGAAATTTTAGAATCGGTCAATCTGAAGTAAAGTTGTGAGCACTTGAAATTTCGCCATTCTCAGGTGTTTGAAAATGGGGCAAAAATTGAACGAAAAAGGTTTATGATAAAATTTCTTAGAAATTTTGATTTTTTGGGAAAACTATCGGTAAATTCGGGTTCAGGAGAAAAAAATACATCGATATAAGGTTTAAAAAGAAAAACATTGAAATTTTTTTTTTTCGCATTTTGGCCAAAACTAGATCTGTTCACTAAAATAGCCGTAGCTTTTTTTCTAGGTGAAATACCGGTTTCGACTTGAACTTATTCTTTTCGAAGTCGTTGAAGCTTCCAAATGCCGCTTGGTTCGTCCGATTTCGATCAATTTTCGATTTTTGGCAGATTTTTAAAGTTTGACCACCGATTTTTGCAAATTTTTTAAGGCACACCCCTTTTCCATTTTTTCGGTGATTTTCAAAGTGCTCTCATTTCTACAAAAATTAAGTTATCGGAATGAACCAAACGCCATTCTCTAAGTTTAGTAACAGCCTTTAAGTACGAAAAATAAATTTTGAAACAGGTTGAACCGAATTAAAGTTATGAGCACTTGAAATTTCGCGATTTCGCGGTTTCTGAGAATGGGGCTAAAATTGAAGAAAAATGTTTTTGATAAAAATTCATGAAAATTTTGATTTTTCGAGAAAATTATTGGTAGATTCGTGTTCAGGGGGGCAAAATACATCGGCGTAGGGTCCGAAAAAAAAAAATTGAAAATATTTTTTTTTCGCATTTTGGTCAAAATTGTATCGGTTCACTAAAATTACTGTAATTTATTTTCTAGATAGAATTTCGGGTTCTGCATGCGCTCATTCTCTTCGAGATCGTTCAAGCTTCAAAATACCGCTTTGTTCATATAATTCAGATAATTTTTCGATTTTTGGCGAATTTTTAAAGTTCGACCACCGATTTTTGCAAATTTTTTAAGGCATACCCCTTTCCATTTTTTTCGGTGATTTTCAAAGTGCTGTCATTTCTACAAAAATTAAGTTATCGGAATGAACCAAACGCCATTCTCTAAGTTTAGTAACAGCCTTTAAGTACGAAAAATAAATTTTTGAACAGGTTGAACCGAATTAAAGTTATGAGCACTTGAAATTTCGCGATTTCGAGGTTTCTGAGAATGGGGCTAAAATTGAAGAAAAATGTTTTTGATGAAATTTCATGAAAATTTTGATTTTTCGAGAAAATTATTGGTAGATTCGTGTTCAGGGGGGCAAAATACATCGGCGTAGGGTCCAAAAAAAAAAATTGAAAATATTTTTTTTTTCGCATTTTGGTCAAAATTGAATCGGTTCACTAAAATTACTGTAATTTATTTTCTAGATAGAATTTCGGGTTCTGCATGCGCTCATTCTCTTCGAGATCGTTCAAGCTTCAAAATGCCGCTTAGTTCATATAATTCGGATAATTTTTCGATTTTTGGCGAATTTTTAAAGTTCGACGACCGATTTTTGCAAATTTTTTAAGGCATACCCCTTTCCATTTTTTTCGGTGATTTTCAAAGTGCTCTCATTTCTACAAAAATTAAGTTATCGGAATGAACCAAACGCCATTCTCTAAGTTTAGTAACAGCCTTTAAGTACGAAAAATAAATTTTTGAACAGGTTGAACCGAATTAAAGTTATGAGCACTTGAAATTTCGCGATTTCGAGGTTTCTGAGAATGGGGCTAAAATTGAAGAAAAATGTTTTTGATGAAAATTCATGAAAATTTTGATTTTTCGAGAAAATTATCGGTAGATTCGTGTTCAGGGGGGCAAAATACATCGGCGTAGGGTCCGAAAAAAAAAATTGAAAATATTTTTTTTTTTCGCATTTTGGTCAAAATTGAATCGGTTCACTAAAATTACTGTAATTTATTTTCTAGATAGAATTTCGGGTTCTGCATGCGCTCATTCTCTTCGAAATCGTTCAAGCTTCAAAATGCCGCTTTGTTCATATAATTCGGATAATTTTTCGATTTTTGGCGGATTTTTAAAGTTCGACCATCGATTTTTGCCAATTTTTTAAGGCATACCCCTTTCCATTTTTTTCGGTGATTTTCAAAGTGCTGTCATTTCTACAAAAATTAAGTTATCCGAATGAACCAAACGCTATTCTCTAAGTTCAGTAACAGCCTTTTAGTGCGAAAAAAATTTTTGGAATCGGTTAAACTGAAGTAAAGTTATGAGCACTTGAAATATCGCTATTTTGAGGTTTTTGAAAATAGGGCCAAAATTGTGAATTTTTTTTTTTTTTTTTTTTATCGTCTTCAAACGCTATTTTGATGGGAAATTCACCGCTGATTACGAATCACGCACAGTTTTTGTCGAAAAAAGTGTATTCATGGAAAAAGCAAGGAAAAACTAAAAAATATATGGGGGATTTTATCCCAAATCGGACAGTTTCAAAAACTTTTTTAAAAATATTTTTTAGTACCCATCAAAAGACCCTTCCTGTTAAATTTTGAGATTTTTTTGATTACCCGTTCAAAACATATTAAATTAACAAAAAAACCGCTCTTTTTTTGGTATTTTGGTCATAACTTCTATAATAATTGTGCAAACTAAAAGTTGTTTTTCAAAATTTTTGTTTTTTATGGCCTTTATATCCCGCAAATTTCTCATGAAAATACTGCAAATGAGCTCTGAAATGGTGAAAAAAATAAGACTAGCTTTCACAAAAGTTCCCAAATTGATAGGGAAAATGTCACTATTTTCTCACCATTTAAACGAAAAAGTCACTATTATGTCACTGTTTCTGTGAAAGTAAGTCACTATTCTACTATTTTTGACCCTCTGAAGCGCTGGCAACCCTGAAAAACCGGAATTCTTGTGATTTTTACAGATTTTGAAATTTCAGCTGAAAATAATTTGTTTATAAAATTATAGTTGAGTCAAATCGCCACAAAAAAATCTGAAAAAAATCCTGACTTCTCTTCAGAGGTACTACAAAACTATAAAAAATTGCGGACGAAATCGGAGAAGTGAAGGGTCAGACCCAGGTCGAATAAGTGTGGACATGTACATTACAAAAATGGAATTTGAAAAAAAAAAGATTTTTTGAAAATGCCGACTGCGTATGATCCTTTAAAGGTCAAACCATAACAAAACAAATCATTTGAATCCAGAAGCAAAATCTTGTCTCGAAAACCAAAACCATTTTAGTGAACCGATGGAATTTTTGCCGAAATTGAAAATATAATCTTTTTTTTTCATCAGAACTTCATCGAAAAACATTCTTTCAATGTTTTTTTTTTTTTTTTTTTTTTCACTTTTTTTCTCATAAATTAATTATTTTTCCGGCGAAAAATTCGCGCGAGTTTTCGTCAGTGACAAATACATTGAAATAAATTATTGTTATTTATTTTTTTTGCTCCATAGCCATCCAAAATATCGGGCAGCACTTCACGCAAGATGGCCATGGTTGATAATCGGAGATACGGAAAACAAACCAGCAGCACCTGCAGGAGCCGACGGAGGATCAGCAAAAGCTTGAATCATCAAGCATTATTTTTGTCCTCGACCTTTTTTTCGTCCGCGAAAAAAAAACAAAAAAAAAGAACTAACTTAAAAATTGGTCCTCGTGTAAGCTAAAAAAGTATCATCAAAGCCCGCATTTTTCGGGTTCTCTCAGCGAATGGCGAATTTTTCCGTATTTGCATGACTTGAATACTTTGTTTTGTGTACAACCAAATTAATTACGATCAATCTGGCATGCAATCGCGAAACGTAAACGTTTATGTTCTGTCTGTATGTTTTCTCCCTCTTCTTCACTCGTTATAATGTCGGATGCATGCGGGTCGTTCCATGTAAAATCGACCAATAGTTGGAATTGACTCCTTTCAATTTCGATGAAACTTGGTCAAAATTTTTCTTTTGTCACAAAACGAAGTTCTACCGAAGGAAAAAAATTAATAAAATTGTTTCGAAAATTCACAATTTTTTTAGTTTTTCAAGTCCAATTTTCAAATATCTCGAAAACTATTATAGTTACGAAAAAATCGTTTCGACTAAGTCTCGAAGAGTGTACTTGGGGTTGAAAAAAAAAAAATCTGGAATTAAAAAAAAAAGTGATGTATTTGGAGAATTTTGCATTTTTTAAAATCGTGAAAATACACGATTAACATTAAATTTTTTATTCAATTAATCTAAGATTTAAGAAATGTACTGATTTACGATAAAGATCCTGAAATTTTCAGAAAGGTGTTCTTTTTTTTCAAAAATATGAATTTTTGAATTTTGGTAAACATTTTTTTTTTTTAATTACCTCCAAGTTCAGTAAAGTTGGGTAATCATGTAATTTTAACTGCTCAAAATTACAAAATTACATGATTGCTCAACTTTACTTAATTTTTTTTACCAATATTCAAAAATTCATATTGTTAAAAAAAACCACCGTTCTGATAATTGATATTTCAAGATCAGTACAAGATATTATATTTAAAAAAATTGAACTGAAAATTTAATGTTGATCGTGGATTTTCACGATTTTTAAAAATACATAATTCTCCAAATTCATCATTTTTCAAATTTTTTTTTTTTTGTAGCCCTGAGTATACTCTTTAAGACGAACCCAGAATGATTTTTTCGTAACTATAATAGTTATCGAGATATTAAAAAAATAAACATGAAAAATTGAAGAAATGGTGGAATTTTGGGTTTTGCATAACTTTCGTAAAAAAATTGTTTAATTTTTTTCCTTCGGTAGAACTTCGTTTTATGATAAAAGAAAACTTCTGACCAAATTTCATCAAAATTGAAAGGGGTCGATTCCAACTATTGGTCGATTTGACATGGAATGACCCATATATTTAAATTCTTATATTCGCACGATCACGATTGTTCGTGGTGTTTGTTATACTTGCATGGATCATCGTAACGTTTTTAGTTCTATGCTTATAAAGAAACTGATTGGAAAGAAAGAATAAATATGATCGATGATCAATAAAAAATTTCTGACGCTCTGAAAAAAGAAGAAATAATGTACAATTTAGTGGCAAAGGATTTTTTTTCCTCATAGCTTTCGGTTTCGAAAAACCTTTTTGTCTAGATTTCCAGGCCAAGTTTTTCAAAATTTGTGTTTGTTTTGATTGATTCGAACTATTCGAGTTATTCGAATTATTCGAATTATTCGAACTATTTTGACGATAGAGGACAAAATAATTTTCAAGAATAAACTTCGATCCTTCAATTGCTCGTAGAATTTATTTAACATTAGAAAATAAAAATTCAGATACAACATTTAATCGTCTCGGACATTGGGAAGAGCTTTCACGTTCTTGCATTTCCCCAATTGTCTCCTTGCATGAAAATGTCGTTTATTTTCAATTCGCGAAACGTGAGAAAATTTGTTCAAAGTAAAAAGAGAGAGAGAGAAAAAAAAAGAGAATCTGTTCCATGCAAAATCGAGTGATAAACGACTCTTGTTTCGTGGTGAAAAACGCGAGTCGTAAACTCGACCGATGGGCAAATCTTTTTTTTTTTTTTCGAAATCAATTTACTCGAATTTTTCTCGCAGAGCTCTTCAATTGAATCCTCGGATGTTCGTTCGCTGTTTCCCGATTTTCTGGAATGCCGATAAACCCCTCGAATTTTTTCAAAAATCATTTTCCAAGCGATGGGACTTTTTCTTCGCATCCGTATTTCTCTTTCACCTTTTTCCCATTTCTCTCGCCTCGAGTCTTTTATTATTTACAATTATTTCTCTTGCACGGCTCCAAACTCGAGGGGAATATCATCAGACGGAAGATGGTCCTTTTTTTTCAATTTGGCATTTAGATTTTGCAATTTTTTTTTGTTCGCCCTCATCGTTTATGTATTGTCAATTTTTGCCCCGCTCTTGTTCGTTGTTTCAAGCGGTTATTTTTCTTTTTTTTCAGCCGAACTCTCCAAACAATCCCGTGTAGAATCATTCCTGAACGTCGTTCAAAGATGGCGGATATTTTTAGGCCGAGGATTTCTCGCTATCGGCGAGAGTCGTTACACCGGAAACCGTTGAAGTCGCGTCATTTCCGGCCGGTGCGGATTCGCCGCCGCTGCAAGCGAGAGATGGGAATCTCGCGAAGAGCGCCAACCGATACTTGGGATGGCTGTTTCAAAAATATGAAATTGGTAAATCAAAAGGAATCGTCGAATCAATAAGGATGGGCCGAAAATTCGCTTTTCTTGAAATTCTTTTAGCAATACCGAAAATATTGTTCGTTATGCTATAAAAAAAATCTGTACGGAGGGAAAAAATTGTGAGTCAATTATTGGAAATTCAATTCTCTGCAAAAAAGGTCCTAATATCAAATCATGTAAGATTCAATCCAAGATAATTGCTGTTTTAGTAAAAACATCATTTTCTTCTATCTCAAGGATCATTATTTTTTAAGAATAAAAATTCCAAAATGAATTCCAATGTTACGAAAATATGTACATGGGTCATTCAATGTCAAATCGACCCCTTTTGAACCCGACCCTTCTTTCGATTTGGCTGAATTTTTTTTTCCTTTTCTACCCCATGAAAAACATTTTTCAGGAAATTTTCGAAATTTTTTTACCCAAACATTGGACTGGACCATCAATTTTTTTATCGATTAAAAAAAACAAAATTTTCCCAGCTGGACTTATTTCACAAAATACTACTCTGAAATTTTTTGAGGATTTATAAAGGACCTCAGAGTTTGAAAAATTGAGAAGAAAAAAGAAATTGGAAGTCGTAACCCTCAAAACAAAATTGATTTAAAAAAAAAAAGTGAAGAAAAAAAATGGAAGGAAATGTCGCACACTCCATGTTGGCCGACATTTTTTCCGGAATTGATCAAAGTATTTTTTGAGTGAAACGAAAAATTCAAAATGGTGGACTTCGTGAAAAATATGATTTTTCTCGAAAAAGTGAAAAAATTCATGGATTTTAATATGTTTAACATTTTTTGTATTTTATTTCGGAAAGTACATTTATAGACGAAAATTTCGGAAAAAAACGTCCCAATTAGTCCATTTTTGAAGAAGTTATACATATTTGAAATAAAAAAACATTTTTTTTGGGTTGGGTAAAAAAATTTGAAAATTCTCGAAAAAATGTTTTTAATGGGGTAGAGAAAGAAAAAAAAATCAGCCAAATCGAGAGGGATCGGGTTCAAAAGTGGTTTTGACATGGAATGCCCCATATAAATTTGTACATTAATAAATTAAAATGTCTTTGCAAAAAAAAATCTTGGAAAATCTTTCTCATATATCAAGACTCGAAGATTGTTTTTGTAGAGAATCTAATAAAAAAAAAAGGGAATGCATTTTTTTTTCTTCATTGGAAAAATATTACAGAAAGAAAAATTACTATTTCTAAGTAAATTTGCAATTATGTTAGAAACTATCAATCCTACATGATTTGATACAAGGACCTTTTTTGTAGAGTATTGAATTTCCAATAAAAATAAGCCGCGAAATTTTTTGTTTTCAACACTTTGAACTTTAACGAACTTTGGCCTAAGATATTGACTCCAATTTTTTTTCCTTCACACACATTTTTTTTTGTAGCATAATGAACAGTATTTTCGGTATTGCCAAAAGAATTTCAAAAAAAGCGGATTTTCGGCCCACCCTAATAAACATTGTCCATTCGTCGAGGGAAAAGAAGAGATGGATTTTTGATTTTTCGAAAATTCGCACCTGATTCCATAAACGATGGGATTGTAAACGGCGTTTGCCTTTGCGAAGAGGGAACCCCAGATGGTGAAGAGAGGGCTTATCCTTCCGGACTCGAAGACACCGGCGTAATTGATGACCAAATACGGGGTCCAGGCCATGAACCACAGCGAGATGGTCATCAAAGCGACCTATATTTTTTTTTTTTAGTCGATAAAGATCTTACGATTAGCAATTATATCGGCGGAAATTCGATAGCTAAAAAAAAAGCCATTTTATTAGAAACATCAATTCACTTGAAAGTGAAACTTATCAAATTGAAGGATCATGTTTATGCCTCTAAACATGACATAATCATTATTAAGGGGGCCGTCTAGTGTGAAACCTGTTTTTTAAATGTTTTTTTCGGGAATTTTTTTTTTTACAAACCATTAAAATAAAATAATTTATGAATTGTGTATCTTTTTTATTAACATTTGAACAAACTTTGTGCATTTTTTGAAGTGAATGTATTAAATTTAATACATTCACTTCAAAAGATTCACAAAGTTTGTTCAAATGTTAATAAAAATGATACACAATTCATAAATTATTTGATTTTAATGGTTTGTCAAAAAAAAATTCCCGAAAAAAAACATTTAAAAAACAGGTTTCACACTAGACGACCCCCTTAAAATGAAAAAAAAAAAAATTGTTTTGAGCTTTTTTCCACATATTTATCGCGAACAGCGTTTGAATTTATGGAAAAAATAAAAATTTTCGAAAAAAAACATTTTTTTATTTTTTTTTTCCACAAATTTTAACGCTGTTTGCCATAAAAATGTGGAAAAAGCTCGAACATTTTTTTTCTTTTCATTTTAATAATGATTATGAAGCGTTTAGGGGCAATAAACATGCTTTAATTTTTTTCAAAAATTTGATTGTTTGAAACAAAAAATCGTTTGATAGATGAAATTGTAACATTACAGGGTTTTTGTGGGTATATTGAGCTGTAAAAGTCACGCTTAACATTTGTCGTTTTATCAATATTTTTAATTTAGCCGTTGATTTTCTAAAATACCATAAATAGCCGTTTTCCTGTTTTTTCGAATTCATGTCGAGGAAATTTTTTTTTTCCAAAAAACCATCGTCAATCCTTGTAGAGAATCAATTCAAGTTTCTGAAACCGCCCTTTTATTTTCTGTGCGATTTTCCGTCGCCGAGATATCAATGATCAAAGACAAAAGGATCCTTCTTCATTAAAAGTCCGATATCTCAGCAAAAAATGGTCGCATCGAGGTCTAAAAAAAAACAAATTGAAGCTGAATAAACAAGCTATCCGGCCTTTGCAATGGTTTAGCTGGAAAAAAATTTGCCAAGTCAGTGCAGCCAAAGAAAGAAGTACATGAAATTTGCAAAATTTTGTTCTCTCACTATTTTTCAGGATTCCGTGAAACCTGTAGATTCGAAATTTTTTTCACTAAAAAATTCAGAAACTAGAAACTTGAAGCTTCAAAATGCCATTTTTTAGACATCGATACGACAATTTTTCACTGAGATACAGCATTTTTAGAAACCACTGAAAATTTAGAAAAAATTTTTCATCCCTTAATTTTTTCCAGTAGTGCAAATTCTCATAGTTTTCGCTGATCTTCTGGTTTTTGCTTTTAACGAATAATATATTTTAAAAAATTATAGTTCCATACCTTGGCGAGTTTACATTCGGCGCTGGTATTTGCATTTTCGGAGGATCTGAGAGAAGCGACGTTCATTTTTTTCGCCTGTTCTCGCATGTTTCTCTCGTGGGCCGAAACAGCTGCGATGATGAAATAGTAACTGTAGCAGATGAGGAATAGTGGCATATAGTAGACGAAGACGCTGTAAACGAGGATGTAAGATCTCGAGAGCCATTCCTTGCTGAGGTAATCGGTTCCACATGCGGTCATGTTACCTTCCGGTACATAACTGGATACAAAAATATTTATATTATTATTATTATTATTATTATTATTATTATTATTATTATTATTATTATTATTATTATATAATATAATATTTTTATTATATTATTTATTAAATTTAATTATTTAATTTAATTTATATTATTTATATTATTGAGGTTTATTGAGGAACTACTTTTTTAAAAATTGTATGCGATTTTTGGCGATTTGAAAAAATGGGGTGGCCGCCTTGACGTGGAATGCCTCATTTGTATTAACCAGTATTTATCTAGACAGCTTTCAATCCCATGAAAAAACTATTTTGTATTGAAAAAGAATCTTTGCACGTTAAAACAAAGTGCAATCATTTTTTTTTCAATCTAGGAATTATTTGCAAATCTAACGGTGAAATTTTTTTTGTACCGATTCCAGCCGAGCATCGGTGCAACGGTCCAGATTAGAGCGAACGCCCATACTCCGAGGATCCGAAGAATAGCGCCGTTTATTGTCAATGGTTTGCCGGCCAATCCCTTGACGATTACGTTGTATCTGTCGAAAGCGATCAGCGTCATTGTCCAAATGGAGGTACATCCGTACAGGGACCCTAACATGGCGTAGATTTCGCACATGAGCGGTCCAAACACCCATGTCTCGAAATAGCAATTGATCACCTTCGGGAAGAAATATTGTAATTATTCTCTCTTATTATAAAGGGCTTAGTGCTTAAAAAAAAAATTTCAACTGATTTTCTCGAGACTCAGGGCTTGAGGATGTTGAGTCCCAAATCGCAAATGATGAGAAAATTCTGAAAATTTGGTATGTTTTTGGATGAATTATTTAAGAGGTCGTGTAAAAATTTCACGAAGATTAGGAAGCTCGTTATCGAACAATTAACATTGACAAATTAAATTAAATTAAATGTAGTCTCATGGAAACTGATATAACTTTGCGATAAGTTTTTTTATTGCACTCCGTGCGATAAAATTTTGTACGATACTCGTGCGAGAAAAAGTTTCATCGCACTCGTATCGTAATGTACTATTTTGACCTCTCAATTTTTTAATATCTACACTATATTTAAGGCAACGGAAACAAAACGAAGTTTATTGATAAATATTTTTTTTATCAGTTTCAAAAATTGTTCTTAACAAAATGTTAATATTTTAATAACGAGCTTTCTAATCGTCGTGAAATTTTTACACGACCTCTTTGATACTTCGTACAAAAACATACCAAATTTTCAGAATTTTCTCATCATTTTTCATTTTAACCCTTAAGGAGGTTGAAGTAATGATGACAGAATTCTGAAAATTTAATATGTTTTTACATGAAGTATTCGGGAGGTCGTGTAAAAATTGCACGGCGATTAAGAAGATATTTATTCAACAATTAACATTAAAAGATTTCATAGGGACTCAACGTCCTTAAGGGCTTATACGCAGTCAGTATTTTAAAAAAATCAATTTTTTTTGTAACGTAATTTTTTTTTGTAATACCCTTATTTATCTGCAATATATATTTCCCAAATTTTGAAATTTTTTTAACGACAAAAAAAAAAGAAAATAGTTATCTTTAGTTTCTCTTTCTCAGTTTTAACAATATTTGAATGGTAAAGAAGAAATGATTTTTTATTGTTATGATCGATGACTGTTTTTCTTCCTCGTTCTGAAATCTGGCTTCACTTTCAGCTACTGACATTAATTTATTCAATAATTTCGACAATGCAAATATTTAGGTTTTCATCGCAAACAGGCATTGCAATAACATAGTCTCTCATTTTTTTTACTAGTATTTAGAAGTGTGCGAATATTCCAATTTACGGATTATTCGGGACGAATCGAATCGAGTTTCCAATCGAATAATTCGAACTATTAGAATAGTTCAAACTATTCGAATTATTCGAACCATTCGAATTATTCAAACTACTCGAATTATTCGATTCGAAACTTGATTCGAATAATTCTTAAATTCGAATATTCGCACACCCCTAAAAAATGGGGCTATCAATTTTTACGTTGGTAAATTCGTCTTTCCATAAAAAATTCTTGAAATATCACTTTTTTCGACCTTCTGACTGCTTATACGAATAATCTTTGATAAACTTTAATCAATTTTAATAAACTTTAATCAACTTTAATCAATGAATGAATTCGCCTATCTCAAGGTCATCGTCGGAGAGGCGATTTCCTTTATTTTTACCATTGGCGGAGACATGCAGAACATCATGAGGAAATCGGAGAATGCAAGATTGATGACAAGAAGATTGCTCGGAGTGCGAAGAGTCTTGGTCGAGGAGAATATATAAACGACCATTCCATTTCCGATGACCGAAACGATGCCCAGGCAGCAGATGACGAAACCAAGAATTCCGTGCCAAAGAGGATTCATCGGGGGAAATTGGTACCAGTGAGGATCGATTAGGTGAAGCATCTCAGGTGGTACTTTGTCGACCACCGTTTGATTACCGAAACCTCCACCTTGAGCGGCAAAGCTGTACGCCGCGTAACTCGGTCCCGACATCGTTGCAGACATCTTTCAACTGGAACCATCGAGACGAAAATTATAAATGAAGAATATCAATATTAGACAAAAGGCCTAAGATTAACCGGATATCGCTTGTTCTCATGCAAGAAGCAAAAGAGCATGATTTTCAAGATATAAACAAAGATTCCAATAAATAAAGATTCCAATATCAGGATGCATCAAGGAAGATATTGCTGAATCAATTCTGCTGATATGAAAAGCCTCGAAAAAATGATCGATCAATAATTACACATTGACTGATCATCTGAAATGTATCGATGAGCAAAGATTAAAAGTTGGAAAATCTGGAAGTTAATCAGTCGAATGTAGTCGAATGATCTGGACTCGATGAAAAATGAAGAGCTGCAGCTTGGAATGGAATTCCAGAGCAAGGTTGCAAATAATGCATTACTTTTTTCATGCATTTACATTTTCAATAATCATTGACACGTATTGATTAATGGAAATAATTTCCATGAACCATTAACATTTAATGGTTAATGGAATTGATTTCCATTAATCATTAACGTTTAATGGTTAATGGACATTATTTTCATTAAACATCAAATGTTAATGGTTAATTGAAATTATTTCCATTAAACATTAAATGGTAATTGGTAATGGTAATTATTTCCTTTAAACCATTTAATGTTAATGGCTAATTTGATGTTTAATGGAATTGATTTCCATTTAACATTAAATGGTAATTGTTAATGGAAATTATTTCCATTAAACATTAAATGTTAATGGCTACTGGAAATTATTTCCATTAAACGTTAAATGGTAATTGTTAATGGAAATTATTTCCATTAAACATTAAATGTTGATGGCTACTGAAAATAATTTCCATTAACCATTAACATTTAATGATTAATGGAAATTATTTTCACTAACCATTAACATTTGATGTATAATGGAGTTGATTTCCATTAACCATTAACGTTCAATGGTTAATGGAAATTGATTTCATTAACCATTAAATGTTAATGGGTAATCGAAATTATTTCCATTAAACATTAAATGGTAATTGTTAATGGAAATTATTTCCATTAAACATTAAATGGTAATTGTTAATGGAAATTATTTCCATTAAACATTAAATGTTAATGGCTAATTCAAATAATTTCCATCAACCATTAACATTTAATGGTTAATGGAAATTATTTTCGTTAGCAATTAAATGTTAATGGTTAATGGAAATTATTTTCATTAACCATTAACATTTGATGTGTAATGGAATTGATTTCCATTAACTATCAACATTTAATGGTTAATGGAAATTGTTTTCATTAACCATTAAACATTAAATGGTAATTGTTAATGGAAATTATTTTTATTAGCCATTAAAAAAGTAATGATTAATGCATTACTTTTTCATTAAAAAATTCGCAACCCTGTTCTGTTCTCATTCGGATCGTTTGCACTCGTTTATTCCGAAGCACATTTGTCAATCAATAGTTATCCAATTTGCAATTTGATTCTCACCTTTTTAGTTTCTATCGCGTTTTTACTTGGAGAAAATCGTCGTTGAACGAACTAGTCCAAGTACTCGTATACAGGTTTGTATACGATGTTGGAAAAAAAAAGTTAATGCAGTTTTTGGAATCCGCGAGGGTATTTGTAATTTTGCAGGAAGGAAAAAGCTTGGAGGTGGTTCGGTCCACTGTCGGATGCGGCTCGAAGTGCCCACCGAGAAGTTCCGTTTAAATATGCACGGTTTATCCGACGGTTTCGCCTCAATATGTACTCTGCCCCGTTCCATTATTGAGATATACGACCATGTCTAAGTCTCCCAAACAGTCTTAAGACGATGTTTATTGAGTTACGGAGGATTTCAAGAAAGCTGGACAAACTGAAGCCCTAAAAATATCTACGACGTCGTGGATACACGAAACTTTGTGATTAAGGAGTTATACGCAGTCAGGAGGTCGAAAAAAGTGAGATTTTTCAAGAATTTTTTTCTGGAAAGACATTTTAATTCATTAAGGGGGAACGTTACTGTGACGGGACCAATGGCCGATTTTTGGGATTTTGTTTTTTTGTAGAGATGATTATTTGAGGATCGGACAAAAAGCAATTTAAGTGGGTCATTCCAAGTCAAATCGACCAAGAGTTCGAATCGACCCCCTTCAATTTCGATGAAATTTTGGTCAGAAGTTTTCGTTTTTGATAAAACGAAGTTCTAACAAAAGAACAAAAATTAAAAAAAATACAATTCGATAGTTATGAAAGATTTAAAATTTCAATTTCAATGTCAGAAATCTTGTTTACCGACTTTAAAAACTGTTTTGAGAAAAACGCCTTCAAAGTTTCAAAAGCACTTTAGTAATTTTTTTAAAACAAATATGCCTTTATAATTTCGAAAATATTTGTCGACATGGAATTCGCTGTGTTTATTCTTAAATATTTATATTACGAAAATGAAATTTAAAAAAATCGATTTTTTGAAAATCCTGACTTATCGAATATTTGATATTTATAAGAACCAAGTTCAAATGCCCTTGAAATGAAGCCTCAAGAAATGTTTTCTTCTGATATTACTGTCTTATTTTATCGATTTCTTCAATATGCAACACAATGGAAAAAAAAAATTTCATTTTTTTTTTTTGCTTTAACTGGTTGATTTTTGTTAAAGCAAATGGTAAATTTGCCTGAAACAAAAATTGTGAGTATGTGATTTTGTCTCTGAAGCAATGAACTTTCTTTTTACTTTGTTACAATAAAAAGAGAGATTTTTCTTGAAAATTATTGAAGATTGATAAAAAGAAAATTAAAATCCTCTGGGAATCCTTTTTTCTCATCATTTTTGAAACATGAAAATTAAAAATATTTTGTTTATAGGAAGATAAGACTCAAAATGTGTTTTCTTTGGATGTTACATCGTTTCTTAGTTCGTCAATTTTTCTTCGACATTTTTTCAGGAAATATGAACCATAATGGAAAAAGATATATTTACATAATTTTTCTTTATTTTTCAACCCACACACAAGCCGGATTTTGCACTAAGTACGTTATTCATGTTCGCGACTTTCAAGTTCTTCCCTAAACATATAAATATAGTTTTTATAAAAATGTATCGGCGATTTCACTAATTTTTGGGAAAACAGCGGGAACAAAATTTATTATGCATTTGCCATTCCCGTTTTCTCATATATATATATATGGGTCATTCCATGTCAAATCGACCAATAGTTGGAATCGACCCCTTTCAATTTCGATCACAAGTTTTCTTTTATCATAAAACGAAGTTCTACCAAAGGAAAAAAATTAACATTTTTTTTTCAAAAGTTTACAAAATTCTACCATTTTTTCAAATTTATTTTTGAAATATCTCGAAAACTATTATAGTTAAGAAAATTGTTCTGAGTTCGTCTTAAAGAGTATACTTGGGGCTACGAACAAAAAATATTCCGACTTTTTTTTTTTAAATGATGAATTTGGAGAATTTTGAATTTTAAACATCTTGAAAATCCACGATCAACATTATACATTTTTTGTTCTATTTTTTTAGATATAATGCCCTGTACTGATCTCAAAAGATTCTGAAATTTTTAGAATTTTGCGTTCTTTTTTTTCAACAATATGAATTTTTGAATTTTGGTAAAACAAATTTTGTTACCTCCAAGTTAATTAATTAATAAAGTTGAGTAGACATGTCATTTTGTAATTTTAACTGCTCAAAATTACAAAATTATATGATTGCTCAACTTTACTTGATTTAAAAGTAAAATAAATTTTTTTACCAAAATTCACAAATACATATTAAAAAAAAAAACGCAATTCTGAAAATTTCAGGATTATTGTTTAAGATCAGTAAAAGGTGTTATATAAAAAAAAGTTGCTCCAAAAATTTAATGTTGGACTTTCATGATTTTAAAAAATTCAAAATTCTCCAAATTCGTCATTTTTCAAAATTTTTGTTCGAAATATTTTTTTTTTCGTAGCCCTAATGACCCATATATATATATAAATGAGAAATAATGGTCTGTAATACGCATAACCTTCAAAAATTTGTATCGCAATTTCCTCGATAATGATCTTGATGCATTATTGAACAAATAGTGTGCTAATTAAATAACAAAAATAGCCTATTATTGCTCTTTAATTCTGATGAAAAATGTGGGAAAATTTTAACTTTTTCTTTCACAGCAAAATCGAAGAGAGGGAGCTTTGCCCTTGAGATCATTGAATTTCGTCTGCTAGCGATTGTCATCGAACTTCACGGTGTTCGAAGAGAGAGAGAGAGAGAGAGCGAGAGAGGAGACTTCCGATGGAAACTCTGTCAGTCTCTGTCAAAATATACTAAAATAATACGAATTACGATGGATAATAATAACAAAAGTGTGTTAAAAGTTGTAAAAATGGTATGTCCACCGGCCGAGGATCTTAGCGTCATAATAAACAATGTAAGATGTCCCGAGTGCGGTCTGTCGTTCAGCAACGAGCCTCGATTGCGTATGCACGTACTTAAAACTCACGAGCACAAGAATCTGAAAAAAAGCATCAAGGAGGACGTTCGTTATCACTGTCCCGAAATTATGTGCGTATATTCTCTAAAATCTCAACGTTACTTCACCACGATGAAGTATCTCAAACAGGTATGAAAAAATATATCTATATATGGGGCGTTCCATCCCAAATCGGACCGTTTGAAAAACTTTTTTTTTTTCCTCAATTTTTTTATGTTCCCAAATTCGGACCATTATTAAAGAAGTTATTATGACGAAAATACCAAAAAAAGAGCGGTTTTTTAGTTAATTTAATATCTTTTGAACGGGTAATCAAAAAAATCTCAAAATTTAACAAGAAGGGTTATTTGATGGGTACTAAAAAATATAAAAAATTGAGGAAATAAAAAAAAAAAGTTTTTCAAACGGTCCGATTTGGGATGGAACGTCCCATATATTGTCTCGTAAGTTGCAGCATCTAGCTTTTCTTTTCTAATTCATTTGTTTCGTTTTTTTTTTCAACAGCATTATTTGAAAGTTCACGCAGCCAAGACCTTTGCCTGTACTCAATGCGAAAAGTCTTTCTCCACCGAAGCGGTGAGACTCGCGCATCTCAGAATATGCGGAGTTCAATTCATCTGCAGCTGCTCAAGGATATTCGGCACTTACGAGGCTCTGCTCACTCACGGCAAACGGATGTCTCACACGATCGACGAAAAATACAAAAAAACTCTGGTGTACGTTACTTTATCCAGAATTTTTATTTTCTCCATTTTATTCATGGAAAATTATGGGAAAAGATAAATTTCAACATTGCTTCCAGAGTTGTACATAATGCATCACTTTGATAATGCATTACTGTATTTATTACCCATTACAATTAAAAAAAGTAATGTGTAATGGATGCATGTCCCATTACCAATAAAAAAAGTAATGCGTAATGGATGCGTGTCCATGAGACAGCAATGTAATGAGACAGCAATGTACAAGTCTCTAATACGAACACGGCAATTTTTCTATTTGTAATGGAATATTCTCCACTGCAAATTACTTTTTTTTATTTGTAATGGAAAACGCATCCATTACACATTACTTTTTTATTTGTAATGGCACATGCATCCATTACACATTACTTTTTTATTTGTAATGGAATATGCATACATTACACATTACTTTTCTATTTGTAATGGAACACGCATATATAACACATTACTTTTCTATTTGTAATGGAACACGCATCCATCACACATTACTTTTTTTAATTGTAATGACACGTGCATCCATTACGCATTACTTTTTTTTTATTTGTCTTGGGATATGCATCCATTACACATTACTATTTTCATTTGTAACGGAACATGCATACATTACACATTACTTTTTTATCTGTAATGTAACACCCATCCATTACACATTACTTTTGTAATTTGTAATGGAAAACTTGTCCAATACACATTGTTTAAAGTAATGGGTAATGCATTACTTTTACATTACTATTTTCACAACTCTGCTTCCTCGTCAATTTCATCTTTACAATTTGCGCATGGTCTTTGTAGCTTTTTCATGCATTTGCTAATTCCCGTTGCAAATTTTGAATTTTCAAAATTTTTCTTATTCAAATAAATATTTATTAATCAATATCATTTAATCAATTTTCAGCGGACGAATTCGAGCGAAAACGCCGCCGACTTCAAAACTCGTTCAAATAACTGCGCCAAGAGCGAACAAACCAATAACGATATTGCCTCATCGTGTGAATTGTTCAACTGGCACGAATTCCATGAAAATTGCATTCGACGTTGCTGTTCAAACGGACGATATAAAGCGCAACAAGAGAACGCCGAGTCCGTCGAAAACGTGGAAGCGTCGCGAATCGCGACAGACGCAAACGAGCCAATTTGCGCGGGAAAAACGTGCGAGAAAAACCGTTGAAACTCAAACGAATCAAGGCTCAAAAGCTACTGTGGATGTTCGAAAATCTTCATTATCGACGGTCACATTGAAAAATCAAAGATCATCCTTCAAGGAAGAATTATCGTTGAACGATAATTTCACGACTGAACAATTCCTCACCGTCAGTCCGTTGGAATTGAAGCACGACGTTGGTTTGCAAGATTTTTGGGAAGAAAAAAATACGACCTTGGGCACTCAAACGAGTCCGGAGAAGGATTTTCTCGAGGCTTTGAGCGGCGTCAAGCCGAACGATCTCGTTTCATTTTACGATCGCAGCGCTTGTCTCGAAATTGCGGCGAAAAATGAAAGCTCGAACAGACTCGACGAGCTCGATTATGTCGACGATGCGTCGTCGAACATCGACGAGACTTATTCCTTCGACGCGAAGAATGGCGTCTCGAGATCGGATCCGATGCTGGCGATTGACAATTTCACCGACAGATTCAGCAGTATCGAGACGCAAACGGAAACCGGAATAAACGATAATTTCTTTGATTCCGGTGTGAATCTCAACGGACGAAATTTTGCCCTCAGCTCGAACAACGAGACTCAAACAACCGAGAATTTTGATAATATCGAACAATTGTTGTACAGCAATACTTGCACTCAAACTTGCAATGATATATTGCCAACGGATTTGGGTCTTTCGGATATACAGACGCAAACGGCGTGGCCGGAACTCGAGGATTCGACGATTACGACGGAAACTCAAACCGGAAGTTCCTGTCGAAATACGAATATATCGACTATTTCGTCGTCATTGCAGTGCCGATCGTGGATCACACCGACAAATCACACAGAAACGCAAACCGAATTACTCAGTATATTCGATGAGTTTCAATAGGAAAATATTAGGTTTGTGCGAATGAAATTCGAAATTCGAATTATCAGAACCATTCGAACTATAAGAACCAGGGTTGCACCATTACTTTTTGTAACGCATCGGCATTTTCATTACCCTTTTCAATGTAGTGTGTAATGGAAAAAAAAATTTCATTACCCATTGCAATGTAGTGTGTAATGAAAAAAAAATCCATTACCCATAACAATGTAGTGTGTAGTGGAAAATAATTTCATTACCCATTACAATGTAGTGTTTAATGGAAAAAAATCCATTCCCCATTACAATGTAGTGTGTAATGAAAAAAAAAAATCATTACCTATTACAATGTAGTATGTAATGGAAAAAAATGTCATGACCCATTACAATGTAGTGTGTAATAGAAAGATTACCCATTGCAATGTAATGTGTAATGGACAAAACTTTGATTGCAATTTTGGGAATGGAAAAATATAGAATAAAATGTAATGCAAAATTGCAATGATTGATCCATCTATATTTTTCAATTCCCAAAATTGCAATTAAAGTTTTGTCCATTACACATTACGCCGCAATGGGTAATGGAATTTTTTTCTATTACACACTACAGTGTTACGGGTCATGCAATTTTCTTCCATTACACACTACATTATAATAAGTAATGAAAAAAATTTCCATTACACACTACGTTGTAATAGGTAATATAGATTTTTTCAATTACACACTACATTGTAATGGGTAATGAAATTTTTTTCCATTACACACTACGTTGTAATAGGTAATGTAATTTTTTTCCGTTAAACTATCATAAATTTAACTCAATCATAATATTTTTTTCATAGCTCGCTCCTGAAGTAATGAAAATTTTAATAAAACATAACTTTTAAAAGAAAGTTTCATTACCAACCTTTTAATTAATGAAATGTAAAATTTAAAATATTTTTTTAAGATATTATGAAAATACATCGTTAGAAAAATTGACGGTAAACATTCAAAAGTGTAACTCCCGCTAAAAAGAGGCTGTATATTTTTTTTATCAACTCTTTATGATTATTAAACCTTATATTAAGTTATATTTTAATGGCGCATAATGTTTTTACCCAATTTTTCTAATTTTCTTTTTTAATTTTTTTTGTTTTTCAATAAAATAAAATGAAGGAATTTGGCTACTAGAATAGATATCACCATTGCAGAGGCTCTGTTGTTTTTTTGGGTTTGATACATTTTTTTGTTTTTGTTTTTAATGAGAAAAACTTGGTTTGTTATAAAACCCAAAAAAACAACAGAAACTGCAACGGGGATATCTATTCTAGTAGCTGAATTCCTTCATTTCATTTTATTTTTAAAAAAATTGAATTAAAATAAAAAAATTTAAAAAGGTGGGTCAAAACATTATGCCATAATATTATATATGATGTTCTTTAATGTAAGAAACCACAGAAAAAAAATCAGTTCGATTCTGACAGGAATTACATTTCCGAATATTTACCAAATTGGGTCACGGGACCTTTTTACGGGAATTTACGTCACGGGACATTTTTTTTGCATAATATCGTCTCCATTGAAAAAAATCGGAGGGATAAAGATTTTGTTGAAAATAAAAAAAAATCCTTTTTATTATTTTTCCGTTACTTTTTGTTACTTTGAAATGGCACTTATCATCTATTTATCACATATTAATTCATACCATAATTATATGTACAGTGTCTATAAAAAGCGTCAAGAGCATTTATACCGATAAAACTTTATGAAAAAAAGTTGCAAAAAATCAGTTTCAAGCGTAAATTAGAATTTTTAGAATCATTTTTCAATGTCGCTCGTACATGTAGATTTGACAAAATAATTGATATTTATTTGTAAAATGTAAAAAAAATGCCGAATTTCAATGTAACGAAAGTTAAGCATCTGCTATTTTAATCGTAATTTATGTTATTTCTCTTAGGCCCGAATTTCAAGTTCTTAAGGCGAGGCTAAATACCGACATTATTTCTGAAGCCCTATATTATCGACTCAAAATCGCTGTCCAAACTTTTTCCAATACCGGTGGATGAATATCAATTAAATTTATGAATGAATTGCAAAATGCAAACGCGAGACATAAATCAACGTTTTCGTTAATTGCCACTGACTTGTCAGACAGTTTGGATAGAATCTGATGAGAATAATATTTATTTCATGAGAATTCCACATGGGGCTGCCCTCTTTCGGATTTCTGTGAACTTGATTTCGCCATTTTGTTTTTTGATAATACACTAAATTTATCGACATTTATCTCGTGATTTGGATTCCAAACTTACGTCGCGTTTGATATTTTCAATTACAGATTCCTGATGATAATCGGATCTGTAATTTTTTTTTTTTGTATTTCGAAAAAATTTTAGTGGGGCTCCATTTGTGCCATAAATCGGATGAAACTGTCAAAATTTTATTAATTTCCATCCATTCGTGCCGGAGCAAGTTTGGAATCCATTTTCGAGGTGTAAATGTCGGTATTTAGCCTCCCCTTATGATCCATCTTGAGCTTGAACTTAAGTTCGATAAACTTATAATGACACTCAAGTTCAAACTTAAGATTTATCTTAAATTGGAAATTAAGTTTAACTTGAGTTCAATGGAAAGATTGATCTTAAAATTCGCGCCTTAGCGCCTTTCGTTTTTTTTCCACCAAAATCTATAAATATTCGTGAGCTAAACGTGAAACTTGAAATTGTAAATTCCGATTAATTTACATTTTTTTAATTAATTGCAAAAGTCATACGATTTTAATCTCCAAAATTTCGCAATCTTTCACTCGAACGCTTCTCGCTATAGACAATTAATTTCTCAAAAAAACGAAAAAAAAAAATTCGTGGCACACTAAAATTTCGTACCGAATATGTTCACGCGCTGGTCGCAAAAATCGTTTAATCCTTCAATAATTCTACCGTCGTTGACATATAAAAGTACAACAAATAAGTTATAAATAACGTGTTTTCTCTTTCGAAAAAAGTTTATATATATGTATAAGAAACAAAGCCGAAGCGTTTAATGGACGCGATGATGCTTATTATTAATTATAGGCTCATTTATCAATATAGTCGAAGCTGAAAAGCGATTTTCAGGAACTTGACGTAGGATTATCGGGAATAGAGGTGTTTTTCGTGAATTTTTTTTTTTTCGCGATATTCTTCCTTTTCTGCAAGGTAAAAGATCATGAAGGGTGACGATGAATTTGGAGGTTAGAAGATAGAGAGCTACACGACGAAGATAAAATTTACAATGCCGGTCCAGCGGCATTTTCTTCCTCAAAGTCTGGCAAAAAATCTTTGGTTCTGTCCTCTATCCGGTCGACGTTTTCCAAAGCGGACGCCATCACTTTGAGATTGTTGACACCGGACATTAATTGCCTGGTGAAAAAAAAAAATCGTCAAAATTTTCTCAAAAGAGTGATTCCACGTCTTAAATTGTTTTATAATTAGTTAATAATTTTAAAAAATTCGTTAATATTTTCTCAAAAGAGTGATTCCACGTCAATAAATTGTTTTATAATTTTTTGAAACAATGACTATCGATTTTATTGACGAAATTCTCAGAAAACCTAAAGTCAAAACCTAAATGTCCGAAAACAGCTGAAACTGATTTCTAAAAGATGAAATTGATCAATAATTCAAAATCTATTGGTCTGAACTAGTTCAAACTCCACAGAAATATAGATTTTTTGTCGTAAAAATTTAATATGATTTTTTCAGATTTTTAAAAAATTAGGTTTTTCAGTTATTCTTGATTTTCGAAAAAACGTAGTTTTACGATTGTGGCGTCATAAATGCACCGAATGAGGTCAATTTGTGCTCATTTTTAAGGGTTTTGAATACAGTTTCGATTTTCAAAATCTTCCGCCGATTCCAAAATCCGGCGGAGTTATACGCAAAAGCAAAAAAGTTGTTTTTCGAGTCGTTAAAAGTACGCAATTTTCAAAAAATCATAACTCGTACAAATAATTTTATTTTGAGCTAGCGATTTAACAGCAATGTTTTCTCATGATAGAGAATACAGGAAAATATCGAGGGTATGATCGGAGGCATCGATTTTTTTGATCTGCTGGTTTGACGTGGAATCACTCAATTATATTTTACATAATATTCACTATGCATGTTAAAAAAAAGTAAATTTAAAGAAATTGGCTTTATTGAATAATATTGTTTTTGCTTCCTCATAAAGGAAGCTTTGTTTTCGTGAAATTTTTTTTTTCGCGATTTTTATGTCAATATGTTCAAAAGGTCCAAAAACATAGAGAAATCATATTTAGAAAAAATGTCCGGATGTGTGTGTGTGTGTGTGTGTGTCCTGAGTTTCAGATGTAAATAATTAATAACTCGAAAACGCTTCGAGATATCAAGCTAAAATTTGGCACACTTGTCGAGCGCGAATTGCTCTTCGTTATGAAAAAAAAATTTGTTTCAATTATAACGGGTGTTCAGATTTTATCGACTTTTTTCGTTTTTGAAAGAATGGCGTAAACGCTCTAACCTCTTCAAGATATTGCACTCAAACTTTGTACAGAATTAGTATAGCTATGCATGGTTGTTTGGTACTGAATTTAGCAAAAATCCATCGAGGGATTAAAATTTTATGAAATTTTGAATTTTTTGAAAAATAGCCTAAACGCTCTAACTTGTGCAATTTTTAAGATATTGTACTGAAACTTTGCACAGAGCTAATATAGCTATCGAGGTTGTTCGCTATTGAATTTGGCAAAAATCCATGGAGGGATTAAAATTTTATGAAATTTTTAATTTTTTGAAAAATAGCGTAAACGCTCTGACTTGTGCAATTTTTAAGATATTGCATTGAAACTTCACACAGAGCTAATGTAGCTATCGAGGATGTTCGTTATTAAATTTGGCGCAAAATCGATCGAATGATTAAATTTTTATCAAATTTTTAATTTTTATCAAAGAAGCGTAAAAGCTATAACTTTTGAAATTTTTTTAGATATTGCAATTAAATTTTGTGAAGAGCCAGTATAGCTATCAATGTTATTCGCTATCGAATTTAGCGAAAATCGATCGAATTTGCACATTGATTACTAATATTTTTCAATTGTTAACAAAGCTTCCTTTATGAGGAAGCCAAATTTGATCGCCATGTTGTGTTTTAAAGGAAGCTATGTGAACTATGGATAAAGATGAGGAAGCAATGTGCAAATTTCAATTTGCAGGGTTTTTTTTTTTGAAATATTTTACCTCAAAGAACTCTCGGCGGATGTGGCAGCTGCTCGCAATTCGTCGCTAAACTTCTTTATTTTTCGTTCTGTACTTGGAAGACGATAATCGGCACATCCGGCACCGGCGATACTCCGGAGCTCACGATTTTCCGAGCGTAATGTCGTTACTTCGGCCTTCGAGTTATAGTTTACGGTGAATCATCGTTAATCAAGAGATTTTATAATACACAGCTGGAAAAAATTGAGGGATCAAAAAAATGTCCTAAATTTTTAGTGTTTTCAAAAAATGCTGTATCTCAGTGAAAAATGGTGATATCGAGGTCTAAAAAATAGCATTTTGAAGCTTCAAGTTTCTAGTTTTGAGATCTTTCAGCAAAAAAATTTTCGAAGTTACAGGTTCCGCGCAATCCTTGGAAATAGTGCAAAAATTTTTGTTTTTTCAAATTTTGTGCACTTTTTTTTTGGCTGCAGTGGCTTGGCAACTTTTTTTCCAGTTAAACCATTGCATGGACCAGATAGCTTGTTTATTCAGCTTCAATTTGCCTTTTTTAGACCTCGATACGACCTTTTTTCACTAAGATACAGCATTTTTTAAAACCACTACAAATTTAGGAAACTTTTTTGATCCCTTAATTTTTTCCAGCATTTGACAATGAAATAATTTAATTCTCACCGTCAAAGTTTTTATTTCTTGCTTCAATAATGTCACAGCACTCTCCGCATTGGTGGCTCTCCTCTGAAAATTAATAATGTTAAAAAACAATTGTAACATTGATGGATGAAAAAAATGTCATACATTGCTTTTTTATTTAAAAAAAAAAAAAAAAAAGAAAATTCATTTTTTTTCATTGGAATGTCGATTCCATATTTACTAAAATCATGCAAATAAAATTACATCTTTGAGACTTGATAGCTGAAAACGTTCTTAAGTTACAATGATGTGAATTGTAATTTTTTTTGGCTCGATTTGAAAAATTTACATACCGTACTTCGCTTTAGATTAACTTCAACCTGTTCCATGGCTTTTTCGAGATTTGCCGTTTCGTCATGATCGACAGCACGTCTGGATGCCAGTTCCACTCTCAACATTTCCAACCTGTGCGTATTTAAAATTGCCATTATTACAACAACATAAATAGGGGCCATTCCGTGTAAAACCGACCAATAGTTGGAATTGACCCCTTTCAATTTTGATGAAATTTGGTCAGAAGTTTTCTTTTGTCATAAAACGAAGTTCCACCAAAGGAAAAAAATTGAAACATTTTTTTTCGAAACTTATGCGAAATTCAAAATTTCATCATTTTTTCAATTTTTCAAGTTTATTTTTTAAATATCTCGAAAACTATTGTAGTTACGAAAAAAATCGTTCTGGGTTCGTCTTAAGAGAGTATACTTGGGGCTACAAAAAGAAATATTCCGAAAAAAATTTTTGCAAAATGATGAATTTGGAGAATTTTTAATTTTTAAAAATCGTGGAAAATTTTTTCGGAATATTTTTTTTTCGTATCCCCAAGTATGTAAACTCTTCAAGACAAACCCAGAACGATTTTTTCGTAACTATAATAGTTTTCGAGATATTTAAATAATAAACTAAAAAAATTGAAAAAAATGGTAAAATTTTGATTTTTGCATAACTTTCGAAAAAAAAAATGTTTTTCCTTCGGTAGAAGTTTGTTTTATGATAAAAGAAAGCTTCTGATCAAATTTCAAGATTTTACATGGACCCATACACATTTTTTGGCATAATCAAAATTTTTCTCAAATCCAAAATTCTCAAAAAGCTTGAGCGATCTTTCTTCATCGTCAAATTTACAACCATCAAATTTGCCATCCTCGTTTTATCATTACAAAAATAATTGAATCTTATCAAAAACTCCAATGATAAAATAAAATAAAAAATCCCTTTACAAAGAACAAAGCTTCATGCGAGAAAAATAAATTATTAAAAATATTAAATAATAATTTCGGGTGACCGTACATCCTCGTTCTGTCGGCAATTTGTCGTCTCGCGATTTTGAGTTCTTCCCGAAGTCTTTCGTTTTCAAGTAACAACTGTAAAAACACACAAAAAAAATGAAAATTTTCATAATCCATTATTAAATTAGTTCTAATCTAAACTCTAAATTCTAGATTCTAATTCTAAATTCTTTCATAATCTATTATTGTTCCAATCTAAATTAATTCTTATCGAATATAAATTCAAAATTCAAAATTGTAATTCTAAATTCTTTCATAATCTATTATTGTTTATAATGATAATGATGAAGAGTTACATTCGAATCAGAACGTTCGGGCATATCCGACGTGGTCTCAGTTTCTCCGGGCGACGAACCGACTCTGTTTCGAATTGGTCCATCGTTTAAAAAGTCCGGCAACGATTTGTTGACATTCGCCTCGTTGGACGGTGAATTTGTTGGTCCGCTCGGATCGTTCAAGCGCGATTCACCGCTCGACGGTGGAAGATCGAATGGAAATCCCTGCGCGTTTCGCAGCGTTTCATTCTGACGCGCCGAGAGTTTATTCCGTCTCGGAAAACTCGTCGATTCGCCGCCGATCCCGGAATCCGTCGTGACGGAATTTCTATCGCGATTTCTCCTCTCGAGACCACCGGTAAGATCGAACGGTAAATCTCGCGCGATATCGTTGTCACGATCATCGCGACTGTGATTCCTCGTTTCTTTGCGACGCTCCGCGCTGTTTATCGTGAACAGGATTGCGAAATTTTTAATGAAAAAGTAATGCATTAATCATTAGACTTTTTTTAATGTCTAATGGAAATTATTTTCATTAACCATCAAATGTTAATGGTTAATGGAAATTATTTTCGTTAACTATTAACATTAAATGGCTAATGGAGATAATTTTCATTAAACATTAACTCTCATATATTAATAGAAATAATTTCCATTAACCATTAACATGTGATGGTTAATTGAAATTATTTTCATTAAACATTAACTGTTATATATTAATAGAAATAATTTCTATTAACCATTAACATGTAATGGTTAATGGAAATTATTTTCATTAACCATTAACATTAAATGGTTAATGGAGATCATTTTCATTAAACATTAACTCTTATATATTAATGAAAATAATTTCCGTTAACCATTAGCATTATGGTTAATTGTAATAATTTTCATTAAACATTAACTCTTATATATTGATGAAAATAATTTCCATTAACTATTAGCATTTAATGGTTAATCGAAGTAACTGCCATTAATAGTTAATGAAATTTATTTTCATGAACTATTAACATTAAATGGTGAATGGAGATAATTTTCGTTAAACATTAACTCTTATATATTGATGAAAATAATTTCCGTTAACCATTAGCATTTAATGGTTAATCGAAGTAACTGCCATTAATAGTTAACGAAAATTATTTTCATGAACCATTAACATTAAATGGTTAATGGAGATCATTTTCATTAAACATTGACTCTCATATAAATGGAAATAATTTCCATTAACCATTAACATTTAATAGTTAATCGAAATAACTGTCGTTAACCATTAACGTGTAATGGTTCATGGAAATTATTTTCATTAACCATTAACATAAAATGGTTAACGGAAATTATTTTCATTAACCATTAACATTAAATGGTTAATTAATTCAATTAATTATTAAATTATTAATTATTTCAATTAATCAATAAGAATAATAAGAATAAGAATTATTGAGAATGTAAATACATTTAAAAAAAAGTAATGCATTTTTCGCTAACCTAATTGTGAAATCGGGAAGATTGTCGATATCGGAAATCAGCGACACCGACGGCGATGCCGCTGGCTCGAGGTTCAAATAGCATTGTTCTATCACCAAATGATCCTGTACGAAATCCGGCAATTCGGTTGGATTGCAAGGATAAATTCCCTCGCCCTCGGTGGGTCCTTTGTCCTCCTGCGGACTTATCCTCACCGGCGAATAAACCTTTGGTCTTGCTCCTGATAAATTGTAATTCGGTTTCGCATCTTTCTTCAAAAAGTGCTTGAAACTGAACGGATTGACCTCGTGCCTCTTGTCCCTCGTCGAGTCGGTTCCACCTATGAAAAGAAATTAGAATCATTGTTAGAAATACATTTATATAATGTAATTATAGAAATATATATATTAATTATATTAATTAGTTAATTAATTAATAATTATATCAATTAATTAGTAAATTAATTAATAATTATATAATATGTAATTAATATTATTATATTACAGTCTATAATATTGTTATATTATTGTGTAATAATTCAAAAAATTCAAAAAAAATTAACAATGCAACTGCGCAAGTTATGGGCTAAAATTTTTTTTTTCCATTAGTGGATTTAAGTTTTGGAGCGCAAAGTTATAAAAATTAATAAATAAATAAAATAAAATTAAATATATAAATTATAAAATCGGGCTATTAACTAATTTAACGATGAAAACGTTGTATACGATAAAATGTGAAACCCTGCGCAGCGTCTCAAATTCTCATAAAAATAAACAACAAATCGAACAATCGACGATAAAGTGATAAGTACTAGCTGAGACATTTTAATAATTAATTAAAATTTATTTTTCCTCAGACCTGACGAATGATCAGGTTCGTCGCGAGCTCTGAGATTGTTGTCCCGAGAATGAGTGCTCGAGGATGTCGTGTCCTCGTCGTCGACCGACGGCGATGAGAAGTCGTCGGCGCCTCGACGACTCGCCATCGTAATCTGCTCAAAACTACTTTGTCACTTTTTTCACTGTGCAATTTTTAACACGCTTAATTATTAACCGAGATTGCAAAAAAATGCGAGACATTGAGGATTAAAAAAACAAAAAAAAACCAATTACAGCAGCAGCTTTCGAAAAGTTTTTTTTACTCTCCAACCTTCTCATAAATATTCTCATTCATTATTTTTTTTTTTCATCGTAACACCGGCTATAGATAACTGATGTGAAGTAAGACGCGAGTAAATTCGTCGCTTTTTTTTCTTAATTTTAAGAGGAGGCTAAATACCGACATTTTTCGTGCGAGTGCGAGAGAGAAAGGATGATGGGGGCCGTGTGAGAGCGAGAGAGAGGGTCTTTAGCCTGCCCTTAAGGTTACGTTCACTCCTCCGATGGTATTACAGATCGCGCGACCTGGAAGACGATCGCAGCGCCATCTTAAACTCCGCCCACCTCCAGTCTAGTTTCGCGTGCCTCCGCGGGATGGCGCTGCCATCGGTCTGCAACCGACAGTCGATAAGTCTCATAAATCCTCGTGGTCCCGCCAACTTCGCATTGCTCCACCCCTTTCCCCCACTTCTTTGTCTCCCCTATCCGTCCATTTCAATATGAATATTTAGGCATAGAAAATGAAAGGAGCAAATTGAGACTCAAAAATGCACGAATAAGCAATTTCAAGTAAAATAATATTATTATCAATTTATTCTGTATACAGAGTTTATATGAGCCTCCCACGCGGCGTCATTATCGATCTAGTGCGAGAGAGCGCAACGATGTCACGTTGAACGAGAGCGAGAGAGAAAGCATTATTATCCCTACTCCTTGGCTCCGCCCCTTTCGGAGGGGCGAACACAGACGCAGAGGCACACGCGTTGCGCACTGTACGTGAGCACACACAGGCGCAGGCGCCGCTAGCGACATCTCACCGTTGCGGTGGGAACTCGTCCAAAAAACTCTGTTCGCTTCAAGCTGCGCACACAAATCTTCCATCTTCGTTGGTTCCGCGACGGAGTCCTCGGCGCTTGTGGGTGCTTGTATCGTTGAATTTTTATTCACGATTTTCGTCGACCTTTTATTCGTGAAATATCAACGAAAATGACGACCCTGGCGCACAGTAGAAAACGCGTGTGTTACTATTACGACAGTAAGTGAATAATTATTTTTTTTTAATTATCAAATCACGTTATAATGATCCCGCGAAAATTTCTCGTATCCCACCAATACTCCGTGCGCGTGGGGGGGGAGGGGAGGGGGCAAAATGTGTTGGATGCGTATCACGTACGCCAAAATATGAACTCGTGATATATTGTTCGTAAATTATACGAATTATCAGCATTTTTGTACGCAGATATGGGAAAAATATTATTCGTGGATAATATTTTCGTGCAGTACGAAAAAATATCTTTGTCCACGCGATTTTTTTTAGTGTTTTGCCTTGTTTCGATGACGCTAAGCCCAGAGATTCTCGGGTGCGTTCTCGCGCGACCGTAGTTTGGGAAATAAAGCCGCGCGTCGGCGACGACCGTAGTTCACCCGAGAATCTCTCGTCTTATCCTCGATATTTTAGTTTTACTCGATTATCGGAAGGATATAAGCGTTATATTTAATGGAGAATAATGAGGAATTATCGATTTATCAGATATTTGGCAAAATTTCTCTTTTTTTATTCAAATTTCTGTACCTTGAGAATCTTTTTTTCTCTCAAATTTATACTGATGTTTATTTTTCGTTTTTCTTATATTCTATCCTTATCTTTTTAATTCTATTCTATGTAGGATTGATTATAAAATTTATTTGATAAAAAAGAAGATAATTCGTAGTTAATTTGAAATTTTTGCACAAGGTGACATAGGAAATTATTACTATGGCCAAGGACATCCCATGAAGCCGCATCGCATAAGGATGACCCACAATTTATTGCTGAATTATGGCCTATATAGAAAAATGGAAATATACGTAAGTATATTTATCAATATATTCTGGATAATCGATTATCGAACTTCATTAAGGGGTTAATTTTTTAAGAATTTTTTTTGGAAAGACATTTCAATTTATTAACATAAAAATTTATGTACATATTTTTGTAACTTTGAACTTTATTTCGAAATTTTTCATTTTTGAAAAATAATTATTCTCAAAATCGCTGTAACCAATCTCCAGAAAGTCCTTTAAAAAGGCGTCTTGCGGTGACCAAGTTATCTCTGGATTGGATCATCCAAAACAAAAAAATAAAAAGATTTAGTTAATATAAGGCATAATCTAGTATTTGATCGAAGGAATAAGCAAAATATTTAATTTTAACAAAATGGCGGCTTTTCAAAAAAACATTTTGATTTTTGATGAAAATGTTTGCCTTAAATTGTTTATAAAATGGAACATATTTATCGGTAAAACAAAACCTTCGATTAATTACTAAACAATATATTTGTAAAGCTTTTGTAAAAATTTGTGACTGATAAGTTATGCCGTTTTCAAGAGAAATTTTCTATGTATGCAGCATGCCACACCGATTTGACCTTGGTCTGACCTTTCACGTCTCCGATTTTGCCCGCAATTTTTCATGTTTTTGTACTATCTCTGAAAAACACTCAGGATTTTTTTTAGATTTTTTTGGAGCAATTTGACTTGATTGAAATTTGATAAACAAATTACTGTTCGCCTGAATTTAAAAATCTGAAAAAAATCACAAAAATCCCGTTTTAATATGAAAAATTTGAGCCAAAATAGGCAGAAATTTTCTTCTGTTTATAACAAGCTTTTTCGAAAAAATTGTTGTTTTTTTGAATAGAAGAAGAAACCGGATTTCAGTGGGCCGTTATCCAAACATTTTTGTGTGAAATGAAGGCATTTAAAATTTAAAAAAAAAAATCGAAAAAGCTTGTTATAAACAGAAAAAAATCTCTACCTACTTTCGCTCAACGCTTGAAATTTTCCATATAAAAAACGGGATTTTTGTGATTTTTTTCAGATTTTTAAATTTGGACTAACAGTAATTTGTTTATATAATTATAATTAAGTCAGGTGGCTACAAAAAAATCTGAAAAATTCGGAGTGCTTTTCAGAGGTATTACAAAACCATAAAAAAAAGGCGACAGAATCGGAGCAGTGAAAGGTCAGACCCAGGTTGAATCGGCGTGGAGTGCCCTATATATACTTAAATATATGGACACTGCTGGACATTAATGCTCGCAGATCTTTGAAAGAATCTTGAAGAGAATCTTGAAGGATATCTTGAAAAGAATCTTTGAAAGAAACTTGAAGAGTATCTTGAAAGAATCTTAGAATCTTGGGAAGAATCTTGCAAAGAATCTTAAAGAGAATCTTGGGAAGAATCTTTGAAAGAATCTTGGGAAGAATCTTAGAAAGATTCTAGCAAAGAATCTTGAAGAGAATCTCCAAGGGTATCTTGAAAAGAATCTTTAAAAGAATCTTGAAGAGTATCTTGAAAAGAATCTTAGAATCTTGGGAAGAATCTTTGAAAGAATCTTGAAGGGTATCTTGAAAAGAATCTTGAAGAGTATCTTGAAAAGAATCTTAGAATCTTGGGAAGAAACTTAAAGGGTATCTTGAAAAGAATCTTTGGAAGAATCTTGAAGAGTATCTTTGGAAGAATCTTGAAGAGTATCTTGAAAAGAATCTTAGAATCTTGGGAAGAATCTTAGAAAGAATCTTGCTCCGGATCCTATCTGTGATTTTTTCGAAGATTCTTTCCAAGATTCTAAGATTCTTTCAACGATTTGCAGACATTAATGTCCAGCAGTCTACATTACGAAAATGAAATTTAAAAAAAAATCGTTTTTTTTAATTCTGACTGCGTAAAAGATCTTAAAATTCATTTCATCGTCATTATTATTGTTTTTTAATAATCGTACAAATATCTTACAAAATCTCTGTATTATACAATTTGCAGCGTCCTCACAAAGCAACGGCTGACGAAATGACGAAATTTCACAGTGACGAGTACATTAGATTTCTCAGATCAATCAGACCGGACAACATGTCCGAGTACAACAAACAGATGCAAAGATGTAAGCTTTATCGTCATTCGAGTTATTACATTATTATAGAAAGATGACGAAAAATTTCCGTTTCGCAGGTTTTTTTGAATGGAAATCTTTCCTGCATACAATTTCTTTCTCTCTTGAAACATTTTCAAGCCGAACAGCGTCGATAACTTGAAAAGACAAACAAAGGGAGAAATTACTGCGAAGAGGCAAAAACTGCTCGATCGATAAGAAAAATGTGAAATCTCATTTTTGTTTTCTTTCCGCAGTTAACGTAGGAGAGGATTGTCCAGTATTCGATGGATTGTACGAATTTTGTCAATTATCAGCCGGTGGTTCGGTCGCTGCAGCGGTGAAGCTGAACAAGCAAGCCTCCGAAATCTGCATTAATTGGGGCGGTGGTCTGCATCACGCTAAAAAGAGCGAGGCTTCGGGATTCTGTTACGTGAATGATATTGTTCTTGGAATATTGGAATTGCTCAAATATCATCAGAGGGTTTTGTACATCGATATAGATGTTCATCACGGCGATGGCGTCGAGGAAGCCTTTTACACGACCGATCGAGTTATGACGGTGTCTTTTCACAAATATGGCGAATATTTTCCTGGTACCGGTGACCTGAGAGATATCGGGGCTGGTAAAGTATGTATCCTCTTCGTAGCATGATTCTATCCAGTGATCGTCAGTATCGATTTTTTCATCAACGATATTGATTTTATTAATAATTTTTTCGAAAAATTAATCATTAGTCAACGATTATTACTAATTTTTCATACAAATTCGTAATTAGCGGAAAAATATTAGTAATTTTTCGAAAAAAATTAGTAATTAGTGACAAAATATTTCTAATATATTTAACAAATTCGTATTTAGCAACAAAATATTTCTAATTTTTCCAAAAAAATTAGCAATTAGCGAAAAAAAATTACCACGTTTTGCTAATTAATTTTTAAAAAAATAGTAATTTTTAGAAATTACTATATCACATAAGTTATTATTAATACGAATATTTAGTGAGTACCTATTAAAAAATGCATTAGTAATTTTTTATTTATTTATTACTTTTTCCAAAATTAATACAACATTTCTTCACAAATTATTGATTTTTTTTATTATTTAGCAATATCTTTCTCGCTAATTACTAATTCTTGGAAAAAATTAGTAATATTTTATCGTTGATTACTCATTTTTTTTTGAAAAATTAGAAATATTTTGTAAGCAATTACGAATTTTTATTACAATACAATAAAAATCTGATAAAATTCAGCAACATTTGGCACGCCATAAACAACAATTATCAAGAACAATATTGCCAAAAAGTTGTTCATAAATTGTTTAAACAAATAATTATTCAACAATTTTTCGGTATGTTCTTTTTTTTCTTAAATAGAATGCATTAATTTTCTTGAGGGAACATGAATTTTTTTAGAATTTTCTCTCTATTTTGAAATGTTATTAAAAAAAATTCTGAAATACAAACAAGAAATTGCCAGTTTTGTATATGTTTTTGCACACAGTTTTATCGTTAGCTTTGAAAAGTTAAAAAGACACTGGGCCAAAAAATACCTAAATACAGTCATTCTAAAAATTTCAGCACGGGAATTTCAAAATAGAGGGATAATTCTGAAAGAATTCATATTCGTGCAGAAAAATAAATGTATTCGCTTTGTTTAAAAAAAAAAAAGAACTTGTCGCAGGGTTACCATTTTCGAAATTTGGTCACTATTGTCACTATTTCAGAGCTTAGAAGTGTTCTGTTTGATATGCATTTTTTAAAGAGGTGGTTCTACCTGGAATTTAAGAATCGGCCAATTTGAAGTAAAGTTATGAGCACATGAAATTTCGCGATTCTCAGGTGTTTGAAAATGGGACAAAAATTGAACGAAAAGGGTTTATGATGAAATTTCTTAGAAATTTTGATTTTTTCAGAAAACTCTTGGTAAATTCGGGTTCCGGAGAAAAAAATACATCGATATAAGGTTTAAAAAGAGAAACATTTAAAAAAATTTGTTTTTGCATTTTGGCCAAAACTAGATCTGTTCACTAAAATAGCGGTAGCTTTTTTTCTACATGAAATTCCGGTTTCGACTTGAACTCATTCTTTTCAGGAACGTTGAAGCTTCAAAATGCCGCTTGGTTCATCCAATTCGGATAATTTTTCAATTTTTGGCAAATTTTTAAAGTTTGCTCATCGATTTTTGCAAATTTTTTAAGGCATACCCCTTTCCATTTTTTTCGGTGATTTTCAAAGTGCTCTCATTTCTATAAAAAATAAGTTATCGGAATGAATCAAACGCCATTCTCTAAGTTTAGTGACAGCCTTTAAGTACGAAAAAGAAATTTTGGAATAGGTTGTACCGAAGTAAAGTTATGAGCACTTGAAATTTCGCTATTTTGAGGTTTCTGAGAATGGGGCTAAAATTGAGGGAAAATGTTTTTGATAAAAATTTCGATTTTTTGAGAAAACTATTGGTAGATTCATGTTCAGGGGGAGAAAATACATCGATATAGGGCCCGAGAAAAAAAATTAAAAATATTTTTTTTTTTGCATTTTGGCCAAAATTCAATCGGTTCACTAAAACGGCTGTAATTTATTTTCTAGATAGAATTGCGACTTGGACATGAGCTTATTCTCTTCGTAATCGTTCAAGTTTCAGAATCTCGCTTGGTTCATCCGGTTGCGATCATTTTTCGATTTTTGGCAGATTTTTAAAGTTCGACCATCGATTTTTGCAAATTTTTTAAGGCATACCCCTTTCCGTTTTTTTCGGCGATTTTCAAAGTGCTCTCATTTCTACAAAAATTAAGTTATCGGAATGAACCAAACGCCATTCTCTAAGTTCAGTGACAGCCTTTAAGTTCGAAAAACAAATTTTGGAATCGGTCAAACCGGAGTAAAGTTATGAGCACTTGAAATTTCGCTATTTTGAGGTTTCTGAGAATGGGGCTAAAATTGAGGGAAAATGTTTTTGATAAAAATTTCGATTTTTTGAGAAAACTATTGGTAGATTCATGTTCAGGGGGAGAAAATACATCGATATAGGGCCCGAGAAAAAAAATTAAAAATATTTTTTTTTTTGCATTTTGGCCAAAATTCAATCGGTTCACTAAAACGGCTGTAATTTATTTTCTAGATAGAATTGCGACTTGGACATGAGCTTATTCTCTTCGTAATCGTTCAAGTTTCAGAATCTCGCTTGGTTCATCCGGTTGCGATCATTTTTCGATTTTTGGCAGATTTTTAAAGTTCGACCATCGATTTTTGCAAATTTTTTAAGGCATACCCCTTTCCGTTTTTTTCGGCGATTTTCAAAGTGCTCTCATTTCTACAAAAATTAAGTTATCGGAATGAACCAAACGCCATTCTCTAAGTTCAGTGACAGCCTTTAAGTTCGAAAAACAAATTTTGGAATCGGTCAAACCGGAGTAAAGTTATGAGCACTTGAAATTTCGCTATTTTGAGGTTTCTGAGAATGGGGCTAAAATTGAGGGAAAATGTTTTTGATAAAAATTTCGATTTTTTGAGAAAACTATTGGTAGATTCATGTTCCGGGGGAGAAAATACATCGATATAGGGCCCGAGAAAAAAAATTAAAAATATTTTTTTTTTTGCATTTTGGCCAAAATTCAATCGGTTCACTAAAACGGCTGTAATTTATTTTCTAGATAGAATTGCGACTTGGACATGAGCTTATTCTCTTCGTAATCGTTCAAGTTTCAAAGTCTCGCTTGGTTCATCCGGTTGCGATCATTTTTCGATTTTTGGCAGATTTTTAAAGTTCGACCATCGATTTTTGCAAATTTTTTAAGGCATACCCCTTTCCGTTTTTTTCGGCGATTTTCAAAGTGCTCTCATTTCTACAAAAATTAAGTTATTGGAATGAACCAAACGCCATTCTCTAAGTTCAGTGACAGCCTTTAAGTACGAAAAACAAATTTTGGAATCGGTCGAGCCGAAGTAAAGTTATGAGCACTTGAAATTTCGCTATTTTGAGGTTTCTGAGAATGGGGCTAAAATTGAGCAAAAAAATTTATTTTTATTTTTATCGTCTTTAAACGTTATTTCGTCAGAAAATTCACCGCTGATTGCGAATCACGCAGAGTTTTTGTCGAAAAAAAATGTGTTCATGGGAAAAAGCAAGGAAAAACTTAAAAAATGTATGGAACAGCTGAAATTTTTTTCACGATTTCAGAGGAGTCCCCATAGAAAAGGTTGTTCGTATTGATGGGTAGAACCAGCTCTTAAAAAAGGCATATCAAAAAGAACACGGTTTATATAGTGTGCAAGATCTAGTTTGGCCTTAGATTGTTGTAAATCTATGGCAAGTGTATAATAAATTTTCTTCCACATGGTATCACTAAAATGACAAATATGAAGGAAAAAGAAAAAAATGTCACTGTCAAGTTTGTCTTGTCTCGTTCTTCGATTACTTCCCATATTTTACAAATTTCCCATGAGAATTCTGCAAATGAGCTCTGAAATGGTGAAAAAAATACGTCTAGCTTTTACAAAAGTTCCTAAATTGGTAGGGAAAATGTCACTATTTTGTCACTATTTAAACGAAAAAGTCACTATTATGTCACTATTTCTGTGAAAGTAAGTCACTATTCTACTATTTTTGACCTTCTGAACCACTGGCAACCCTGGGGTCGGGTTTAAAAATGGTTGATTTGACATGGAATGTCCCATATACTTACTTGCTCTTCCTTCGGGTATATCTCAGTCCATTTTTGAGATGTTGAGTTAAAAATTTGTTTACATATTTTTGAATATATATACTTTAAAAAAATGGAAAAAAATCGATTTTTTTTACTCGTCACAGTGGCGTTCCCCCTTAAAATTGATTTTCATGATTTTTTCTAGTTATTAATGTTTGTGCATTTTTAAGGGCAAATATTACGCGGTAAACATTCCTCTGAGAGACGGCATGGACGATGAGAGTTACGAGTCGATATTCGTCCCGATAATCTCCAAAGTCATGGAAACTTTTCAACCATCGGCAGTTGTTCTTCAATGTGGTGCTGATTCCTTAACAGGTACATTATTCATAATTTTTATGGTTTTTTTTTTAAATTCCATTTATATTCCAAATTATAATCTGCATAATAACAATTGAAAATTGTTATTATGCAGAGCTATGTACAAAAATTAGACAATATTGTAGAAGTCGTTTTACAGAAGTAAACAAGGTTTTTATTTTTCATATTTGATAATTTCCTTGTATCTCGCAGGCGATCGATTAGGTTGCTTCAATCTGACGGTGAGGGGTCACGGAAAGTGTGTCGAATTTGTGAAAAAATACAATCTACCATTCCTGATGGTCGGCGGTGGTGGTTATACGATCAGAAACGTTTCGAGATGTTGGACCTACGAGACATCGGTTGCCCTTGGCTCAGAAATCGCGAACGAGCTTCCTTACAACGATTACTTCGAATATTTCGGTCCGGATTTCAAGCTGCACATAAGTCCGTCGAATATGGCGAATCAGAACACGGTCGAATACTTGGAGAAAATTAAGTTAGTATCCTCCATCATCTGATCTGAGAAAAAAATGCTTTCAAGTCACTCGTGCCCAATATTTAAAAAAGATTCAATTTGAAAAAATCGTTGAATCTTGAGAATTTTGTGAATAAGTTAATCAAATAAGTTAATCAAATAAGTTGATCAAATAAGTTAATCAAATAAGCTAATCAAATAAGTTCATCAAATAAGTTCATCCAATAAAGTCATCAAATAAGTTCATCAAATAAGTTCATCAAATAAGGTCATCAAATAAGTTCATCAAATAAGTTCATCAAATAAGTTCATCAAATAAGTTCATCACAATGTTAATCAGAATTTAACAATTTCTATGAGACGATACAAGATTCGAAATTTCCTGGCATTGGAAATCTCGAAGGGTTGAAGAATTTTATTTGAAACTATGTTTTTTTTTTCTTGCATTCGACAGAACGCGATTGTTCGAGAATTTGAGAATGTTGCCTCACGCACCTGGCGTTCAGGTACAAGCTATTCCCGAGGACGGTGCAACCGTCGAAGATTCCGAGGCCGAGGAAAAAGTAAATCCCGATGAGAGATTGCCACAAAGAGATTTGGACAAGAGGATACAGCACGAGAACGAGTACAGCGATAGTGAGGATGAAGGTGACGGTGGTCGTCGTGATAATCGATCTTTCAAGGTATTATAAGAACATTTTTTTGTTTTAATTCTAACGGAAGTTCAGATTTTATCGAATTTTTCGTTTTTGAAAAAATGGCGTAAACGCTCTAGCTTCTGCAATTTTCAAGATATTGCACTGAAACTTTGTACAGAATTAGTAGAGCTATCAAGGTTGCTTGCAATTGAATTAGGCAAAAATTGATCAAAGGATTTAAATTTTATGGATTTTGAATTTTTTGAAAAATACCGTTGACGCTCTTTTGCAATTTTTAAGATATTGCATGGAAACTTTTATTTGTACAGAATTAGTAGAGCTATTAAGGTTGTTTGGTACTGAATTTGGCAAAAATCGATCAAAGGATTTAAATTCTATGAAATTTTGAATTTTTTGAAAAATAGCGTTAACGCTCTTTTGCTATTTTTAAGGTATCTCACTGAAACTTTGTGCAGAGCTGATGTAGTTATCAATGTTATTTGCTATTTAATTTGGAAAAAATCGATTAAAGGATTAAAATTTTATGAAATTTTGAATTTTTTGAAAAATAGCGCTTGCGCTCTAACTCGCACAATAGCTAGTATAGCTATCGAGATTGTTTGCTATCGAATTTGGCAAAAATCTATCGAAGGATTAAATTTGTTTGAAATTTTTTGAAAAATAGCGTAAACGCCCCAATTTGTGTAATTTTTATTGCACTGCAACTTTGTACAGAGCTAATATAGCTATCGAGGTTGTTCGTTATTAAATTTGGCAAAAATCGATCGAATGATCAAAATTTTATCAAATTTTAGTTTTTTAAAAAATAGCGTACTCTAACTTCGGCTATTAGCGAGATATTGTACAGAAATTTTGTACACATTCAAAATAGTGATCAGAATTGTTTGCTATTGAATTTGGCGAGAAGCAAATTTCTTCTTAGTTCGAAAAAAAAATCGATTCACACATTGTTCAAGCGCTAAAAAATGGATGCAACATATTTTCGCAAACAAAAATAAAAATTGGAAATTCTATTTTTCAGGGTTCTCGAAAGCGCCCGAGACTCGACAAGACTCAGGAAGGAATCGACAGTGATTTAAAAAAGGAGGACGATATCAAATCTGAGATCAAAGGTAATTTAATGTTAACAAAAAAGGGGGGGGGGGGTAAATATTCGGAAGTGTAACTCCTGTCAGAATCGAGCTGATTTTTTTTGTGGTTACTTACAGATAAAAAACATCATATTTAATATTTTTTAAAAATATAATAACGTTTTATTTTTTTTTTCAATAAAATAAAAAGAAGGAATTTAACTACTAGAATAAATATGCAGACTTTCCGTCGTTTTTGGGTTTGATAAAAAAAAACCAAGTTTTTATTCTTTTTTTCATCAAACCCAAAAAAAACAACAACAGAAACTCTGTAACGGGAATATCTATTTAAGCAGCGAAATTCCTTTATTTTATTTAATTGAAAAAAAAAAGTTGGGTAAAAACATTATCCGCCATCAAAATATAACTTAATATAAGGTTTTATGATAATAAAGAATTGATAAAAAAAAATTACAGTCACTTTTTAGCGGGAGTTCCGAATATTTACCAAAAAAAGAAACTATCATCGAAACATGAAATCTTTAATTGTAATTTTTTTTTTTTCGTTTGTTTTTAGAGAGCGAAAAAGACGACAAGTCGAACGCGATGAACGACGAGACTAAGAAAGATGGCAGTGGAAATCCCTGATAGGAAATAAAGTCACGAGCAATTTGCGAAATTCGTGAAAGGAAAAAGAAAATTAATTTATCGATCGTGAATTTACGTAAGAATAGATAAATCGAATTGAAAGAGTGAGAAAGAGAGAGAGAGAACAGAATTTTCTCCTAATAATAAAATTCAATCATGGCAATACGAGTCGCGTATTATTACAAATTTGATATTTCCGACTTTTTTTTTGCGTTATTTTGGCGATGTTTTTCCTTCTTTTTCTTCGTAAAATCGCTGATCAATATCGTGAAACAATGAATTTTCTGTTTTCACGTCTGTAAATAAATAATCGTCTTTATCTCTCTCTCTCTCTCCCTCTCTCCCTCCTTCTCTTTGAGTCTTTCTACATCGCCAAAATTCATTCTGAAGCGTCACTCAATGCGTGATTCATCTTTTTTTTTCTACGAAAAATTCGAAGATCTCAAGTTTGAAGCGAACGATTTGCATTTTTTCGTTTAGATTTTTTCAATTAAATTAAAAAAAAAAACCTGTTCTGCGATAAATCGGGTGCGTTTCTCGATTCATTTTTTTTTATCATCTTGACTCTGTCAAATAAATTGACAAGATGATAAGCGATAATTAGAAGAATTAAGAAACGTACTTTGATATGCAATCTCTCGAAATTCGTCCTCGATGCAAAAAAAAAGAGGATTGGACAAATTAACGCGGGAAATTTGAATTCTCGGCGTTTCAATTTTTTTTTTGCTCCAGAGAAGGTAAAAAAATCATTATCGCGACGAAAAGATTGGAGGAAGCGTGATTAAAACTGCTCCAGAATTTGCAAGAGCGAATAAGAGTTTCCTACAAAGTTCAATCAGTTTAAAAGAAGATGAAGAAAAGGAGAAAGATGTTTATTGACGGAATATTGTTGGCTGTAAAACGACAATTTCCCGAAAAAAAAAAACATTGCAATATATGAATTCAATGTATTTGTCTTGTCGTGTTTAGTAATAATGTAACTCGGATAGATCGAACTGTCGAGCGTGATTCGTTTTTCTTTCTCATAAAAAAAAAAAAAAACAAAAAAACAAACAAACAAACAAAAAAGCAAAACGCGAAACACAAATGTTTTTAAATATTTATAATAAATAAATAAATCATTTTTGAAATCAGTAGAAATGATTCACGTAATCGTCTCATTTCTGAGAGCTTTTTTTACAGTTATTCTCGTGACTTTGTTTTGTTTTGAGAAAAACTTCAGATTTATTTTGATTAAACTTTTGTAGTTTATTAATTTAGCTTTATCGTTTAGCTTGTCAAAATCGAATATTTTTATTTCTCATGAAACTTTGGCCCATGATAATTTTGCCGAATGTCGAAAAATTCTTATTTTTCAGAACTTTTCGAGTATTTCGGCTTTGAAAGAGGTTCGGATTTTGAAAAGATTCTAATTTTTCGCAAAAAATTTTTTGAGTACTATAACTTTCGCATTTTTGCACCTACCAAGCTGATTTTTTTATATATTTTTTTTACGATATATTCAATAACGAAAAAATAAAGCTGAATTTCAGAAAAATCGCTTAAAGTTTAGGTTGAATTTTTTTTTTATTTTCAAAAAATTTTTAGCGCTGGAACATTCGCAATTTTAGAAGTATGAAGCTAAAATTTTTTGCACACATACACTAGACGACAAGAATGGTTAGTGTTGGATTGGGTGAAAAACACTCGAGAGGTTCGTTCTCAAAAAAAAAATTTTAATTTCCCAAAAATATTTGCGAACAAGGCGCGAATTTTAATTTCTTAAGATATATCTTAAGATGAAACTTTCCATTGAACTCAAGTTGGAACTTAAGATCGAACATAAGTTCCAATTTAAGATGAATCTTAAGTTTCAACTTAAGTATCATTATAAGTACTTAAGTTCAAACTTTAGTGCGAACTTCGGATCGATCTTGAGTTCAAACTTGAATTTGGTTTGAAGTTTGACCTTAAGATCTACACTTAGGCCCGAATTTTAATTAAGTTAATTCTTAAGAGCTATCTTAAGATCGATCTCAAGAGCAAACTTTCCATTGAAATGAAGTTGGAACTTGAGATCAATTTTAAGTTCCAATTTGAGATGTATCTTTAGTTTGAGGTGTCATTTTAAGTTCATACATATACTTAAATTTCTTAAGATCAAACTAAAGATGAAACTTTCCATTGAACTCAAGTTGGAACTTAAGTTCCAATTTGAGATGAATCCTAAGTTTGAACTCAAGTATCATTATAAATTTATACTTAAGTTCAAACTTTGGTGCGAACTTCAGATGGATCTTAAGTTCAAACTTGAGTTTGGTTTGATCTTAAAATCTATCTTGAGCTTGAACTTAAGTTCGATCAAACTTCTTTCATCGCCTCCTTTGACCGTGTTTTTGACGTGAGGTGTCAAAATAATTAAGTTGTATTTTAAGTTTAAACTCAAAACGGATCTTAAGTTCATACTTCAAACCAAATTTAAGTTTGAACTTAAGATCGATCTAAAGTTCGCACTTATAAAGTTTGAACTTATAATGACACTTATTCAAACTTAAGATTCATCCTAAATTGGAACTTAAGTTCGATCTTAAGTTCCAACTTGAGTTCAATGGAAAGTTTGATCTTAAGTTCCAACTTGAGTTCAATGGAAAGTTTGATTTTAAGTTCCAACTTGAGTTCAGTGGAAAGTTTGATTTTAAAATCAATCTTTAGGCCTGAGTTTCCTAATTAAAAAAAAAGAAGCTATGCACAAATTTCCCTGATTTTACATGAAATTTGCATGATTTTTTGGAAGAGATTGAAATTGTGCAAATTATAAATTTGTATCTAGCTCCTCAAAATCTTCCCATCGTTCGGCAAACTTCCTTCAAGAAGAAAGTATAATTGAATTGAGTATACTCAATGTGAAAGAACCTCAGGAAACTCTTCAGAAAAGTAGATGAAAAAAATGAGCAAAATAAGCAGTATTCCAATTTCGATGATTTTTGAAGTTATGTTGATATTCTTGAATATTTTACCATTCATGATTAAATGATTAAAACATTTTGTAAATCAATTATCAATCAATTTTTGTTAATCATCAATCTATAAAACCGGCGGAGCGATACGCCCATCAGCTGATAACGATAACAATGGAGGAGCGCCGGGCCGCGTCGTTATTCGCAAATTTGATCACTGACACGTGTCAGACCACGTTGACAAATTGACAATAATCGCTCTTTCTTGTCATTACAAAAAAATGAAACAATACTCGAAAAATCTGCAATAATTTAGAATAATTTTCACGCAGCGACCAATCTTGTACGATATATATATATATATACATATATATTTATTTAAAAAAAATTGACGTATCGAAAACCTAACCTCACTTTTTATAACGTGCCAAAAATACGTCTAAAGACACGATTGAGTGAATAAATGAAATTTGAATCTTCAAATGCGACACGAAAAGTGAAAGGGCAATTTTCAAATTCGATTTGAAGGGAGAAAAGTGCGTTTATTCCTGTCAACACGCAAAAAGTGATGACAGTTACATTTGGCAGTTACGCCGGAGACCTAACCTCACTTTTTTCGGAGCAAAAATTTAGTATTAGCCGTGAAAAATGGACATTTAGAGTGTGAAAAAAAGGTTGTGGAATTGAAAAAGACTCTGAAGAGGCGAAAAAACGTGATTGAAAATGATTCCGCATCTTTCGCACGTTATGACACTTGCCAATAGTATTATTGGCGTAAGCGTATTGGCAATGCCTTTTTGTTTCAAACAATGCGGCATCGTACTCGCGACGCTCGTTCTCCTGACGAGCAGTCTTCTTTCTCGATTGGCGTGTCACTTTCTCATAAAATCAGCCGTCATGTCAAGGAGGAGAAATTTTGAATTTCTGGCTTTTCACGCTTTTGGCACAACAGGCAAGTTTTTGGTCGAATTGTTCATCATCGGCTTTCTCCTCGGCACTTGTATAGCATTTTTCGTCGTCGTCGGAGATCTCGGACCTCAGATTATTGCCAAGATGCTCAACAAATCGCCGGAGGACATAAGGACAAGCGTTTTAGTGACGACCGCGACATTCATAGTCTTGCCGTTGGGACTTTTGAGGAACATCGACAGTCTTTCCAGCGTTTGCGCGGCGACTATCGGATTCTATCTCTGTCTGGTCGTCAAAGTACGTGTTTAAGACGATCTTCGTCCCTGGAGCAAAAAATAGGCCGTAAAATGACGACCATTGTTCTTCCTCCATTTCAGGTAATATGCGAATCGACTCGTCACATTTTTCTTGGCGATTGGTACGACAGCGTCGTCTACTGGAGACCGGCGGGCATTTTACAGTGCTTGCCAATATTTTCCATGGCCCTTTTCTGTCAGACTCAATTGTTCGAGATCTACGAGGCAATCCCCAATGTCTGTCTGGAAAAAATGAACCAAGTTGTGAGAGGGGCTCTCAATATATGCACCGCTGTTTATCTCTGCGTTGGATTTTTCGGATACGTTGCATTTTGCAATCAACCGTTCACAGGTAAAAGCGAAAAAGTTGGAAACATTCGAAATTCGAATTATTCGAACCATTCGAATTATTCAAATAATTCGAATAATTATTCGAATTATAAACATATAAAACACAACTTTTAAAAGAAAGTTTCATTGCCAACCTTTCAATGAAATGAAAAATCAAAAATATTTTTTTAGATATGAAAATACATTGTTAGAAATATTAACAAATAAATTCAATACGCTGATTATTAGTCAAATGTAATTAAGATTTTTAAAAGTTATAAGTTATTACAGGTTTTTTGTATCGATAAATATTTTCCATTTTATAAACAATTTAAGGCAAAAATTTTCATAAAAAATCGAATTTTCTTATATGAAAAGCTGCCGTTTTGTTAAAAATTCATATTTTGCTTATTCCTTCTATTAAATACTAGATTATTACCTTGTATTAACGAAATCTTTTTTATTTTTTTATTTTGAATGATGGGAGAGGACCATTATTATTTTTTTAATAGAAAAATCATGTTTTTTTTTTTCAATTTCAAAATGAACCTAAAAGTTACAAAAATATTAGGGATTTGCGAATAGCGATATTCTTTTCGAAATTCGAATCGAATGTTTATTTTTTTTGTTCTTAAACTGATCGATTTCGATGAAGAAGTTATGTTTGTTGTATCAACTTAATCTTGTATTTAACTTAATCATAATATTTTTTACTGAAGTAATGAAAATTTAAAACATAACTTTTAAAAGAAAATTTCATTACCAACCTTTTAACGAGATGTAAAATTTAAAATATTTTTTTAGATATTATGAAAATACATTGTTAGAAAAATTAACAAATAAATTCAATACGCTGATTATTAGTCAAGTCTAATGGAGTTTTTCAAAAGTTATACACTTTTCATTTATTTGCAATATATTTCTCCCAAATTTTGAAAAAATTTTAACGCCTAAAAAAAAAGTCAATCGTTATCTTTAGTTTCTCTTTGTCAATTTTAACAATTATTGAATGGTAAATAAGGAATGGTTTTTTTATTGTTACGATTGATGATTGTTTTTCTTCCTCGTACTGAAATCTGACTTTATTTTTAGCTACTGACATTAATTTATTCAATAATTTCGACAAGGCAAATATTTATTTAGGTTTTCATCATAAACAGGCATTGTAATAACATAGTCTCTTATTTTTTACATACATTTAGGGCTGTGCAAAAATTCGAATTTACGAATTATTCGAACTATTCGATTCGAACCTCGATTTGAATTATTCGATTCGAACCTCGATTCGAATTATTCGATTTCAACCTCGATTCGAATTATTTGGGTTTATTCGATTCGACTCGTCTCGAATAATTCGTAAATTCGAATATTCGCACAGCCCTAATCTGAACAAAGAAAATTCTAGTAATTATTTTTATTATTCTTTAACTGAAGATATTTTACTTTTGTTTTTCAGGAAATATTCTGCTGAGTTTTCAACCCAGTGTAACTTCGGACGTGATAAAAATGGGTTTCGTATTTTCCGTGGCTTTCAGCTTTCCTCTCGTCATTTTTCCGTGTCGAGCGAGTTTGAATTCTCTTCTATTTCGTCGGGTAAATGAAAACCCAAAATTACATCAATAAAATTTATCATAAGATTCATAAGTACATAACAGTGATCGCAGTATCGATTTTGTCGTCGACGATATCGATTTCATTAATCATTTTTTCGAAAAATTAATAATTAGTCAAAAAATATTACTAATTTTTTATAAAAATTCGTAGTTAGCAGAAAAATATTAGTAAATTTTCTAAAAAATTAGTAGTTAGCAAGAAAATACTTCCAATTTTTCCAAAAAAATTAGTAATTAGTGACAAAATATTTCTAATTTTTCTAAAAAATTAGTACTTAGCGAAAAAATATTTCTAATTTTTCCAAAAAAATTGGTAATTAGCGAAAAAATATTACTAATTAATTATTTTTTTAAACAGTAATCTGTAGAAAAGTATTGTGTATTTTTACGTACTTGTGTGTACGGATTGAATGATGGTTATAAACTCAAACGACTCTATTCGAAAAGTTGTTTTATTTTTTATAATAACTAGATTTTGAATATTTCACACATTAGTATTTATTGTATCGAATGTCACACGATATCACATAAGTTATTATTAATACGAATATTTAATCAGTACTTATTAAAAAATACATTAGTAATTTTTATTTTACTTATTACTTTTTCCAAAATGAATACAACATTTCTTCACAAATTATTGATTTTTTTTTGGTTATTTAGCAATATCTTTCTCGCTAATTACTAATTCTTGGGAAAAAATTATTAATAACAAAACTTATAACTGATAAATGCGAATCTGTAATATGCATATTATGAGAGTTGAAAAAAAACGCATCATTTTGTTTTTAAAAAAAGGATCTCCCACAAGTGAAGAAAATTTTGTGTTTTTTTTTACCACCTTATAATGGCATAAATCAATAAAAATAATTAATTACTCGTTCTTATTTAGAGTAATTGATGTAATAATTCATTCAGGCTCACACACACGAGCCAACGAGCAATTACATACCGGAAGTGAGATTTCGATGTCTGACGCTGACAATCGTGGCAATGTCACTCGGAACCGGCATTCTTATCCCGAATATTGAATTTCTTCTTGGAATCGTTGGTTCGACAATCGGCGTCATGATTTGCCTCATTTTTCCGGCAGCCTTTTTCATCGCCATCAGCACCAAAAACACCAACGAAAGGCTCATAGCTCAGGTCATTATTCGTTTTTTTTTTATATATAATTTTTTGATCCATTCTATTTATGAAAAACTATAATGAATAATTGAGAGAATAAATAGCTTTTTGCATTTGAAAAGTATTGAGCAGTTGAGAAAAACAATTTTACAAAATTTTCTTGAGTATCCGTTTGAAAATATTAGCATTGAAAATTTGATTGTTAAAAAAAAAATAGCTGGCGAACTGCAAATTTTTGTTCAATTCCTTTCTTTCCGCAGGCCATACTTTTTTTTGGTATGTGGATAATGATACTTGGAACATATGCCAATATCTACGCTATGGAAGAATCATCGAATGCAAGAATTTTGATATCAACGGGCAAGCCTATTATCGATCAGATCAATGATAGGCCATTCAAAGCTATGATCGACAGTGAATTTCCAGTGGATGCAATTATTCATCATCAGGTCAAAGGTACGTTAATTATTCCACACTTTTAAGGATGTTGAATCCCTATGAAATTTTTACACGACCTCCTGAATACTTCTTGTAAAAACATATTCAATTTTCAGAATCCTATCATCATTACTTCAACCTCCTTAAGAGGAGGCTAAAGGCGACATTCGGACCTCTCCCTCGCTCTCACACGACCCCTATCATCCTCTCTCTCTCGCACTCGCACGAAAAATGTCGGTATTCAGCCTCCTCTTAAGAGGTATTCAGCCTCCTCTTAAGAGGAGGCTAAATACCGACATTTTTCGTACGAGTGCGAGAGAGGCAGGATGATAGGGGTCGTGTGAGAGCGAGAGAGAGGATGTAATGTCGCCTTTAGCCTCCTCTTAAGAGGCTAAAGGCGACATTCGGACCTCTCCCTCGCTCTCACACGACCCCTATCATCCTTTCTCTCTCGCACTCGCACGAAAAATGTCGGTATTTCGCCTCGTCTTAAGGGGCTATTTGTTAATTTTTCTAACGTTGTATTTTCATAATATCTAAAAAAATATTTTAAATTTTACATTTCGTTAAAAGTTTGGTAATGAAATTTTCTTTTAAAAGTTATGTTTTACATTTTCATTACTTCAGTAAAAAATATTATGATTAAGTTAAATATATGATACCACAACATAACTTTTTCATCGAAATCGATCAGTTTAAGAGCAAAAAATAATAATTCGAATAATTCGAACATTCGATTCGAATTTCGAATAGAATATCGCTATTGGCAAACCCCTAAAATTTTTTTAACTTTTAGCTTTGTTTTGAAATTTTTCGTTAAAAAAAATGATTTTGCTTTAAAAAAAATAATGATGATCCTCTCCCATCAATCAAAAAAAATAAATAAAAAAGATTTCTTTAATACAAGGTATAATCTAGTATTTGATCGAAGGAATAAGCAAAATATGAATTTTTAACAAAACGGCGGCTTTTCATATAAGAAAATTCGATTTTTGATAAAATTTTTTGCCTTAGATTGTTCATAAAATGGAAAATATTTATCGATACAAAAAACCTATAATAATTTATAATTTTTGAAAAACTTAATTACACTTGACTAAAAATCAGCGTATTGCATTTATTTGTTAATTTTTCCAACGATGTATTTTCATAATATCTCGACAAATATTTTTAATTTTACATTCCATTAAAAAGTTGGTAATGAAACTTTTTTATAAAAGTTATGTTTCATTAAAATTTTCATTACTTCAGTAGTGAGCTATAAAAAAAAAATGATTAAGTTAAATGAAGTTAAATTAAGTTAAGTTAAAAAAAACTATGATTAAGTCAAATATATGATCGAACAACACAATAACTTTTTCATCGAAATCGATCAATTTAAGGGCAAAAAATAATTATTCGAATTATTCGAATAATTCGAATAATTCGAATGGTTCAAATAATTCGCACAATTCGAATATTCGATTCGATTCAAATGTTATTCGCAGACCCCTATTTCAATTGCATGATTTCATCCGAATAATTATCGTGTTAAACTTGATTTTTCTCACTGATTTTCAGAAAAGCCGGAAATCCCAAAAGTCGAATTGGCTGAGAATTCGAAAACATTGGAAGTGAGACGAGAGCCTCCGATTCCCGTCGAACGTTCGACTCTCACCGGAAAATCTCTCATTGAGGTAAAAAATTCCGAAACGGTCGTTTCGCTTCGTCCTTCGCTCGATGAGGATTCGAAAAAGCTTGAAAATAGCGCCAAGGAGACTGCACCAAAATCTGAGAATGAAAAATTCAATTTGGAAAAAAATATTTTACCCGATTTACCGATCGAGACGATTAAACGCGAGAAAAATTCTCAAAAAAACGGTGATCGGCAAAAAAATGATAATCTCATCGATTCCGACGCGATTAAGAAGGAAGAATCTGAACTTGCGGCAGCTGCGGCCGGTGATGTCGATATTGATGAGGCGAGACGCGAAAAACTGCGTTTGACATTGGAAAAACACAAAATCGAACAATTGGAGATGATGCAGGAGCAAAAAAAGCTTCTCGAGGATATCAAGGAGCAGAAGGAAGAATTGGAAATGGAGAAAAAACGGTTGGCCGATGAAAAGAGTGAAAAAAAGCTTGACGCACCGGGAAAAGAAAAAAATGTACCAATCGCGAAGAATATCGTATCTTCGGATATTGAAAAATCAAACGGAGGAAAAATCGTCGAGACTTTGCCAAAAATCGTCTCGGATGAATCTCGAGGGCCGATTTTAAATGCATTGACAAATTGGACTTTGAAAAAAAATGCTCCTCCGATAATTTCACCGAAAGTTCTCGAAGGATCTCCCATCGAAAGACCGATTGAAATTGATGAGACGAAAATTGAAAAAGTCAAAAAATCGGCTGACATTATTTTGCCGATTCCCCTTCAGATGAGAAATAAGACCAATATTTCATCGATAGTGAACGATAAATTGTTAACGGTGGAAAATAAAAGCGGGAATCTCGAGATTAGACGAGATATTCTTGAGAAACGAGAGAAACGCGACGCGAGCGAAGAAAATGAGGAAAATGGGGATGCAGAGAAAAATATTGAGGGACACGAAATCATCGTTAAAGAGCATAATTTTGAGAATGAAAAGGACTCGAAATTGAATGTTCAAGATGACGAACGTTGTCCTCGAAAACAGGACTTTTCGGATAATTTTTTGTCGAGAGAAGAAATTAAAGTTCCGAACACGGAAACGACTGTAAAAGCGATGGAAAATGTCGATATTGATATTTCGAATGTTACGGAGGTGAATTTTTCGAAATTAAAGAAACGAGATTTAAAAGCACTGAGAAAAAAGCGATAAGGATAAGAAAAGAAAATGGCGTTTCGCGTGAATCAAAACGTTTTTCGGTAGACTAAAAACCAAATTCATTAAAAATAATCGATAATTGCCTAAGAATGATTAATTTGTATATTTTTAATCGATGAAACGTTCCTATTATTTAAAAACAATAATTAACAATTGATACAATATCTCAAATGGGTTTTTCTCTCGGATTATTAGTTGAAGAAGATAAATAACCAAGATTCTTTTATAAGTTTCGTTTTTTTTTCAAAATAAAAAAGTAGAAAAATCCAAAGAATGCTCCGAGCTGAAAATCGTTGTTCACGCGAAATTGCAATAATTTTTGCAGTACAATGTATCATATAATTAGGAACAGTTTAAATTATTTTAGACAAATATTTTATTTTTTTCTACCGAGATTGAAGGATCTATAAATGAATTTGTGCTTCGTGCGAGGGAGAGAAAATAAAATAAAATAACACGCGAGACCATTTCCGGGTCGAGTGACGGAATAAACTTCCAGTGATAATGACGAGGTAAAGAATTTCCATGCATATCGTGATTAAATCAATTATAATGATATTTTTTTATTTATTCTCTCATGGAGCAAGTTTTCATTTTGAAAAATCCACTATTCCATAACAGTATGTACAAAATATCCCAAACATTTGTCAAGAAATTAGACAAACGAAAAACGCGTCCAGCGTCGAGGCTCGCCACATTTTTTTTTATCGGATAAATTTATATTTGTGGGGCGTTCCATCCCAAATCGAATAGTTTGAATTTTTTTTTTATTTCCTCAAATTTTTTACATCTTTCAGTACCCATCAAAAGACCCTTCCTGTTAAATTTTGAGATTTTTTAAATTACCCGTTCATGAGATATTAAATTTTTTTTAAACCGCACATTTTTCGGTGTTTTGGTCATATCTAATTTAGCAATGGTCCAATTTAAGTGTTTTTTTTTCAAAATGTTTGTTTTTTTATGGTCTTTTCAGAAAAAAATAAATAAATAAATATTCGACGCGTTTTTTGAATAAGTTTTTTGAGTTTTAAACTCTGAATCGTTTTTCAAAAGTGAGTGCTTATTTTTAATTTTTTGAAAATTTTTTATTTTAAACTTCTATCTATTCAACAACTTTTCAGACCAGTCCGGTCGTGGCCCTCGATAAATATTTTTTTTTCGATTTTTGAAAAAAACAAATGTTTTTCTATAAATTATTGTGAATACCAATTTTTGTTACTGTATAGTATTTTTTTTAAGCATTTTGAATTAGTTTTGACACTTTTTTATTGTTAATAGATTTTTAAACTAATAATTTATAATTAATAATTAATCAATGGGCAAATATCAACAGTTCAAGAATTGTATGACTGGGGATGACCCTTAACGATTAATTATTAAATTTAAGAACCTGTTAATAAGAAAGTGTCAAAATAAATTCTAAATAATGAAAAAAAGATTATATACTGTAAAAAGCAACAACATTTTTTCAAAAAATCAAACACTCACTTTTAAAAACACGATTCAAAGTTTAAAACTCAAAAAACTTATTCAAAAACACATTTCTCAAGAGGCCATAAAAAACCAAAATTTTGAAAAACAAACAATTAATTTGGACCATTATTAAAGAAGCTATGACCAAAAAACCGAAAAAAAGAGCGGTTTAAAAAAAATTTAATATCTTGTGAACGGGGAATCAAAAAAATCTCAAAATTTAACAGGAAGTGTCTCCTGATGGGTACTAAAAAATATAAAAAATTCGAGGACATAAAAAAAAAAGTGTTTCAAACTGTCCAATTTGGGATGGAACGCCCCTTACATTAACGACGAATACAGTTTCAAGTCCGATACAGAAGAGGCAAAATGACGTATGCAAAAAATATTTTTGAATTTTTCAACTTTATTTTTTCCAGCAAGTTTCAACGAAATTAGAATATTACAAGACTAATATTTGTTTACAAATTTATGCGAATCCTAATTTAAGTTTGAAAAAATTGGATTAAATCATAAATAAATAAATTGTAACAGTGTTTTTTTTCGCGCTATAATGAAACAAAAAAATACGAGATTGAACTGATTTTTTTTTTTTTTACTGAACAAATATATGACGTGCAACATTTTTTCCAAATTTTTCTTTAATTGTAAAAACAGTGTCTATAACATGTACACAAAAATTCGTACCAAAGTGCAACGTTTACGTTCAAAATACTGAAGTAAAAAGGAAAAAACGAAAGTCTTATAAAATAAACATATAGCAATTGATAATTGTCTAGAAAAATGAGCTTTCAATGAGAGAATCGTGCCATTGAATTCAGTCAAGATGCTCCAGTCTGGTCTTTGTTATTGGAACAACAAAAAACTTCCAAATTGAATTCTATTAAAAAAAAAAAAAAAAAAATCTTAAAAATTCTATAAACAAGTCTCGTCATTTATTATGTCGGACATCATTTGTTTGTCCTGCAGAACCGCTGCGAGTTCCTCCTGATCCCATTGAAGATTGACCTTCGACAATCGTGGCTCCTTTTTCGTCGCGACCTTCAAAATTCCTCTTGTCTCTATGAGAGAGCAAAGACCGACGAATTCCGACATGTCGACAGTGGGAATGTTGCGCTTTTGGCAAACTTTTTTGTAAATCTCGTGCAGCTGTAACAAAATTAATGATTATTTTTATTAATGATATTGAATGATAATGAAAAAATCTAAGATATTGTACAAGATGTTGATCGAAGGCTCAAAATTCAATTAAATCTTGAATATCTTGAAAATTGCAGTCTGCGCAAACTCAATCAAAATTGAAAATATTATCCGGTGTCACTTTCGAATGCTCAACATCAAATTTTAGTACAAAATCCTGTAAATTGCAAGTTTGCACTTTGCTTCCCCATCTTCATCCAATAAAATATGGAAAAAGGTGAGAAATGATTTTTTAAAACATTAAAATTTTGTTTACCTTTGAAATTGTAACATCCTTGTTTTTTCCCTTGTTGAGAATGAGCATCAGCGAGCACAATAGAATTTTCTGCTGCAGAGGAAAAGTGTTTTCTTCCCTGTCGACGTTTTGCGAACCGCCGTAAACTCCATTAAGAACTCTCGCGACTTCCTTGAGGTCGACCGGTCTCTCCTTCGTTGGCTGTTGCTTCTTCGGACTTCCGCCGTTCGATCCTAAATAAAATAATATCGAAATCAGAATTAAAGATGAAAGAGCTTCCCTCAATTTTCCAAAAGTACCGAAGGTACATTTGAAGACAAAAATTTTGAAAAAAAAACGTCCAAATTAGTAAATTTTTGAGGAAGCTATGGGTATTTGAAAAAAAAGTGTTTTTTTTGGGTTGGGTAAAAAAATTTGAAAATTTTCTGAAAAATGTTTTTAATAGGGTAGAAAAGGAAAACAAAATTTCAGCCCAATCAAAAGGTTTAAAAGTGGTTCATTTAACATGGAATGCCTCGTATGTATCCTGCGTTTCAGATGTAAATAATTAATAACTCGAGAACGCTTCGAGATATCGAGCTGCAATTTAGCACACTTGTAGAGCACAAATTGCCCTTCATTATGGAAAAATTCTGTTTTAATTCTGAGGGTTGTTCAGATTTTATCGATTTTTTTTGTTTTTGCAAAAATGGCGTACACGCTCCAACTTCTTGAATTTTCAAGATATTGCACTCAAACTTTGTACAGAATTAGGTCGTTTGGTAATGAATTTGGCAGAAATCGAGCGAAAGATTAAATTTTTATGAAATTTTGAATTTTTTGAAAAAAGCGTAAACGCTCTAACTTAAGCAATCTTTAAGATATTGCACTGAAACTTTGTACAGAGCTAGTATAGCTATCAATGTTATTCGCTATTAAATTTGTCAAAAATCGATCAAGAATTAATATTTTATGAAAGTTTGAATTTTTTTAAAAATAGAGCAAACACTCCGATTTTCACAATTTTTAAGATATTACACTGAAACTTTGTATAGAACTAGTATAGCTACCGAGGTTGTTCGCTATTGAATTTAGCGAAAATTTATCGAGGGATTAACAATCTATGAAATTTTGAATTTTTTGGAAAATAGCGTAAACGCTCCAACTTTTGTAATTTTTAAGATATTGCACTGAAACTTTGTACACAGCTAGTATAGCTATCAATGTTTTTCGCTATTGAATTTGGCAAAAATCGATCGAGAATAAAAATTTTATGAATTTTTTTTTTTTTTTAAATAGCGCAAGCACTCCAATTTGCACAATTTTCACGACATTGGGTTGAAACTTTGTATAGAACTAGTATAGCTATCGAGGTTGTTCGCTATTGAATTTGGCGAAAATTTATCGATTAACATTCTATGAAATTTTGAATTTTTTGAAAAATAGCGTAAACGCTCTAACTTGTGCAATTTTCAACATATTACACTGAAACTTTGTACAGAACTAGTATAGCTATCGAGGTTGTTCGCCATTGAATTTGGCGAAAATCCATCGAAGAATTAAAATTTAATGAAATTTTTAATTTCTTGAAAAATAGCTTAAATGTTCTACCTTGTGCAATTTTCAAAATATTGCACTGAAACTTTGCACAGAGTTAATGTAGCTATCGAGGCTTGTTTGTTATTAAATTTGGCGAAAATCGATAGAATGATTAAGATTTTATCAAATTTTGGGTTTTTTTTTTTAAATAGCGTACTCTAACTTCGTTATCAAGGTCAAGGAGTATTAATTCGTAATCAAGGTTGTTCGCTATTGAAATTGGCAAAAATCAAATTTGGCAAGAAGTAAATTTGAAAGATTTTTCCAAATTTGCACATTGATTACTCATGTTTTTCGATAGTTGACAAAGGTTTCTTTACGAGGAAGGCAAATTTGATCGCCATACTTTGCGATAAAGGAAGCTGTGTCAACTACGGATAAAGATGAGGAAGCAATGTGCAAATGTTCAATTTGCAGAGTTTTTTCTTGTTTTATACCGTTCATTTTTTGTTTTTAATCAATGAACTCATAATTTTTCAACTCACTGACATTTTCAGGTTTTTCCTCGTCCAGCGTGAAAATAAATTAATCGAAAAATGTTGAATATCATTGAAACGGATCGTAACGAGGAAAAAGGAGAAAACGAATGATCTCACCGTTGTCAACGGTCGGCTGCAAGACCTGGGTCAATTTTTCGGATTCCGCGAGTTCGACGACTCTTCGACTGATGTCAAGAGCTCGTCTGACATCGCCGGAAATTGCTGCAACTTTTCCAGCCAGGAGTTGCACCGCCATACCGGTAAAAATTTCCGAAACATTGGCCTCGCGAAGTCTCTCGGTTATGATATTGGCGATTTGAGTTTTGTCGTAAGGTGGAAAATGCATTAATTTTGGTTTCAGCTCGCATCTTGCCTGAAGTCTCGGTAAAATGCGATCGGTCAGATCAAGGGCGTTCGCTATGCCAACGAGAATTAATTTGGAGCCAACGATGGACGGCCATTCGAATATGGAATAAAGAACCGATTGTCTTTTGCTCTCGAGCTGATCGATCTCGTCGAGTATCAGCAAAATCATCTTTCGTCCCTTCACGAGATACTTCTCGATCGTCGATTTAACGTTTCTCGATGATTTTGGAGCGACAATTCCGAGTTCCTGAATTATCTTCGAATAAATCGTCACCGCTGATTTCATGGCAGTGCAATTAACGTAAATTGTCTTCAGGGACTTTGAAAATTCCGGCTCTAGAATGATTCTCGATAGAGAAGCGGTTTTTCCGGTTCCCGGAGGTCCGGAAACGTACAGAGATCCTGATTTTTCCGTTTTGAGATGATCCGCGAGGAAATTTCGCAATTCGGACAATTCCTTTTCTCGTCCCGGAAGATTCGTCGGCGTTGAACTGTGCAACGCTCTTCTCGCATTTTGATACTTTCCCGAAACGAAGAGACGCTTTGGGACCAATTTTTCCGAATTTTCCGGCGAACAAGCCAAATTTAGACGATCCAAGAGAGTCGACGGCGTCGTCGGGGACAATGCATTTACGGATTTCTTCTGTTTCGGTGGAGTCGATCCATGCTCATCTGAAAATATGGGTACTTTAAGGCGTTGTACGCAGTAAGGATTTAAAAGAAAATCGCTTATCTTTAATTTTCGTAGAGTACATATGAGGTATTCCAGCTCAACTCAACCACTTTTGCATGCTGTATTTTTTTATTTGGCTCAAACTTTTTTCTATTATTGTACCTATTTATGGAACTTTATTTGATTTTTGTCAAATTTTTTTACCCATGCATTTACGAGATATGATTTTTTCTTGAAATTCCATGATTTTTCTTTCAAATGCTTGTCACTTTGCGAAAAATGGACCAAATTAAGCTTTTTTTTGTTTTAATGTTCGTTTTCGAGTGCACTTTTTGATAAAAAATATTAAAAATTTAACGATATTTATCTTCTATATTTCAAATGGTCGGACACATTTAATTTTTTTCAAATAATTTGCTAAGCAACTTTGACTAGTTCGACTATTTTTAATGCTAGTTTAATCGTGAGCAGATTTTTCCTTCTATTTTGTTCATAATTAAGAACAATTTTTTTTCATCACAAGCAGAAAAGCGTCTTTTTTCAAAAGGGATACGTTTAATTTTTTTTTTTTTATTTTGCAAGGAAACTTTGACTATTTTAACTATTTTTCAGACCAGTTTCATTGCAGGGATATTTTTCCTTACATTTTTTCATGATTAAAAACAAGTTTTTTTTCCAATTTAATGTAGTTTTATTAGCTTCTTTGACGTTTGAATAGTTTACAAATTCTCACTATTTAAACGTCAAAGAAAATAAGCTTGTAGTTAGTATAATAAAACTATATTAAATTGAAAAAAAACTTGTTTTTAATCATGAAAAAAATATAAGGAAAAATGTGCCCACGATTAAACTGGTCTTAAAAATAGTTAAAATAGTCAAAGTTTCCTTGCAAATTAAAAAAAAAAGTTAAACGTATCCCTTTTGAAAAAAACGCTTTTCTGCTTGTAATGAAAAAAAATTGTCTCAATTACGATCAAAATGGAAGGAAAAATCTGCTCACGATTAAACTAGCATATAATTTATTGATGATACATTCTAACGTAAATTCTTGAAAAATTGCTCTTTTCCACTTTCGTGACTCGAGTCAACATTCCGGTCTAATCAGGAAATTGTATTTTTTGGTAGGTATTGTGCAAATATTTTTTATGGAAAATATGTTGTAACAAATGGCAGCTGCAAAAACTCAAAAATGACAAGAATCAAACTTTCAAAATGAAGACACTGTTATTTGGCTGTTAACGAAAGTTCTTTTATAGGAATGTCGGCATTATAAAATTTTCATACCAAAAAATTAGATAATATTTGCAAGACCCAATTTTTGTCGAAATTATAAAAGTATCATACAAAAAAATTAGATAATATTTGCATGGGCCAATTTTTGCCGAAATTATAAAATTTTCATACAAAAAAATTAGATAATATTTGCATGACCCAATTTTTGTTGAAATTATAAAATTTTCATACAAAAAAATTAGATAATACTTGCAAGACCCAATTTTTGTCGAAATTATAAAATTTTCATACAAAAAAATTAGATAATATTTGCATGACCCAATTTTTCAATTGAATCTTACCATCACTGCTGCTGGATATTTTTCTGGTTCTTCTCGGAGTTCGAACGACATTAATTCCTCTTTCCTTAGCATTTGCAATATTTTTGTCCGTCGCTGCATTTTCAGCATCAGAGTCCGATTCGGATTCACTGCTGCTGCTTATGGCAACGATTTTTTTAACGCTCGGAGTGTATCTTGTATTCGTCGTAATTCTGAGGGTTGCATTTGTAAAATCCTGTGCAGGAGTATTTTCCTTTGTCCCATAGAAAGAGGATTTTTTGCGTATAGGAAAATTAAGCTTCGGCTGCAGACTCGTCATTTTTTTCGTGCTGTTCATAGTAAAAAAAAAAGGTCCTTATGTTTTCTTCAATTTTCACTTCGCAATTGGGTGACAAAATATCGGTGAATTTAGATAAACTAAAAAATTAACAATTTTTTGACAGAAGATTAACCTTGAAAACAAGCCGAACTTTTAACACAAAATTTACAGACTGTTCGCTGAAAAAGATTTTCCCTTCGAAACGAGAAAGAGCTGACGTGTTTCGCGCTGTATTTGCACAATTTTGTGAAAATATTCGAAAACTGGAGGTATTAAATCCTCTTGCAAACGCAACAAGTGCAGCTATTCAGCTGTGAAATTTGCGGGAAGGCTCTTTAAACGCGGGAAAACGGGCGCTTTAACCGATCGAGGGGAAGGGAGCAGAAAAATGGCGCTGCGGTTGCGCGCTGCTTTGACATTTTTATAAGCATGAACGAGTCGTGAATTACGAAAATCGACTTGCTGAAATGATCATAACACGTTCTTCGTACATTCATAATTAACATTTCAATCAATTTTGTATCTTTCAAGGTTTTTCTATCAATATAAAAGAGTTATACGCCTTGCGCTTTTAATCGACGTTTGAAATCGAGCTTCTCGATAATCATGACAGATAGCGCGAGCATCGCGAGTTTTTGCGACATCTGGCGGAATAATTTTGAAGCGCCACCTAAATTCTTTCCGGACGTTTTGGGGTCTCTTCCATATTGGTCTCAAAAGTTGACGGAGCAAGCGGATTTTTCATCCGTTGCAATCGAGGTTTTCTAGAGTATTCTAGAAACCTCAACACCGCCAGAATGAGAGCAAAGGTATTGTTTATAACAATCAACGTTTATTTTAACGATCTATTACCTATAATCGTGCTTTTACAACGCTTTTGTTGAAATTTTCGTGACGCCGTTTTTCCAACGAATTTTCGTGACCCACGCCGCGTGTTTTGCACGCTAAAAACCTTATTTTCAACGAGATTGTTTATTCGACTCGTATCATCGTATCTTGATTACAATTTATAAATTGTAATTTTTTTTAAATGTTTACAGTGGCGTAAAAAGAGGATGCGGAGGCTAAAGCGTAAAAGGAGGAAGATGCGTGCGAGGTCAAAGTAAACCACGAATGTCATCGAATCTGTGAGTATTTTACGATTTTTCAAAATTTTAATCAATTTTTTTTCAAAAATTCAAAAACTCGACGGTTGAACGGTCCATTTTTTTGCTCTTTTTTCTGATTAATTTAAGGGGAGTCTAAATTCGCCCCCTCCGCGAGTGCAAGAGAGAGCTATTTAATACATTTTGAGGTTACGTTGAAAGATGCCGCAAGCAATTTGAGTGTTAAATCAATAAATTACGTTTACTATAGAAAAAAATACATTTTGGAGTGTTGCCGAATAATCTTTGCCTTTGGGATTTTCGAATTATCGAGGTTTTTTCAATTACAATGTATGAAGAAATTATTTTTTTTACAGCTGCCCGAATAACACGAATCAACGCGCCGTCGACCTCGAGGACGTTTATCGCAACATCCAAGACCGACAATCATTCCATCGACATCGTTCATTTTTTTCAAAACCATGTGTTTTTTTTCTATGTGCGAAGCGACGCTGTTATTCGAGCAGAGATACTTCACAAAAGAACTATCCTGAACGGTGAAAATAAAAAAAAAACTTTTCATGATGGAAAAATCGTTGCTGCAAACTGTTTGTTTTACCAAAAAAAAAAACCCAAATTGTCCGGTATGATTTAAAAATTCAATCTATGCGCTCTACAATGTGAAAATTGTTTACTGAACCAAAATTAGACAAAAAACATTTAAAATTCAATCAATTTGATAAAATTATGAATTTCATGTCTTGTCATAGGATTTTTATGAAATAACTATTTAATGAATTTTTTTGCAAATATTCTGAGTCATTGAAATGAGACATTTAATGCTATTGAAATTCTTTCATTGAAGAATCCAAAAAACTTAATTTATAATGAAAAATTTGTTAGCAGGAAACAATAGGTAGAGTTTGCAGAAGTTTTTCCTAATAACAATTTGTGCTACAATTTCTTATTTTCAATTCCTTTCCAGAATCCTATCAGCAGAAATTCTCCATTTTGTTGCTACATAATGTTTGCAACTTAATTTACTAAATTAAAAGTTTTTCTATAAGAGGATCCTATTTTCTTCAACTGTTTACTCTATTGTTGTAAAATTAACACTATGAAGATCCTCATTCTGAAGAATAATATATAACAAGAATGGTTTTTCAAATTTAATATTTTCAACAAAAGAGTAATTGCATTGACAATCCTTCCTAAGGCCTGAATTTTAAGATCGAACTTTCCATTGAACTTGAGATTGAACTTAATTTCCAATTTAAGATGTATCTTAGGTTCGAACTTAAGTCCCATTATAATTCATACTTAAGTTCAAACTTTAATGCGAACTTCAGATCTATCCTAAGATCAAACTTAGTTTGGTTTGAAGTTTGAACTTAAGATCCGTCTTGAGCTTAAACTTAAGTTCGATCAAACTTAATTATTTTGACAACTATGTCAAAAAACACGGTCGAGGGAGGTGATGGAAGAAGTTTGATCCAACTTGAATTAAATCTTATGATTGAACTTCGTCAATCCAAGTTTAAGTTTGAACTTGAGATTCATTTTAATTGGAACTTAAGTTCGATCTTAACAACTTCAGTTCAATGGAAAGTTTCATCTTTAGTTTGATATTAAGAAACTTAAGTATGAACTTGAAATGACACTTTAAACTAAAGATTCATCTTAAATTGGAACTTAAGTTTGATCTCAAGTTTCAACTTGATTTCAATGGAAAGTTTGCTCTTGAGATCAATCTTAAGAATTATTCGGGCCTAAGTATGGATATAAATTACAGTTGAATTTTGTAAAAGCGCCATAATAACTCCCACGAGAATGTAAACATAACCTTCAAATAATCGAAAATGTGCAGCCGGTTGTCTGGGCTTTTATCACGCGCGAATAAAATAATTTACAGATCATCGAGCGCATATACATGCAAAGTTCTCGAGCCGGTCGTTTTGTCCCAGAGGAGAGTTTACGCGACCAAGAATTATCCAAATAATACGAGAGATTATGAAAAAGAGGAAAACGAGAAGGCCGAACATAACCTAGCAGGCGCCATAGGCCAGCAGTATGAGGAATATCGCGATGAGGATTCGACGATTATATTCGACGTCGACGAGGAGAAGAAGAAAATGATCGATCTCGATACGATAAACGCACTCCACGAGTATCGCGATCCTTACGAAGGATTGAACATGAAACGTATGTGAAAAATATAATCATTTGGATGTAAAAATTTCCAGATAGCTTTCTCACTTTGGCCTGAATTTTAAGATCTTAAGATCGATCTTAAGACTAAACATTCCATTGAACTCAAGTTGGAACTTAAGATCGAACTTAAATTCCAATTTAAGATGAATCTTAAGTTTGAACTTGAGCGTCATTATAAGTTCAAACTTTAGTGCGAACTTCAGATCAATCTCAAGTTGAAACGTAAACTTGGTTTAAAGTTTAATTGTAAGATCCATCTTGAACTTGAACTTAAGTTGGATCAAACTTCTTTCATCGCCTTCCTCGAACATGTTTTTTTGGCATTAGTTGTCAAAATAATTAGGTTCGGTCGAACTTTGGTTCAAGCTCGAGATAGATCAGATCGATCAGATCTAACATCAAATCAAGTTTAAGTTTAAACTTAATATCGATCTCAAGTTCGCACTAAAGTTTGAACCTAAGAATGAACTTATAATGACACTTGAGTTCAAACTTAAGATTCATTTTGAATTGGAACTTAAGTTCGATCTTATGTTCCAACTTGAGTTTGATGGACAGTCGGATCTTAAGATAGATATGAAGATTTTAAAATTCAGGCCTTATTTTCAGCTTTCTTCATGAATTCCTTGACCGATTTTGCTACGGATCTCTTTTGTTTAAGGAACTTATGAAGTTAAACATTTTTTAATTAATTTATAAATGTATTAAGTCAAACATTTTTTTAAAAATTTATAATTGTATCAAGTCAAAATTTTTCTTATTAAATTATAAATGTATAAAATTAAATATTTCTTCATTAATTCATAAATGTATAAAGTCAAATATTTTTTTATTAATTTATAAATGTATACAGTTGAACATTTTTTTATTAATTTAATTTTTTTATAAATGTTTAAGGAGGCATAAATGGAGTGTACGAAATAAAGGATCTGGTCGATCTTCTGCGCAGAGATAAAGCGAAGGATATATTCGTGGTGTCGGTGGCTCCCGAATTGTCTTACGTCGATTACATTGTAATCGTTACCGGAAATTCTATTCGACACATGGGAGCTTTGGCAACGTTCGTCAGAAAAGTTTACAAGGAAAAAGCCAATCCCACGGATATATTGCCAAAAATCGAGGGAGCAAAATCTGAGGACTGGATGGCGTTGGATCTTGGTAATTAATTCAGACTGCAATGTTTAAATATTCAAATTTCTTGTCTCATTACCGCAATGAATTTACATATATTTAACATATTTGCGCTCGATATAATTTTAAAAAATGTGATAAAAATTTTGAAAAACTATTGGCTTCAACATATATTTAACATATTTGCGCTTGATCTAATTTTAAAAAATCTGATGAAAATTTTGAAAAACTAATAGCTTCGACATATATTTAACATATCTGCGCTCGATTTATTTTTAAAAAATCTGATGAAAATTTTGAAAAACTAATAACTTCAACATATATTTAACATATTTGCGCTTGATCTAATTTTAAAAAATCTGATGAAAATTTTGAAAAACTAATGGCTTCGTACAAAAGAAATATCTAAAGATTTTTGAATTTTTGTGATATATGAAAAACACACAGGAAACATAGCGCTGCACATATTTTCGAAAAATGCGAGATACACGTACGATCTCGAGTCATTGTGGGCTCTCGGCAAGCAGTTTGATCGTCAATCTAACAAACAAACAGCGGAGCAAGAATTCGAGGCCAGATACAACAAGTATTTGTCAGGACTTCAACCCGCCGATGAATAAGTCTCCGATATAGGTACATCTATATTTCATACTTTTAAATTGTATATTATTATCCATATAAAGTGATAATTCAATAATAATTCGCAATTTTTTCATCATAATGAGCAATTTGTCCATTTCTCTGTGCAGTGTCCATTTACCCAAAAGGTAGCGCAGTGCCACTGATGTAGCAAATTTTTACATTAGATGCACCCACAATTTGACCTTCCATCATTTGACCGCTCTCATAATTTGAATTTTTTATTTTCCAGAAAATTAAACACGATTTTTTTTTATCATAAAACGAAGTTCTACCAAATGAAAAAAATTAAAAAAATTTATTTCGAACGTTATTCAAAATTCAAAATTTCACAATTTTTTCAATTTTTCAACTCCATTTTTTATATATCTCGAAAATTATTATAGTTACGAAACAATCGTTCTGGATTCGTCTTAAAAAGTATACTTGGGGCAACGAAAAAAAAAATATTCCGAAAAAAATGATGAATTTGGAGAATTTTGAATTTTTAACAATCGTGAAATCCACGATCAACTTTGAATTTTTTAAAAGATCCTGAAATGTTCAGAGAGATGTTTTTATTTTTCAAAAATATGAATTTATGAATTTTGGTAAACAAAATTTTTGTTTTTTTTACCTCTAAGTTAAGAAAAGTTATAAAAAGTAATAAATTACAAAATTATATGATTGCTCAACTTTTAGTTAAGTAAAGTTGAGTAATCAAGTAAATTTTGTAATTTTGAACAGTAAAAATTACATGAACGCTCAACTTTACTTATTTAGAGGTAGAACAATTTTTTTTTTACCAAAATTCAAAAATTCATATTTTTGAAAACAAAACACCTGTCTGAAAATTTCAGGACCTTTTTATTAACATCAGTACAAGGTATTATATAAAAAAAATTGAACCAAAAATTTAATATTGATGTGGATTTTCACGATTTTTAAAAATTCCAAATTCTCCAAATTCATTATTTTTCAAATTTTTTTTTCGGAATATATTTTTTTCGTAGCCGAAAGTATACTCTTTAAGCCGAATCCAGAACGATTTTTTCGTAACTATGATAGTTTTCGCGATATTTAAAAAATAAACTTGAAAGATTGAAAAAATATTGAAATTTTGAGTTTCAAAAAAAAAGGAATTGTAATTTATTTCCTTTCGTAGAACTTCGTTTTATGATAAAAAAAAACTTCTGATCAAACTTTACATTACGTTGTCTAGTAGAATGTATCACGAGCGTTCTAACAGACCGAAAGATTTATTTTCCATTCAACCCTTTCGATCCAAAATGATAAATAATAAATCTTTAGTAAACCTACAAAATTCTGCAATAATTACACCGTCGGTTGTTCAAATGTCTGTAATGCGTAAGCACAAATGCACAGTTTGAATCAATCGTCCGCGCAAAAAGAAAGTAAGCATGCGCTGAATCGGAAGTGGGGAGAGAGAATGAGGAGATAGTCAAATTAGGGGAGCGTTTCCGGTCCCGACGGGTCAAATTATGGGCGCGTCCACCTTAACTCTCGATCCAGAATTATAAATAATTGATCTTTAGTAACTTACAAAATTCCGCAATAATAATTACACCGTCAGTTGTTCAAATGTATGTCTAATGCGTAAGCACACAATTCACAGTTTGAATTTCTCGCGCAAAAAGATTACGCATGCGCTGAGTTCCAGAAGTGGGAGAATGAGCATGGGAGCGTTTCCGGTTCCGCCGAGTCAAATTATGGGAGCGTCCACTGTAGTTAAGTAGTTACATAATTTCTGACAAGAAGAATTCGAGAGATTTTCTCCAATTTTTCGTCGTAAAACGCATAACTCTACATTAATACATTATTGTTGTTTGTATTTCCGACATTTCCGTTCTGTGACCGCTCGCGATAAGAAAAAACTGCGCGTCATCTTGTCCGCCATGATTCCGTGAATTCACGGTAGAGGCGCTGTTCTCGTCGAATTTGCATTTTGCGATTTTGTTTTGCTCATTGTTGTTCTCACATTTGCATCGTGACGCATTGAGAAACGAAAAAAGAAGATATTTGAGATATCCGAGCTCGATGTTCCATTGTTTTCCCATCGAGTGACGAATAAGCTATATTTTGCGGGTGGAGACTCGAAAAACAACGAAGAAGACGATGACTTGCGCGAGGATTTTTCATTTCGGAGTATCACTCGCGATTCTCTCCGTCGTTTGGGTAAATATCGAAGCTTTCCGGAATCCTTATCCAAGATTCAAGGATTATCCTCTGAGCGAAGACGAGGCCAAAGATGCGGGCGATCCTTTGTTTCTAACGCCGCTCATCGAGAGCGGAAAAATCGACGATGCGAGAAAACGAGCTGCGGTCCAGCACAAAGATATGAAAGATGTTAGCAGTTACGCCGGTTATCTCACTGTTAACAAGAAATACAACTCTAATATGTTCTTCTGGTTCTTTCCGGCTGAGGTGAGTTCATTGTTTGCGGTACTTTCTTATCGGACCTCAACATAACCTCAAAATTTTATTCGGAATGTTTGTTATAAACGAATGTTTATTCTGAATGTTTATTACCTCAGAATGTTTATTATAAAAAATTATAATAAATATTCTTCTAAATATAATAAACAAAATATAAATAAGACTCGAATGTGCGATCTCTCGAGCGTTAGAATTTTTTTGTCTCCATTTTGACCAAGATTGAATTTGTTTGTTAAAATGACAATCATGTAATTTTTACTGCGCAAAATGACGAAATTACATGATTGCTCAACTTTACTTAATTTAGAGGTGAAACAAAAAAAAATAGTTAACAAAAATAAAAATTTCATATTTTTGAGGGAAAAAAACGCAATTCTGAAAATTTCAGGATCTTTTAAGATCAGTGAAAGGTACGATATAAAAAAAATGGAACCAAAAATTTAATGTCGATCGTGGATTTTGACGATTATAAAATGAAAATAATTCATCAGAAAAAATTAGGAAAAACTAAAAATATAAATGTATAAAGTGAAACATTTTTTTATATATTCATAAATGTACAAAGTTAAACATTTTTTTATTAATTTATAAATGTATAAAGTGAAACATTTGTTTATTGTTTTTTAAGTTTGAGAAGCCTATTTTGATGCAAAATTTATCGCTGATTTCGCTGATTCGATGCAAAATTTATTCGCTGAAAATAATTAATCAGAAAAAATGAGGAAAAACTTTGAAAAAATGTTTTTCAAATTTTTTCTTCGCATTTTGGGCAAGATTCAACTCGTTCATAAAAATGATTGTATAATTATTCTTTCACATAAAATTTCGTTTTCAGCTTGAGCTCATTCTGCTGATTTACTGTAATTAGTCTGATAATTTATCAATTTTTTAATTTTAATTTTGTCAATGAATTCTTACGTTAAAAAAAACTGAACGAAGAGCTCATTAAAATTAAATCCGTGACATTATCTTTTCGGAGTGATAATTTCTCCGTATCATCGAAGACTTCGAACCCATTGGCATAAAAATCTTGTCGGCGAAGAGCGAAAGAAAATGCCTGGAAAATAAATCTTGTTGGTGAAGAGCGAAAGAAAATGCCTGGAAAATAAATCTTGCTGGCGAAGAGCGAAAGAAAATGCCTGGAAAATGATTGAAAAATTTGAATGACGATTGAATTCTTTTTCCTCATCCAGGTAAATCCGAAAGATGCTCCTGTGGTTTTATGGCTTCAGGGTGGCCCCGGAGCCTCCTCTCTCCTGGGCCTCTTCGTGGAGAATGGACCGTTCGAGGTGACGTCGAACAAAACGCTGACCCTCCGAAACTACACTTGGAGCACGATGCACAATTTGATCTACATCGACAATCCCGTTGGAACTGGCTACAGTTTCACGGAAAAGGACGAGGGTTACGCGACGAACGAGACCCAGGTTGGACGTGATTTGCACGAGGCGTTGATACAATTTTTCCAATTGTTTCCGGAGCTTCGTGGGAACAAATTTTTCGTGACCGGCGAATCTTACGCTGGAAAATACGTTCCAGCTCTATCTCACGCGATTCACGAGCTCAATCCAACATCAAAGATTCGCATCAACCTCGCGGGACTCGCCATTGGAAATGGACTCACGGATCCGGTAAATCAATTATTGTACGGCGATTATTTGTATCAAATTGGTTTGCTCGACGCAAACGGAAGAGACGCCTTTCACGAATTCGAGAAGCAAGGTCGTGATTTCATAATGAAGGAAAAGTACGACGATGCTTTTGAGATCTTCAACAAACTCATCGACGGTGATCTCAACGGTGCGCCAACCTTGTTCAAAAATTTGACCGGTTACGATTTTTACTTCAATTATTTGCACACGAAGGACAGCGATGACATGGATTACGTGTCCGAATGGATTCAAAGAGTCGACGTTCGTCGATCGATCCACGTTGGAAATTGCTCCTTTCACGCGGAGGATCAAAGCGTTGAGAGACACTTGAGAAACGACATAACGCGCTCAATCGCAAACGCCGTTGGCGATTTACTTAAACATTACAAGGTTCTCATCTATAACGGTCAACTTGATATTATCGTGGCTTATCCGCTGACTGAGAATTATTTGAAAAATTTAGTCTGGCCCGGAGCGAAGGAGTACAAAACAGCGGTTAGAAAACAATGGCGCGTTGGTGGTAAATTGGCCGGATATACGAAAACCGTTGAAAATTTGACGGAAGTACTCGTACGCAATGCCGGACATTTGGTACCCTCCGATCAGCCCCAATGGGCACTCGATCTCATAACGAGATTCACTCATGGCAAAAACTTTTGAGACATTTCCGTGGAAAAGAGGATTTTCTTAACTTCATGAATCTGAGACAACGATCATGATTCGAAGAAATATTGAGGTACAAAATGGACATTTTATCATGACTCGAGCCAAACGAACTTTTTACTTTGTCAGATGTGGGCTTTTTTTTTAAATAAAATCTACTTTATTTTTTACTGCGATTTCGTCGATTTACGAATTTTTCTCTCATGCTTCCTCATAACGAAAACTTTATCGTGAAATTTGGCGAAATGCAATTTTGTATATAATTCGTAGATTCGGAAATTTTTAAGTTTTTCGAACGATGAAGAAAACGTAACTTTATCAATTTTACTTATCGAATATGTTATTCAGTATTTATTTTATTGTAACTGTTCTACTGAATATTTTTTTACAAAAATTGTTTTGCCAAGAATTATCGATAAGAGACGTTTAAAAGTAATTTTGTTATGAGCTTTTAATCATAACTTTTTTTAAAAAGTGTTTTCGCTATATTTAAATGTGTTCCTTTCGGGTTTCAATCACGAATTTTTCACAGAAAACTCCATTCTTGCTCTTTTTTTATACAGTACAATTTTCAACTTGATCCATTTCGTGCAACTGAGCCAAAATAAATAAAATTGATTTTTTTTTGAATTTTCTTCGAATATTATTTACTATTTACTTGTGAAGTAATTTGTTTTTATTTGAAAATATACAGAAAAGCTTATACTAATTCACATACTATTGGGGATAATTATTCAGTAATATAATAAAAACAAAATTTCTAATTTTATAAATTATGTTATTAATATTGTTCAATAAAAGTTTTTACCAATTATTTTCATTGAAGAAAATAATTTATAACATTGAAGAAATTATTTTGTTCAATATAGATAATTTATAAGAACTTCTGTTGAGCCATATTAATATGACAACATAATTTATAAAATTAAAAATTTTGTTTTTATTATATTACTGAATAATTATCCCAATAGTATGGAGAAATAATTTCAGATTTTTTATATATTTTGAAATGAAAAAAAATATTTTACACATAAATAGTAAATAATATTTCTTTTGTAAAAAACTTTGTAAAAAGTGGTGCAAATAAAACTCTATTGATTAATTGATTAATAGTAAATAATATTCGAAGAAAATGTGAAAAAAATCGATTTTTTTGTTGACTATGTTGCACCAAACGGATCAAGTTGAAAAGTTTCATGTATGAAGAAGAGCAAGAAAGGAGTTTTCTGTGAAAAATTCGTGATTGACACCCGAAAGGAACATATTTAAATATGGCGACAAAAACTTTTTTATTTTTTATTTTTTAAAGTAATGATTAAAAACTTATAACAAAATTAATTTTTTGAGTCTTGTATCGGTAATTCTTAAAAAACAATTTTTGGTAAAAAAATATCCAGTAGAATAGTTAGAATAAAATAAATACTGAAAAACACGTTTTTTAGATGCATGTCGTCACTTTTTGGGTTTGAAAACTGAAACTTTCAGGAAAATTGTTTTCAATTAGAAATCGATCGGTTATGCGGTTTTTCAAAAATTTACGAATCCAATTGTTTGAAAAATGTGTTGTAATTTTATACACAGTTGCTCTTAATATCATTGAGTTATCGTACGACGAAATAGTCTGCGAATTTGGCGATTTATTTATAAAATGCTAAACAATTTTTCTCCTATTATAAATAATCATCGTGGCTCATTTGAGTATCGATCGGCACGGATTTATATACACAAAATTAATATTTATACAATTTTTTTGTCCTATCACCACAGTTCTCAAAATTCCATTGATTAATATACCAATATATTATTTATTAATATATTGATATATTTATATTAATATATTAATATATTTATAATAATATATTTATATTAATATATTTGGGGCGTCCATCCCAAATCGGACGGGTTGAAAAACTTTTTTTTTTATTTCTTCAATTTTTTAATATTTTTTAACCCATCAAAAGGCTCATTCTGTTAAATTTTGAGATTTTTTTAAATTACCCGTTGAAAAGATATTAAATTAACATAAAAACTGCTCTTTTTTGGTATTTTGGTCATAACTTCTTTAATAATGATCCAAATTGAAAGTTTTTTTTTTACATTTTTGTTTTTAAGGGCCTTTTCAGAAAAAAATACAACAAAAATATTCGACGAGTTTTTGAGTTTTAAACTTTAAATCGCGTTTTTAAAAGTGAGTGTCATTTTTGATTTTTTAAAAAAAATTTTGCTTCAAACATCTGTCTATTCAACAATTTTGAAGACTAGTCAGATCGTGGGATTTCCCTAACTACTATTTTTTTCGATTTTTGAAAATAATATTTTTTTTTTAAATAAATTATTATGAATACCAATTTTTGTTACTGTATGGTATTTTTTTCAATATTTAGAATGTATTTTGACACTTTTTTATTGTTAACAGGTTCTTAAAATTAATAATTAATCGTTAAGTCTGTTTATGAACAATAATAACAACAGTTTTTATTTATTCACGTATTTTTTTGAAAACCTTACATATACGATTATTTCCTGAATTAGAATATTCCTTTGCCAATACGTTTCAGTTGCTCATTGGAATAATTGAATGAAATTTTTGTGTCCCCCTGTGATTGACCTCGCAGTATTTTATCGCAAATAAAATCTTTCTTTTGCATCTAAATAATGTTTTTAATTATTATTAATTTTAAAAATTATTAATTTTAAAAATCTGTAAACAATGAAAAAGCGTCAAAATTAATTCAAAATGATTTAAAAAATACTGTACAGTAACAAAAATTGGTATTCAAAATAATGTATAAAAAAAAAAATGTTAATTTTCAAAAATCGAAAAAAAATCGTAGTTTTGAGATCCCACGATCGAACTAGTCTTAAAAATTGTTGAATAGAAAGATGTTTAAAACGAAAAATTAAAAAAAAAAATGACACTCGCTCTTAAAAACGCGATTTAAAGTTTAAAACTCAAAAAACTCATTCAAAAACACGTCGAATATTTTTGTTGTATTTTTTTTCTGAAAAAACCATAGAAAAACAAAAATTTTGAAAAAAAAACTTTCAATTTGGACCATCATTAAAGAAGTTATGACCAAAATACCAAAAAAAGAGCGTTTTTTTTTGTTAATTTAGTATCTTTCGAACGGGTAATAAAAAAAAAAATCAAAATTTAACAGGAAGGCTTTGATGGGTAGTAAAAAATATAAAAAAATTGAGGGAAAAACAAAAAGTTTTTCAAACTGTCCGATTTGGGATGGAACGCCCTATTTATATTAATTTATATTAATATATTAATATAAATCGATTTATCAAAATGGAAAAGAGTTGTTCGTATGAAATTAATAAATTGTTCATTTTTCGTGGTTGAAAATTTCAGTCTTGAAAAAAATCAGCATTTTTCGAGCCTAGACGAAAATTCGAATTTCTTCGTCAATCAAGATACGGAAGTATGAAGAGATCGACGAGTGATGTATTTTTGTGCCATTCGAAATGCGGTATTCCCGGAACAGTGTGAAGAGTCAATTTTCCGGCGTCGTCGAGAGTTTTGAGGCCAATCGCGTCTTCTCGGTAAATATCACGATCCCTCATCTCGATCACTGTCTCGTTTTTGTTGTAATAACCGAATTGGCTACTTTGCCAGGGCGTTATGACACCGTCGTCGGGACCTCCGATCAGTACCATTCGTTTTAATTTTGTGAGGGCATTTTTGAAAGACGTTGTATTCGTCGACAATTCTTCGTTGTTGACGAGTGGCAAAAATTTGCTATACTTGTAATACAATGTCTGGAAAAAGAAACACATAGCTTCCTTTAACACACGGTATGGCGATCAAATTTGGCTTCCTCATAAAGTAAGCTTTGTTAACTATTGAAAAATATTAGTAATCAATGTGCAAATTTGATCAATTTTCGCCAAATTTGATCGCGAACAAACCTTGATAGCTACACAAGTATTGTACAAAGTTTCTGTGAAATATATTGAAAATTGTGTAAGTTAGAGTGCTTGCGCTATTTTTCAAAAAATTCAAAATTTCATAAAATTTTAATCCCTCGATGGATTTTTTCCAAATTTAATAGCGAACAACCTTGATAGCTATACAAGTTCTGTACAAAGTTTCAATGAAATATATTGAAAATTGTGCAAGTTAGAGCGCTTGCGCTATTTTTCAAAAAAATCAAAATTTCATAAAATTTTAATCCCTCGATAGATTTTTGCCAAATTTAATAGCGAACAATCTTCACAGCTATATTGCCTCTGTGCAAAGTTTCAGTACAATATCTTAAAAATTGCGCAAGTTAGAGCGTTTAAGCGATTTTTCAAAAAATTCGAAATTTCATAAAATTTTAATCCCTCGATGGATTTTCGCCACATTCAATACCAAACAACCTTTATAGCTATACTAATTCTGCACAAAGTTTGAGTGCAATATCTTGAAAATTGCAGAGGCTAGAGCGTTTACGCCATTCTGGCAAAAACGAAAAAAGTCGATAAAATCTGAACACCCGTTATAATTAAAAAAAAAAAATTTCATAACGAAGAGCAATTCGTGCTCGACAAGTGTGCCAAATTTTAGCTTGATATCTCGAAGCGTTTTCGAGTTATTAATCATTTACATCTGAAACTCAGGATACATACGTACACACACACGCACACACACACACACACACACACACACACACACACACACACACACACACACACACACACACATCCATCTGGACATTTTTTCTAAATATGATTTCTCGATGTTTTAGGACCTCAATATTGGCATAGAAATCGCGAAAAAAAATTTTTTCACGAAAACAAAGCTTCCTTTATGAGGAAGCAAAATGAAAAAAAAATTAATCATTTTACACTTTGCTTCAAATTTCAGCGAGTCGGGGATTGAATTACGAATTCTTTGTCAAGAAAATTGTCGGTGACTCGATAATTCGATTTTCAATTGAGATTCCAGTAGTGACGCTTCTGATCTTTGACCGAGAGGATTTCCATACAATCACGTATGTCTACGATTCTTTTTCACACGTTTATTTTTCATCTGTTGGCATTTATAGCCATTTATTTGGGTCATTCCATGTCAAATCGACCAATAGTTGGAATCCCCTTTCAATTTCGATGAAATTTGGTCAGAAGTTTTCTTTTTTCATGGAACGAAGTTCTACCGAAGAAAAAAATTTTGAAATTTTTTTTTCTAGAGTTATGCAAAATTCAAAATTTCATCATTTTTTTCAATTTTTCAAGTTTATTTTTTATATATCTCGAATACTATTGTAGTTATGAAAAAGAGTGTTCTGGGATCATCTTAAAGAGTATACTTGGGGCTACGAAAAAAAAATATTCCCAAATAAAGTTTTGAAAAATGATTTGGAGAATTTTTGAAAATCGTGAAATTCCACGATCGATATAAATCTTTTGGTTCGATTTTTTAAATAAGATATCTTGTACTGATCTTAAAAGATCCTTAAATTTTCAAAATTGCGTTCTCGTTTTTCAAAAATGGGAATTGTTGAATTTTGGTGATTGTTTTTTCTACTGTCAAGTTAAGTACAGTTGAGTAATCGTGTAATTTTGTAATTTTTACTGCTTTTAATATACGATTCTGTTGAAAATGTTCCATTTTTTTGTACACATTGAAAGCAGCCTTTCAAAATTTGTTTAGATTTTTATCTCAACCCTTCCAATCATAATAAATTTTTCAAAACTTCACACCATTTTTTTTTGAATGCGCATAACTTTCTAAAAAACGGCCATATCAAAATAAAACGGAAGATCATTTTTTTTGTCTTGAGTTGTAGTTTTATAAAAAAAAATACAAAAAAAAAATATCGAAAGTAAGTTTCATATGTTGTTTTCAGTTTCAAACGTAACATATTTTTTTTTAACTTGAACCATTTTGATTTTTTTGAATAAATGCATCACTATTCAAGACATTTTTACAAGTACTAAAAAATTTACGTACAACTTCACGACGTGTAACTTCAAAAATAGCCAAAAAATACAAGTTTTGAATATCAGAAGCTGCAAATTTTTTAGTACCTGTAAAAATGAGTCTTAAAAAATGGTGAATTTTTTCAAAGGAATCGAAATGGTCCAAGTTAAATAAAAAATATACTTTGAGTTAAAAACTGAAAAAAAACATATGAAAATGAATTTCGATATTTTTTTTTGGATTTTTTTTATAAAGCTACAACTCGAGAGAAAAAAATAATCTTCTGTTTTATTTAGATATCTCAGTTTTTTAAAAAGTTATGCGCATTTGAAAAAAAAATTGTGTGAAATTTTGAAAAATTTATTGTGGTTGAAAGCGTTGAGAAAAAATCCAAATAAATTCTGAAAGACTGCTTTCAGTACGTACAAAAAAATAAAAAATTTTCAACAAAATTAAAAGCGTATCGTTAAATATTAAAATCGTATATTAAAAGCAGTAAAAATTTCAATGAATGAAACAATACTGTAAAAACAGAAACACTATTGCAATATATGTAAAATTAATTAAAGTCAAACCTGGTGATAAGGATCGTTCCAATAATTTCCAACGCTCGTGTGCTGCCCAATCTTGGAATAGAACAATTCGTAGGCAGTCTCGCAAACGAGATCGGGAAAGAAGAGATGTAGAAATTTAGCTGCGAAAACGTAGGAAATTTAAATGACAAATAATTAAATTTTTTAAATTTAACTTGAAAAAAAAAAAATTCAGATCAGAAATTGCAAGTTAGTGATCCAAAATGAGTTTTTTTTAAATATGAAAAAAGCAATCTTCGAAGTGTAAAGCAATATGCGAGCAAATTATTTGAAATATATGAGGCATTCCACGTCAAGTCGGCCACCCCATTTTTTGAGATCACCAAACATTGCAAACAAATTTTTATAAAGTAGTTCTAACTGTCAAGAAAATTCGTGATGTTTTTCAGATTTTTATATTACATATTTTAGCCGGAAAAAAATACAAAAAAATTTCTTGTTCCATTTCGTAACTCGAAAATTATTCATCGTACGAAAAAAAAGTACAACATGATATTTAGGATTTTCAACGTACTTTTCACTGCATTTTTTTACGAACTCCTCCGAAAACTCTATATGCCATTTCCGGAGCAAATAATGTTTTTATATTTTTTTTCTCAGAATTGACATATTCGATTTGTCTGTAGTTCAAACAGTTTTTTACTTGATATATTTACAGTCTACAAAAAAATTGGCTCAGTGGAGAATCCATTCCTTCCCATGCGTTTTTCATCCCAAACGAATACACAAATTTCTCTGTGCATTAACAGGGTTGAGAATATCTATAGATATTTTCTAAAGCCCGCATTTATGTTTATTTTTTGTACTTTTTCAATTTTTTTAACTTTTTTCATTTTCATTTTTTTAAATTTCTTTTTGTACATTTTAATAAACTTTATCAATGGACCCATGTACACCGATTGAGTCTATTCAAATTTGAGTAAAAGGCTACTCATGTCTCTCGATTGCAAAAAATAATTAATTTACCCTCTTTGGATACACCGACCTTTCTATGGCCAATGAGTACTTTTTTAGTTCGATCAGGGCATGATTTTTGGGAATGAAGCAATGATACCGCTTTGTTCCTGGAATCTTCTTCGCAGTATGAAAACGAGATTATTTCATTATTTTTCCCTGTCTACGATTAATAATGATAAAATATCAATATCTACACTATTTCGTTAGATCACTCTATAATGATAGATTGTATCAATAAAAATGCATTCGAAATGATGGATTCTCCACTACGCCAATTTTTTTACAGTCTGTAAATATATTAAGTAAAAAACTGTTAGAACTACAGACGAATCGAAGATGTCGAATCCGAGAAAAAAAATATCAAAACATTATTTGCTCCGAAAATGGCAGATAGAGTTTTCGGAGGAGTTGAAAAAAATTTCTGTGAAAAACACATTGAAAATCCTAAATTTTATGTTCTACGTTTTTTTTCGTACGATGAATAATTTTCGAGTTACTAAATGGGACCAACAAATTTTCTGTATTTTTTTCCGGTTAAAAAAATGTAATTTAAAAATCTGAAAAAAATCACAAATTTTCTTGATAGTTGGGACTACTTTCTACAAATTTGTAAGCGATTTTTGGCCATTTCCAAAAATGGGGTGGCCGAATTGACGTGGAATGCCTCATATAAATTTGAACTCACTGCCATATTGTCCAGCTTGGGGTGAACTCAGCGAAACAAAGTTGCGAACATTGTGTTCTGGAAATCTCTGCAAAATGGCTCTGGCGACAAGTCCGCCCTGACTGTAACCCAACAAATTTATTCCTTCGGGGAATGCTGCACCTATCGCCATCACATCGGCACCAATTTCCTCAACTTGGTGCCACATCGGCTCCAGGCTACTCCAACCGGCGTACCTCGGTGTATTGTATATCTCAGTTCCTGGATGCATCTGATATTAAAATTCAATAAATTTTAACGTTTCAACAGAAACCATGAAAACAAAGTAGAAAAGACTGCGAAATGAAAATTGTCAAATTGCTTCCTCATCTTTTTTCCATATTTGAAAAGCGACTATTTTTTGTTTTTCGAAATAACATATTAAATACATTCGGGAAGGTGAAAAAAGATGCCTGTGTGAAGCAAAGTTCTTGATATAAATATTTAGATATGTCTCATCGCAAATTTCTATTTCCCATTTAAATAACGGAGGACATTTTTTTTTTCAAACTTTTGAATTTCATATCTCGGCTTCAAGTCGATGTACCGAATCAAACGATACGTATTCTTGTAGGGAATTGAACGCTCTACAAAAAAGGTCTCTTATGATTTTTCGATAAACTCACTCCTTCAAAAGTTATTCATGGTCTAATGGATATGGGGCGTTCCACGTCAAATCACGCTGTCATCGGCCCCCTCGGATTTTGATGTCCAATGAATCGTGGGTTTCGTTCGGCCCAAAAAATGACTTCAAATTTTTAGAAATTTTAATTTCATTTTTTAGGGGTTGCCCGAGCTAAAAGATCATTAAATTGAGGGAAAATATAAAAAATTATCATTTCTTAAATTAGTTAATTTATTTTGATGCAATTTAAACTTTTGTTTCAAGAAAGATTTTATGATATTTAGTAATAAGTTTCAACATGTTGCCGGAAACTAAAAAAAAAAATGAAATTTACTCTAAACTTGCCTTTAACCTTGAATAACTTTCGAAGGAGTGAGTTTATCGAAAAATCATAAGAGATCTTTTTTGTAGAGCGTTCAATTTCCTACAAGAATATGTGTCATTTATTTTCGCACATTGACTTGAAGCCGAGATACAAAATTTCAAAGTTTGAAATTTCTTTTTTCTGTGTTACTTAAATGGGAAATAGAAATTTGCTATGAGACGTATCTAAATATTTATATTAAGAGCTCTGCTTTTAACAAGCATCTTGTTTCACCTCCCCGAAAGTATGTAATATGTTATTTCGGCAAACAAAAAATCGTCGCTTCTTTTGAATCGGTCTATTGAGAAAGCAATGTACAAATTTCAATTTTGCAGAGATTTGTTCTCTAATTGATGTGTTTCTGTTAGAATTCGCTAGAATTCGAACCACAACTTTCTCACACAGTGAGCAATTGGTTGGAATGTGTTGAGAATTTGAAAAACATTGGAAGTTTACTGACTTCTTTGTTTGCGTTCAAATTTTCGCGGGCTTCGGATGTCGGTAAGGTAGGGATCTTCCGCGATTTTCCTCTTTTCACAGCTCAGCTGTTCCTTCTCGCGTCACGCGGAAGCACGAGTGCTTTTTTGTCATTCTTCATCATCCCTTCCACCGTTTGCGTTTGCCAAAAAATTGCAAGTAAATCGGTAGTAACTCACCTCTTTTATTCGATCGCTGATTAATTCCATGCTGTCGCTCCCAGTGAGAACACCGTGTATCACGACAACAGGTCTATACGTCAATGCAGCATCATTTGGCACAAATAAAAGAGCCACAATCGCGAAAAAACAATGATCAACGGTCATTTTTGTTGTTTATTAGAATATATTGAATTTTGTGAGAATGTAGAGATCTTTTTTTTTTTTGAGTATACTGGAACGACCGATCGGAGCGGAAACCAGTCCGATTTGCTCTTGAGGGAAACTAAAGCCGAGCAATACTAAAATGAAAATTCACGAATTCTCGTATCAAGGCTCTTTCTTTGTATTTATTTGACCTTCCATATTCATCAGCGATACGAATCCATCGATCGATTGATGGTAATACAGATATTCTTGTGGCACAAATGAAAGAATTGACTTTATCGAGGTTCTCATTCTTTTTTATCGACTGCCGATAACTTGACGACGGCGCATCACCGAATCGCAGAGTATCGACTGATGATAATACAGATATCTTCGCGGAGCAAATAAAATAATTGACTTTAGCGAGGTCCTAATTCTGTTTTATCGACTGTTGGTAACTTACCGACAGATTGTTGAATCAGAGCAAAATCACGAGTTATTGGTCTGCGGTAAAAATGGAACATTCTGATATCGATATTTAGTTATTATAATCATTTTAATAACAAATGAAATTTAAAAAGCTCAAAATTCTGGATAATTGATATGTGTTATTGGAAAATCTCCATTCGATTTCAAATGGGGAATTCAATGGCGAAAATGTCCTTAGGCAATTCGGCATTTATCTCCATTGGTTATTTTGGCAATGGGAAATGAATGGGGATTTTGCAATGACAACGAATGGAGTTTTTGTACTGTATGAAAGAATCTCCATTGATGATCGCCATTCATTCCCCATCGCCCACAAAAACCAATGGAGTTGAATGCCGAATTGCCTAAGGGGATTTTCTCCATTGAATCCCCATTGGACAATTCCCATTCCGTTTCAAATGGGGAAGTCAATTCTCATTGGAAAATTCCCATTCGATTTCAAATGGGGAATTCAATGGCGAACATCTCCTTAGGCAATTCGGCATTCATCTCCATTGGTTATTTTGGCAATGGGGAATGAATGGCGACGAATAGAGTTTTAATTACGGGCAAGACCTTGGAAAACCATCCCCCAAAAGACTGAGCGTGTGATTGAGGGATGATTTTCACGTAACATCAATAATCATTCTCCTACATATCTCGGGACACAATGCATAATATAGCAATAAAGTTTTTCAAGTTGATGATAAAGAGAAGGAAGAATAGTTGGAAGAAGAGAAATTGCAGATTGTTGTGTGAAAGGGGAATTGGTAGGGGGGGAATGATATATTATAATAATGTAACTGGAAAACGATCTGGAATGCGGTGTGTCGTATATAATCCTTGTTCAAGGGCGGTGGCGAACGGGGATGAAGGGGGTGAAAATTCAACGGGACCTCTAACGCCTTCTTCGTTGGGGGGTGCGAAGAGAGGGGTCGTCATGTGGCATTTCCCGTGGCTCGCACGATCCCATACATCACAGCTTCTCTGACATCATCCCTGTAACCGAGAAACGTGCGGAAACCCTCTCTCTCACCCCTCTTTATAGCTCTTTCAACCCCCTCCAAGAGTCCCTTCTCGAACAAAAATTGCCGCTTCCATTGTTTCGAATTCCGCATCATTCACTATTATCATCCCCCTTAAGGTGGTCTTCACGATAGAGTCAGGATCTATTTAAAGTAGCGAAAAAGTTTCATAATAAAGGACCCGCAGCAAACTGAGCTCCGCCGGTAAAGAGGAACCTCTACAGAACCCTGCTTTACCGCAAGAGCTGTACAAATTCCTTTGATGCACGCTAGGGGATGATTTTCCCTTATCGATGGGGACCAACTACTCTCAAAAAATACTTCAGATCGCAAAGTTCCTACTTAAAGTAGCGAGAAAGTTTCGTAACAAAGGCCCCGCAGCAAACTGATCTCCGCCGGTAAAGAGGAACCTCTACAGAAATCTGCCTTACCGCTAGAGCCGTGCAAATTCCTTTGAAGCCGCTACTCTTGTCCGATCTCGAGAATACTCTCGCAATTCAATTTTACCGTGACTTCTTGCGAAGTAAGACGTTATCGAGCGTCCCCTGCATCCCTCGATGGCCATTATGGCCTCTGGGTCCTTCCACAAGCGTAGCAAAAAGTTTAGTACAGGGGGTTTATATGCATGTGCAAAAACAGCATGAAATTGCTCGGGAGTCCAATGTCTTGTGGAGCTATGTTTCTTTTTTTTTTTGGTTGCGCTTTTAATCAAGGATGTTCGTGGTCGAGCGAGCGGGAAAAGCGCTTGTAGGGCACCGAAGCGAATTTACAGGACTCTGGAAATTTCGTCCCTAAACGCATTTACAGCCAGAAGTTGCTCACGCAATTATAGTTAGGTCTGAGCGGCTTTCTTGACATTTTTGGCGGGAATATATCTGTTTAAAATTTGATACGTCAATGATCGATTATCGACTGTAGGTATGGAAAAAGCCTGTTGCAAATTAGACGCAGGCTCTTGTATTTTAGTTGCGTTTCGACTTTAGGGGGATCAGTGGCTCAGTGGAAGAGGCTTGGGTTAGCTAACCCGAGCTTAATTCGGAGCAGCACCTCTGAAATTCTATTTCAAGTGCTTCTGCAGTGATCCCGGTGACCCCACCCTAAAAGGGTTTGAACACCCTAATGTGATAGGGATAGGCGGCCGATGTAGCATTAGTTGGCCCATTCAATGACAAATGGGGAGGTAACCGCCTAAGCGCCCTCAGGCGGCGCAGGTTTGCGTTTTATCGAATTACCAACGGCCGGTAAAGTAGGTAGGAAATTTATTACGATTATAATTTCACAATTAAGGCAGTATTCTGGTCTGGAATTTTGAAAAATCATTTTTTTTTGCATATTCTTAAAGTTTAGATCTTTTAGAATGTATATTCGAAAGGAAATTTTTTAATTCCATTAATTTATAATTATTTTAGTGACCCAGTAATTATGCCCGTCAGGTCGAATCGGAACTTTGAGGGGGTATTGTGGTCTAGAATTTTGAATTTTTTTTTTCCATTTTCTTCAATTTTAGACCTTTAAGAATATATCTTCGAAAGGAAATTTTTTAATTCTTATAATTGATGCAGTTATAGCTATTTTAGTGATGTAGCAACTAAGTCCGTCACGTCGGAGCTTAACTTTAAGGGGGTATTCTGATCTAGAATTTTGAAAAAAATTTTTTTTTTGCATTTTCTTAAAGTTTAGACCTTTTAGAATGTATCTTTGAAAGGGAATTTGTAAAGTCCAATAATTTACGGAGTTATAACTATTTTAGTGATGCAGCAAATGTGCCCGTCACGTCGGAGCGCAACTTTAAGGGGGTTTTCTGGTCTAGAATCTTGAAGAAATCATTTTTTTTTACTATTTTTAAATTTTAGACCTTTTAGAATGTATCTTCGGGAAGAAATGTGTTAATTCCAATAATTTACAGAGTTATAGCTGTTTTAGGGAGGCAGTAACTTGGCCCGTCACGTCAGAGCCCAACTTTAAGGGGGTATTCTGGTCTAGAATTTTGAAAAAAATACTTTTTTTTGCATATTCTTAAAGTTTAGATCTTTTAGAATGTATCTTACAAAGGAAATTTTTAGATTCCAATAATTTACGGAGTTATAACTATATTTTAGTGATGCAGCAACTATGCATGTCATATCGGAGCGCAACTTTAAAGGGGGTTTTCGGTTCTAGAATTTAGAAAAAATGTTTTTTTTTGCATATTCTTAAAGTTCAGACCTTTAAGGTTAAAATTTTTTTTTTACTATTGCAAAAAAATTAAAAACCATGCAAAAAAGAGTCGGAAAACGCGTTTTTTTTTGTTCAGACAGCCGCCATCTTGCGAATTTTTTTTTCCGTTTTCTCTAAAGTAGGGGCTATAACGACATTCTTCCTAATTAAGAATCATTTTTTAAATTTTTTATCGAATGACTGGAAAGTTTGCAATCGTGACAGTTAGCACGTCCCTTTTTTTAGCCTAACTTTAGCAGCTTATAACTAATTTAATTTTCATTTTTTCTCTCAAAAATTATTTTATCAATTGTCAAAACATTGATAAATATGTTGCAAAAAAAATGACTTCCCCAAAACACACACACACACACACATACACATCGATCCGGATGTTTTGTAAAAATATGATTTCTCGACATTTTGTTACATTTAAAATTGGCATTGAAATCTCGAAGAAAACGCTTTCACAACCGCCAAGTTTTCTTCATAAGGAAGCGAAGTATAGTAAATTTTAACCAAGCTTAGTCTTCTTGCGTGGCATCAGCGTCTTCAATCCTCCCCCCCCTCTCTCTCCCTCTCGCTCTATCTCTCTCTCTCCCTTTCTCTCCCTCTCTCTCTCTCTCTCTCACTCACTCACTCACTCACTCACTCACTCTCTCTCTCATCGAGTTAAGTACAGATGACGGAGCACACGGAGTACCGATGAAAAGGAGGGGTGAGAGGCCGCGAAGGAGGACTGGGAATATAACAGTGTCTGAGTGGAGAGGAGTCGAGAGATTAGCGTTAATTACAGAGTTGAACCAAGAGCCAGAGCCAGAGCAAGAGAAAGAGAGAGAGAGAGAGGGAGAGAGAGAGAGAGGGAGAGAGAGAGAGAGAGAGAGAGAGAGAGAGAGAGAGAGAGAGGTTGGCGAAGGAGAAATGTACCTCGAAGAAAGGGTGTAGGAATCGCTACCTATATTTGTCACTTTTGGTACCCCTCTCACTACCCCTAAGCCCTATTCCCACCCTTCCCTTCCTCCTCTCCGAGTTTCCCTCTCGATATGGCGCCGTCGCGAAATTCTGAGTTTTGAATATTAATAACCATCAGGATTGAGGCAAAGGGTGTGAAGGGTCCATCGCTCCTCAATATTTTTCTCCAATACTCAAGATCTTGAGTCTGATTTCATCATCATAACAGACTCCCCCGGCTCCAAGATGGAAAAATTAATTGCCTCAGACCTGTCTGGGTAATTTCACCCTTAACACCCCTCAATACACAACCCTCCGACCTCAATGTCATCAGGATGAATTTTGCAATAGGGGTTTGAGAATAAGATACTATGAAAATAAGATACTATGTTATTGCAATGGCTGTTGATGATGAAAACCTAAATAAATATTTACATCGTCGAAATTATTGAATGAATTAGTGTCAGCCCGTAGTAAAAAACTCCATTGAATCGCCAATGGCAACCAATGGTCCTCATACGACTCCATTGGACAATGAATGGGGACCCATTGAGATTTCCGCATTTGTCAATGGCGTACAGGGCTGACCATTGATCAGTGAATGGGTATCCATTGAACATCAAATGCGGATGAATCGAATGATCATCATTACTCAATGATGCTCATTGGAAAGCCAATGCGGATGAATCGAACGATCATCATTACTCAATGATGCTCATTGGAAAGCTCTTAAAAAATTTACAAAAATCTATTGTTGAACTTTAAAAATCTGCCAAAAATCGAAAAACGGTCGTAATGGGATGAACCAAACGGGATTTTGAAGCGTGAACGATTACGAAGAGAATGAGCTCATGCTCAAGCCGCAATTCTATCTAGAAAATAAATTGCAGCCATTTTAGTGAACCGATTGAATTTTGGCCAAAATGCAAAAAAAAAAAAAAAAAATTATTTTTGTTTTTCGGGCCTCATATCGATGTATTTTTGCCCCCTAAACACGAATCTATCAATAGTTTTTTCAAAAAATCAAAATTTTCATGAATTTCGATAAAAAACTGTTTTGCTCAATTTTGGGCCTATTTTAAAAAACCTGAAAATAGCGAAATTTCAAGTGCTCATAACTTCACTTTGGTTCAACCGATTTCAAAATTTGTTTTTCGTACGCAAAGCTTGTGACCAAACTTAGAGAATGCCGTTAAGTTCATCCCGATAACTATTTTTTTGTAGAAATGAGAGCAGTTTGAAAATCGCCGAAAAAAATGGAAAGGGGTATACCTTAAAAAATTTACAAAAGTCTATTGTTGAACTTTAAAAATCTGCCAAAAATCGAAAAACGGTCGTAATGGGATGAACCAAACGGGATTTTGAAGCGTGAACGATTACGAAGAGAATGAGCTCATGCTCAAGCCGCAATTCTATCTAGAAAATAAATTGCAGCCATTTTAGTGAACCGATTGAATTTTGGCCAAAATGCAAAAAAAAAAAAAAAATTATTTTTGTTTTTCGGGCCTCATATCGATGTATTTTTGCCCCCTAAACACGAATCTATCAATAGTTTTTTCAAAAAATCAAAATTTTCATGAATTTCGATAAAAAACTGTTTTGCTCAATTTTGGGCCTATTTTAAAAAACCTGAAAATAGCGAAATTTCAAGTGCTCATAACTTCACTTTGGTTCAACCGATTTCAAAATTTGTTTTTCGTACGCAAAGCTTGTGACCAAACTTAGAGAATGCCGTTAAGTTCATCCCGATAACTAATTTTTTGTAGAAATGAGAGCAGTTTGAAAATCGCCGAAAAAAATGGAAAGGGGTATACCTTAAAAAATTTACAAAAATCTATTGTTGAACTTTAAAAATCTGCCAAAAATCGAAAAACGGTCGTAATGGGATGAACCAAACGGGATTTTGAAGCGTGAACGATTACGAAGAGAATGAGCTCATGCTCAAGCCGCAATTCTATCTAGAAAATAAATTGCAGCCATTTTAGTGAACCGATTGAATTTTGGCCAAAATGCAAAAAAAAAAAAAATTATTTTTGTTTTTCGGGCCTCATATCGATGTATTTTTGCCCCCTAAACACGAATCTATCAATAGTTTTTTCAAAAAATCAAAATTTTCATGAATTTCGATAAAAAACTGTTTTGCTCAATTTTGGGCCTATTTTAAAAAACCTGAAAATAGCGAAATTTCAAGTGCTCATAACTTCACTTTGGTTCAACCGATTTCAAAATTTGTTTTTCGTACGCAAAGCTTGTGACCAAACTTAGAGAATGCCGTTAAGTTCATCCCGATAACTATTTTTTTGTAGAAATGAGAGCAGTTTGAAAATCGCCGAAAAAAATGGAAAGGGGTATACCTTAAAAAATTTACAAAAATCTATTGTTGAACTTTAAAAATCTGCCAAAAATCGAAAAACGGTCGTAATGGGATGAACCAAACGGGATTTTGAAGCGTGAACGATTACGAAGAGAATGAGCTCATGCTCAAGCCGCAATTCTATCTAGAAAATAAATTGCAGCCATTTTAGTGAACCGATTGAATTTTGGCCAAAATGCAAAAAAAAAAAAAATTATTTTTGTTTTTCGGGCCTCATATCGATGTATTTTTGCCCCCTAAACACGAATCTATCAATAGTTTTTTCAAAAAATCAAAATTTTCATTAATTTCGATAAAAAACTGTTTTGCTCAATTTTGGGCCTATTTTAAAAAACCTGAAAATAGCGAAATTTCAAGTGCTCATAACTTCACTTTGGTTCAACCGATTTCAAAATTTGTTTTTCGTACGCAAAGCTTGTGACCAAACTTAGAGAATGCCGTTAAGTTCATCCCGATAACTATTTTTTTGTAGAAATGAGAGCAGTTTGAAAATCGCCGAAAAAAATGGAAAGGGGTATACCTTAAAAAATTTACAAAAATCTATTGTTGAACTTTAAAAATCTGCCAAAAATCGAAAAACGGTCGTAATGGGATGAACCAAACGGGATTTTGAAGCGTGAACGATTACGAAGAGAATGAGCTCATGCTCAAGCCGCAATTCTATCTAGAAAATAAATTGCAGCCATTTTAGTGAACCGATTGAATTTTGGCCAAAATGCAAAAAAAAAAAAAATTATTTTTGTTTTTCGGGCCTCATATCGATGTATTTTTGCCCCCTAAACACGAATCTATCAATAGTTTTTTCAAAAAATCAAAATTTTCATTAATTTCGATAAAAAACTGTTTTGCTCAATTTTGGGCCTATTTTAAAAAACCTGAAAATAGCGAAATTTCAAGTGCTCATAACTTCACTTTGGTTCAACCGATTTCAAAATTTGTTTTTCGTACGCAAAGCTTGTGACCAAACTTAGAGAATGCCGTTAAGTTCATCCCGATAACTAATTTTTTGTAGAAATGAGAGCAGTTTGAAAATCGCCGAAAAAAATGGAAAGGGGTATACCTTAAAAAATTTACAAAAATCTATTGTTGAACTTTAAAAATCTGCCAAAAATCGAAAAACGGTCGTAATGGGATGAACCAAACGGGATTTTGAAGCGTGAACGATTACGAAGAGAATGAGCTCATGCTCAAGCCGCAATTCTATCTAGAAAATAAATTGCAGCCATTTTAGTGAACCGATTGAATTTTGGCCAAAATGCAAAAAAAAAAAAAAAATTATTTTTGTTTTTCGGGCCTCATATCGATGTATTTTTGCCCCCTAAACACGAATCTATCAATAGTTTTTTCAAAAAATCAAAATTTTCATGAATTTCGATAAAAAACTGTTTTGCTCAATTTTGGGCCTATTTTAAAAAACCTGAAAATAGCGAAATTTCAAGTGCTCATAACTTCACTTTGGTTCAACCGATTTCAAAATTTGTTTTTCGTACGCAAAGCTTGTGACCAAACTTAGAGAATGCCGTTAAGTTCATCCCGATAACTAATTTTTTGTAGAAATGAGAGCAGTTTGAAAATCGCCGAAAAAAATGGAAAGGGGTATACCTTAAAAAATTTACAAAAATCTATTGTTGAACTTTAAAAATCTGCCAAAAATCGAAAAACGGTCGTAATGGGATGAACCAAACGGGATTTTGAAGCGTGAACGATTACGAAGAGAATGAGCTCATGCTCAAGCCGCAATTCTATCTAGAAAATAAATTGCAGCCATTTTAGTGAACCGATTGAATTTTGGCCAAAATGCAAAAAAAAAAAAAATTATTTTTGTTTTTCGGGCCTCATATCGATGTATTTTTGCCCCCTAAACACGAATCTATCAATAGTTTTTTCAAAAAATCAAAATTTTCATTAATTTCGATAAAAAACTGTTTTGCTCAATTTTGGGCCTATTTTAAAAAACCTGAAAATAGCGAAATTTCAAGTGCTCATAACTTCACTTTGGTTCAACCGATTTCAAAATTTGTTTTTCGTACGCAAAGCTTGTGACCAAACTTAGAGAATGCCGTTAAGTTCATCCCGATAACTAATTTTTTGTAGAAATGAGAGCAGTTTGAAAATCGCCGAAAAAAATGGAAAGGGGTATACCTTAAAAAATTTACAAAAATCTATTGTTGAACTTTAAAAATCTGCCAAAAATCGAAAAACGGTCGTAATGGGATGAACCAAACGGGATTTTGAAGCGTGAACGATTACGAAGAGAATGAGCTCATGCTCAAGCCGCAATTCTATCTAGAAAATAAATTGCAGCCATTTTAGTGAACCGATTGAATTTTGGCCAAAATGCAAAAAAAAAAAAAAAATTATTTTTGTTTTTCGGGCCTCATATCGATGTATTTTTGCCCCCTAAACACGAATCTATCAATAGTTTTTTCAAAAAATCAAAATTTTCATGAATTTCGATAAAAAACTGTTTTGCTCAATTTTGGGCCTATTTTAAAAAACCTGAAAATAGCGAAATTTCAAGTGCTCATAACTTCACTTTGGTTCAACCGATTTCAAAATTTGTTTTTCGTACGCAAAGCTTGTGACCAAACTTAGAGAATGCCGTTAAGTTCATCCCGATAACTAATTTTTTGTAGAAATGAGAGCAGTTTGAAAATCGCCGAAAAAAATGGAAAGGGGTATACCTTAAAAAATTTACAAAAATCTATTGTTGAACTTTAAAAATCTGCCAAAAATCGAAAAACGGTCGTAATGGGATGAACCAAACGGGATTTTGAAGCGTGAACGATTACGAAGAGAATGAGCTCATGCTCAAGCCGCAATTCTATCTAGAAAATAAATTGCAGCCATTTTAGTGAACCGATTGAATTTTGGCCAAAATGCAAAAAAAAAAAAAATTATTTTTGTTTTTCGGGCCTCATATCGATGTATTTTTGCCCCCTAAACACGAATCTATCAATAGTTTTTTCAAAAAATCAAAATTTTCATTAATTTCGATAAAAAACTGTTTTGCTCAATTTTGGGCCTATTTTAAAAAACCTGAAAATAGCGAAATTTCAAGTGCTCATAACTTCACTTTGGTTCAACCGATTTCAAAATTTGTTTTTCGTACGCAAAGCTTGTGACCAAACTTAGAGAATGCCGTTAAGTTCATCCCGATAACTAATTTTTTGTAGAAATGAGAGCAGTTTGAAAATCGCCGAAAAAAATGGAAAGGGGTATACCTTAAAAAATTTACAAAAATCTATTGTTGAACTTTAAAAATCTGCCAAAAATCGAAAAACGGTCGTAATGGGATGAACCAAACGGGATTTTGAAGCGTGAACGATTACGAAGAGAATGAGCTCATGCTCAAGCCGCAATTCTATCTAGAAAATAAATTGCAGCCATTTTAGTGAACCGATTGAATTTTGGCCAAAATGCAAAAAAAAAAAAAAAATTATTTTTGTTTTTCGGGCCTCATATCGATGTATTTTTGCCCCCTAAACACGAATCTATCAATAGTTTTTTCAAAAAATCAAAATTTTCATGAATTTCGATAAAAAACTGTTTTGCTCAATTTTGGGCCTATTTTAAAAAACCTGAAAATAGCGAAATTTCAAGTGCTCATAACTTCACTTTGGTTCAACCGATTTCAAAATTTGTTTTTCGTACGCAAAGCTTGTGACCAAACTTAGAGAATGCCGTTAAGTTCATCCCGATAACTAATTTTTTGTAGAAATGAGAGCAGTTTGAAAATCGCCGAAAAAAATGGAAAGGGGTATACCTTAAAAAATTTACAAAAATCTATTGTTGAACTTTAAAAATCTGCCAAAAATCGAAAAACGGTCGTAATGGGATGAACCAAACGGGATTTTGAAGCGTGAACGATTACGAAGAGAATGAGCTCATGCTCAAGCCGCAATTCTATCTAGAAAATAAATTGCAGCCATTTTAGTGAACCGATTGAATTTTGGCCAAAATGCAAAAAAAAAAAAAATTATTTTTGTTTTTCGGGCCTCATATCGATGTATTTTTGCCCCCTAAACACGAATCTATCAATAGTTTTTTCAAAAAATCAAAATTTTCATTAATTTCGATAAAAAACTGTTTTGCTCAATTTTGGGCCTATTTTAAAAAACCTGAAAATAGCGAAATTTCAAGTGCTCATAACTTCACTTTGGTTCAACCGATTTTAAAATTTGTTTTTCGTACGCAAAGCTTGTGACCAAACTTAGAGAATGCCGTTAAGTTCATCCCGATAACTAATTTTTTGTAGAAATGAGAGCAGTTTGAAAATCGCCGAAAAAAATGGAAAGGGGTATACCTTAAAAAATTTAAAAAAATCCATTGTTGAACTTTAAAAATCTGCCAAAAATCGAAAAATGATCGTAATGTAAAACCATCTTTTAGCCTCCTCAGACTCTCGGAATAGGTCACTTTTAAAGTTTCTCCAATGAAAACCTTCCTGGATTTGTCCTTATCAGACCCACCCCCAATATCATCCCCTTCGCTATGTTCATAATGCATACAACATATTCGATATTCCGCATCGAATCGTTTTAGCTGCTCGAACGCTCATACTCCGGTTTTACTTCTCCGCGACACCACAGTTTTTCTCCTTCTACGTTTTCTTTGGCCATCATGAACATTGCTGGGGTCGAAACCAGGGGCTTGTATCAATGGGGGATGATGGGGGTGCAGCTATGTGTGACCGTGGTGAACGAAAAACCGCTCAGATATTCAAAGTCGAGAATAGTTTATTCATGGCCAGTCGGAACCTGAAGAGATATTGGAACCGCTTTTCCACTATGACTGCGCGCGCGCGCGCGCGCGCGCGTGTGTGTGTGTGTGTGTGTGAGAGAGGGGGGGGGGAGCGGGAGGGAGGGAGGGAGAGAGAGAAGCGCGACTTTGGTCCTGACGATATTGGTTGGGCGGAAGTGTCCCCCCGGGAAACAGGAAACCGTCGCGTCTCTTTTCCTACCCTCACCTTCCCCATTGCGATTCGATAAAGGGGCGAGAAGGGGCACCCCTGTGGGCACGACCCCTTCGATCTTCAACGCTCCTCTTCGACGCTTTTCCTTCACTCCATTTTTTTTTTTTTTTTTTCTTTCTCCATTTTGCTCTTATTCTCGGTCACCTCTCTTCTCTGTTCGACTTGGATAACCGTATGAGCCGGGAAATCGAATAGAAAAAAAAGAAGAGGTGGGGGAGGGGGAGGGGGAGGAAAACCCGTCTGCGCGTCACACACCGGAAAAGTCGAAGGATGAAGTGGAAGGAAGGAGGAAGTGGAGGATCTCTCTCTCTCTCTCTCTCTCTCTCTCTCTCTCTCTCTCTCTCTCTCTCTCTCTCTCTCTCTCTCTCTCTACGCCAATAAAATTCAAATAAACTCCGCTGTGCATACTAAATTATCACATCTTCCATTACCCAACCCTCAAACGTGCGAAGACGACACATCGCATTTTTATTCGTGGGTGTGTTCCTCGCCACATACGATGATCCGCACCCATCCGAGTTTGAAACTTCCATCTTCGATCCTACGTGTATGAATATGGGGCATTCCACGTTGAATCACGCGGTCATCGGCCTGACCCACTCGGATTTTGATGTCCAATGAATCGTGGGTCTCGTTTGGCCCAAAATGTGACCTCGAATTTTTAGAAATTTTTATTTCATTTTTTAGGGGTTGCCCGAGCTAAAAAATCATTAAATTGAGGGAAAACATAAAGAGGGGCCTTTTTTAAATTGATGAAGTTTTTTTCACAGTAACCAGGGCCCAAAACTGATATTTTCGTCATAGTTCAATAATGAGCCAAAAAAAATTACTTTTTTTTTGTAATGCCCCATATATATTTATAATCTGCCGTTGGATTTTCTTTCAATGGGAACCCTTCGATTTTTTTCTATAAAAATTATAAAACTTCTTACTAAAAAAAAGTTTTTTTCAATTTTTTTTTGTTTTTTTGTAATTTTGATCTTCTTTCCTTCTATGATTACAATAGTTGATTTCAATGATGTTAAAATAAATAATTTAGCTTCTCTCATATATTTCCTTTGGAAATTATAACAATCAACATTGAGAATTGCAATTCAAGTACGTTTTGCATTTTATTCAATTTTTTTTTACATAAAAATTGTATTCTTCATTTTCGATATTTTGTTCAAAAAGTACATTAAAAAACAAAAAAATGACCCCTTAACAAGTTAGAATGTCTTGGTTATTGTAGAAGTTATGATTATTTTAAGAATATTTTCTCAAAAATCAATAACTTCGGTATGCCTTAGGATAGAGAGCTCAAAATTTACATGGATACTTTTTTTTGCATGTATAATAACATTAAAAAATCAAAAATATCGAAGGGGGCCACGGACAAAACGTCGTTGAATTGACATGGAATGACTCGTATATAATATATATTATTTAATTAAATATATAAATAATAATAAAATAAATGTATAATATAAATGCATCAAAAATGGTCCCGAGGCGAGAAAAATAGTCATCGGTTTCACGTGTTTGCAGCCCTTGGCAAGCCTTAAGGGTCAAAATCGCGAGAGAGTGACTCGGCGATAAATATATATATCTGTATCAATGTGCGGTCGAGTATGCGTTACAGAGGGGTTGTTTTTGTGTGTATATGCCTGTTTTTCGGGAATAACAAAATTCGCTCTATCCGCGTGTTCACGCTGAAGGTCAGCTGTAGGTTTCCCAGGAACGCCCCAGATTTCAACATTACTCAACGAGGATCAACCTGCCAGTATTCGCCTAGCCCATTGTAACGCTTTCCTCACGCTTTCGCGCCCCCTTTGGATCGTTTCAGGAGACCGAGCGATCCCCGAGCTTTTTTTTCCCTCCCGCCTCGAATGACCCTACGCCCCAATGACCAAAAATCCCAAATATTACTACGAGCTTTTCATTGGTTCTGTTTGTTTTTTTTTTTTCATCAATTTGTCTTTTCGTTTCCTCCTCCAAGTTCATTCTCGGGGACGTCACTTGAAGCGAGTCCCTTAAGGTTCATATTAATCGTAGGGGTGTGTATAAACGCACCCCTAATTACATCGAACGAGAGGGATAACTCGAATCTTCAACAGAATCGCATATCTAGGGTTGGACCTCAAAACTGCATTTCCTTTTTTTTCCCCGCTACATTTAGGCAGGATTCTACTGATAGGGGTGGCTTTTAGGGGCAGCTTTCGGGGTACAGTTTGAATTAAAACCATTTTATAATTTGTTGTTTATATTTTGTATTTATATTTATTGACACTCAAGAAAGGTTTGTGAGCTCTTGAAACAAAGGAAAATAAATTTTTTGCACATTCTTTTAAAGCAAAAATAGAAAGTGGAGCGAATTTGAAAATAGGGGTGGAATTTTAAAGGCAGCTTTCAGGGTGCTATAAATTAAGACCAGCTTACAATTTGTTCTTCAAATTTTGAACCCATTTATTGTGATACTTGAGAGAGGTTTGAAACTTCTAAAAACAGAAAAAACAAAATTATTGCACACTTTTTGAAAGCAAAAACCGAAAGTGGAATAAATTTGAAAATAGGGGTGGAATTTTAGATTCATTGATACTTGAGAAACATTTGAAACTTCTCAAAACAAAAGAAACAAAATTATTGCACACGTTTTGAAAGGAAAAACCGAAAGTGGAACAAATTTGAAAATAGGGGTGGAATTTTAGATTCATTGATACTTGAGAAACATTTGAAACTTCTCAAAACAAAAGAAACAAAATTATTGCACACGTTTTGAAAGGAAAAACCGAAAGTGGAACAAATTTGAAAATAGGGGTGGAATTTTAGATTCATTGATACTTAAGAAACATTTGAAACTTCTCAAAACAGAAGAAACAACATTATTGCACACGTTTTGAAACCAAAAACCGAAAGTAGAACAAATTTGAAAATAGGGGTGGGATTTTAGATTTATTGATACTTAAGAAACATTTGAAACCTCTCAAAACAGAGGAAACAAAATTATTGCACACTTTTTGAAAGCAAAAACAGAAAGCAGAACAAATTTGAAAATAGGGGTGGAATTTTAGATTTATTGATACTTAAGAAACATTTGAAATTTTTCAAAACAGAGGAAACAAAATTATTGCTCACTTTTTGAAAGCAAAAACAGAAAGTAGAACAAATTTGAAAATAGGGGTGGAATTTTAGATTTATTGATACTTAGGAAATATTTGAAATTCTCAAAACAGAGGAAACAAAATTATTGCACACTTTTTGAAAGCAAAAAAAGAAAGTAGAATAAATTTGAAAATAGGGATGGAATTTTAGATTTATTGATACGAAACATTTGAAACATCTCAAAACAAAAGAAACAAAATTATAGCACACTTTTTGAAAGCAAAAACCAAAAGTAGAACAAATTTGAAAATAGGGGTGGATTTTAGATTTATTGATACTTAAGAAACATGTCAAACATCTCAAAACAAATGAAATAAAATTATTGCACAATTTTTGAAAGCAAAAACAGAAAGTACAACGAGTTTAGAAAAATAGGGGTGGAATTTTAGAGGCAGCTTTCAGGGTCCTATAAATTAAGACCATCTTACAATTTGTTCTTCAAATTTTGTACCCAATTCAATTGATACTCTAAAAACGTCTGTCTTCTAAAAAAAATTTTTTTTGCACACGTTTTTAGAGCAGACTAGAAAGTAGAACAAAGTCGCGCTGGGTCATCTGACCCTCCACAAAAATCGTCGTAACTCGGTCATTTTTTCGAATTTTCGAAAAACCTTAATTGCAAATAAAAGCTGAGACTCTGAGCTATCGACTGATGCAAAAAAAAAATATTTTTTTTCAAAACCCTCAATACTCAGCGGATGCTTTGAGTGACTGGAAATTTAGGGGGTTGTCGGAGGAGTTGGGGGTGTTTTCGAAGAATCATTATTGAACCCTCATCCGTAAATATCACATGACTTTTGTGCTGACGCTCTTTTTCTCTCTTAATCGATAAATCACGAGTCGTATCAAATATATCGTTTCGCTCTAAAAAAAAAAAAAAAAAAAAATGGCGATGCGTGACGAGCGAAACAAACACGAGAACCACCATCTTTTACTCTGCTATTACACGATATACACATATGTATTACTACTGTAACGTCGATGAATGCAATTTTCCTGGGTTCCGTGGCTAATTGATTTTTCTCGGTAGAACTCCCTTGCGCCGTCCAGAGAATCGGTGTTTTTGAGGGTAGCCCAACGGCAAAGCACACATATGTATATGGGTCATTCCATGTCAAATCGACCAATAGTTGGAATCGACCCCTTTCAATTTCGATGAAATTTGGTCAGAAGTTTGCTTTTATCATAAAACGAAGTTCTACCAAAGGAAACGAATTAATGAAATTTTTTTCAAAAATTCAAAATTTTTTCAATTTTTCAAGTTTATTATTTAAATACCCCGAAAACTGTTATAGTTACGAAAAAAAACGTTCTGTGTCCGTCTTAAAGAGTATACTTGGGACTACGAAACAAAAATATTCTGAATTTTTTTTTTTGAAAAATGATGAATTTGGACAATTTTGAATTTTAAGAAATCGTGAAAATCTAAGATCAACATTTAACTTTTGTTTCAATTTTTTTAAATATAATTCCTTGTATACTGATCCTTAGAAGACGCTAACATTTTCAGAAAGGTGTTTTTTTTGTTCAAAAATATGAATTTTTGAATTTTCGTAAAAATTTTTTTTTTTTGTTTTACCTCTAGGTAAAGTTGAGCAATCATGTAATTTTTACTGCTCAAAATTACAAAATTACATGATTGCTGAACTTTACTTAACTTCGATGTGAACAAAAATTTCTTTTACAAAAATTAAAAAATTCTTATTTTTGTAAAAAAATATAGCTTTCTGAAAGTTCCAGGATCTTTTAAGATCAAGACAAGGTATTATATAAAAAAAATAGAACCAAAAATTTAATGTTTATCGTGGATTTTTATGATTTTTTAAAATTCAAAATTTCCCAAATTCGTTTTTCAAATTTTTTATCGAATTTTTTTTTTCATAGCCCTAAGTATACTCTTTAAGACGAACCCAGAACACTTTTTTCGTAACTATAATAGTTTTCGAGATATTTAAAAGATGAACTTAAAAAATTGAAGAAATGGTGGAATTTTAAATTTTGCATAACTTTCAAAAAAAAAAAAATTTAATTTTTTTTCTTCGGTAGAACTTCGTTTTATGATCAAATAAAACTTCTGATCAAATTTAATCGAAATTGAAAGGGGTCGATTCCAACTTTTGGTCGATTTGACATGGAATGACCCATATATATATATATTTACACCCTCACTGCATTATGAATGCACCTGATTTCACACTTGTTCGTTCGCAGAGTCGAGATCGGTTTCTCCCTCTTTCATGATTTTCCTCTGCATTATAAGGCGGAAAGTGGGGCACGATGGCCCCCCTCTAAAAAATTATAAATTTTTTATTTTTTTTTAATCTTAAAAAATGGTTTCAAACGTAAAAAACGTTTTTTTTTTATGGTCCATTTTACCTCTCGTGTAGTGCATCGGCCTTAAAATGGATGAATGCATCAAATTCATCATAATTTGAAGAAAAACTAAAATTTGCTGACCCTTTTTTTTAGGGTGGTCCATTTTGCCCCAGATATCGTGGATCGGCCTTAAAATGAGTCAATCATCAAATGTATGATAATTTGACAAGAAACATTTTTTTTTCCGAATTTTTTTGGGGGGCCATTATGCCCCACCCACCCCTATATATACGGCCCTTTCCTATGACATAAGGCTCATAAATCTTCGGCTGTGAACAGCATTAAATCGCCAATATATATTTAACGCTCTAGGTTTCTATTATCGTTTCCTGAATCGACGAGTGCGATGTGACAGGATCAAAAAAGGAAACATTGAAAAAATTCCATCCAGAAATAATTTTTTTTAAGGAGGGGGGGGGGGGGTGAGAATATTGATGAGGGAAATCGTGTATCGACCTTGTGGATCATTATCCGTGAGGTCGATGATCCAATGATTATTCGCAGTCAGATAAAATCGGGCGATGAATCAAGAAAATTTTATCTCTCTCTTCGTCATCGGCAACATCGTATCCGAGTCAAATTTAATTTTTTAGCGAATTTTTTTAGTGATTTTTTTTTTAATTAAATGAGATTTTTTTTTTTAAATTAATGGGGAGTTTTGTTATTTGCTTTACCGAACGTTTCCTTGGTAAATAAAATAAATAAAATTTAAATAATTCAAGGTGAATTTTTATCAACTGTTTTACGTCAATTTTTAATGAGACTCGTTCAGTTTCTTCGAAGAGTATTTTTTTTTCGAAAATTGCAAATTCATTGTAACTTTCGACTGTTTTCTCTCGGTAAAAAAATAGTTATCATTTTTTTTTTTAGTGATAATTGATCAAAAAAATCAGGATGGAAAATCGATGAAGGATCTTTTGAGAAATAACGTCAGCTCAATATTCAAAATTTAACAGATGGTTTTTTTTTTATTAGAAAAAAGAAAATACATCTTTGTGGACATTTTTCGTAAAACAGAAAATTAAAAAACTACCGCAATTAATATTTCTCGTTCCCGAATGAAAGGTCCCTATTTGAAAGATAAAAAGCCAATTTTTTTGAAAAATTTATAACTTTTTATCGGTTGGGTAAAAAAATTTGAAAAAATTCTGAATTATGTTTTTGATAGGGTAGAAAAAGGTGAAAAAGTTTCAGCCAAATCGAAAGGGGTCGGGTTCTAAAGTGGTTGATTTGGCGTGGAATGCCCCTATTATAGCATTAAATAGTTAGTTGGTTTACATACTTTTTTTTTATTATTTATAAATAAATAAAAATGAAAATTAATTGATATTTTGGAAATTGAAACTAAAAATAAAATCGTGGAAATATTAAAATTATAACATATGATATGGGGGATGAATATCAGTGGGAAATTAAAGAATGTCAGGCTGTCATTTTATTTTATATTCAATATTTTGTATAATTTTCAAAATTTCAAAAAATTTCACGATTTTTAGGAATTTTCGTAACGCTCGAAGATCGGACACCCCTCGAATATTTTTCACGTGAGCCCCTCAAATAATTACGACAAATCTAATCGTCCTCGATTTGCCAATTGAAATACACACACCCCCGCATATCGTTCTTCATACAAACCGGATGTCCGAAATTGGCCGTGTAACGGGCCTGTAATCTGTGCCACGTGTCGGACGTGACGCCGGTAAAATGTTGAACCAAGTCTCGAAACGATATACATCCACAATATACAATATATAATACACATATATATATATTGGGGTGGTCCTTATTTAGAGCTCGGACGAATTTTTTATCAGACGCCCCCCAAATCGACTCCAAATACTTCAAAAACAATACCTCAATTTTTTCAGATTTTTATCTAGACTCCAACCCCTCCCGAAAAGAGGGTAGATTTCCCCATTCGAAATATACGTGTTCGGCCATATTCTCAGGATATATTTTATTCCAAGTGTAATAATTTGTAGAAAAATCTTCAACTGCAAGCTTTTAGTGTTCATTGGTGCTACTATTTGAGGAAAAATTCACATTATCATACGAGTCAATCTAGACGAATTGCTATTCGTCTAAAATTCTAATACGGGTCAATCTAGACGAATTGCAATTCGTCTAGATTGACCCCTATGATAATGCAAATTTTTCCTCAAATAGTAGCACTAATGAACACTAAAATCTTGCAGTTACAGATTTTTTCAAAAATTATTACACTTGGAATAAAATATATCCTGAGAATATGGCCGAATCTACCCTCTTTTCGGGAGGGGTTGGAGTCTAGATAAAAATCTGAAAAAATTAGGGTATTATTTTTGAATTATTTGGAGTCGATTTGGGGGGCCTCTGATGAAAAATTCGTCCGAGCTCTAAATAAGGACTACTCTAATATATATACATGTATATGTGTATAAAAGTGCGTGCACGTGCACTCCCTTGTATCTTATCGCATTCCAAACGCACCCCCTTTTCCGTTTTGCTAATAGAACCGACTGTGATATTCATCCAATTTGTCAGTCATGACGATATTATTATAAAAAATTGTTTAAATTCTCAATATCAATGAGAATTTTTAATATTGACGTAAATGTTGTTTATAGGCAAATCAGTTATTTGAGGGTATATACGCAGTCTGGATTTAAAAAAATTGATGTTTTTTTTCTATCATAAACAATTGTTTTCCATAAATTATAATTCATGTTATTGTTTATTTAATATTTTTATGTTAAACAAATATAATGGTTGAAAAATATAGAATATATATATATTTTTTAATATAGATTAATTAAAAATTCGTTAAATATCAAATAATTTCTGTATTTTTCAACTATTATTTGTTTTAACCCAAAATTTTCGAAAAGAAAAGTTTCAAAATAAAGTTAAAAAATATAAAAATATGTATATTAATTTTTACGTTAATAAATTGAAATATCTTCCCAGGAAAAATTCATGAAAAATTCCTCGGGCCCCCCTTAAGGGGTTGTACTACTGGAAAGCTTTTTTGGAATTTTTTTTTTCTATTCTCGAACAAAACATCAAAATAAAATTTTGACATTTTATTGTACATGTATTAAGGTGTACAAATTTTTTTTTGTTTACATGAAAGGTGCAAAATGGCGTTTCCGATGGGAAGAAGAGTAGCAGCCTTCCCACACCATCTGAAAAAAAACGTTTTTTTTTCAATCTACCCCAGTCTTTTTATGTAAGTACCCAAAAGATTATTTATCAATCATAAAAATAGTTTGTACTATCGATAGTTTATCTAAGTAGCTGAATTTCAAATTTCAAATCAATCGGACAAAAATTGAGCGTACGTCGATTTCAAAAACATATTTTTTTTAACCCCCCCCCCCCCAAACTATTTTTAAAATCTACTTCAGTTTTTACCTTGGAAGTACCTATGATTTTTTTTTTAATTCAGAAATTAGCATCAATTTTGAGTATTATCTTTTTTTTGGTAAAAAATCGACCCCAAATTGTTTATTTTAGAAAAAATAAAAAAAAATTTAATTAAGCAATAAAAATTGTTTGGAAGCTAAAAAAAATTCTCCATCAGCTTTCCCGCCTCAAAATACCGTTTGAATATCATTTTCTAATAGTCAAAGCATCATTCGAGTCAAAAAAAAAAAAATGAAAAAAAATTCCTGAGCCTGTTGCCAACCCCTTAAATTTTCAATGCTGATGTAAATTCTAACTGTAGATGTAAATGTCACTATTAGACGAATAGTCACTTGTAAATCGATATCGAAATCCTTCGAATTCGAGGATTTGAATTTTTTTCCCTTTCATCCCTTAAATTCGACCCGAATAGGGGTTGGAGGGAAAAATCGCGAAAAAGAGCATCGACGCGACATATGGCCCGTGGAAATTGCTGGTGGGGTGCTCTCTCGTAGTAACAATATTTACCGAAGGTCCTGGCAAGCCCCACCGCTGTTTTGTCAAGACTCCATCGCCCCGAGGCAGGAATCATACAACACTCGTATACACTTTTGTTCTCTCAATGCTACTCTCGATCTACCAATACACGACACGTGGATACTGTAACTATACACATATGGGGCATTCCGTGTTAAATCAAGCAAATTTAATTTATTTACAATTTTTTAATAATTACATTTTACTTATTATTTTTTTCTGAAACTATTCATATATGGGGCATTTCGTGTTAAATCAAGCAAATTTAATTTACTTACAATTTTTTAATAATTGTAATTTATTCATAATAATTTTTTTTTATAACGATATACATATGGGACATTCCGTGTTAAATCAACTCAATTTAATTTATTTACCATTTATTTATCATTATAATTTATTTATAATTTTTTCCAAAAACGATACACTCATGGGGCATTCTGTGTTAAATCGACCAAATTTCATTTATTTATAATTTATTTCTAATTTTTTTCCAAAAAACGATACACTATCATGAGGCATTCCGTGTTAAATCGACAAAATTTAATTTATTTCCAGTTTATTTATCGTTATTATTTATTCATAATCTTTTTTCTATAACGATACATATATGGGGCATTCTGTGTTAAATCGACCAAATTTAATTTATTTACAATTTATTTATGATCATAATTTATTCACAATTGGTTTCTATAGCGATACACGTACGGGGCATTCCGTGTCAAATCGACCAACTTTCATTTATTTATCCTCAATTTTTTCAAATTTTTCTCAGTCAGTTGTCTTTTCCAAATATTTATTTTTTCGGGGAAAAATCGTCGATATTGTTTTCCAAGGGAAGAACAAATATTTTTCGAAGGCAATTGAGTAAAATTTTGAAATTCAAAAATAAAATTGGGAGCGCTTAGCATTCTTAGAATTATGAAAAATATTGTCAATCGAATTCCAAAGGGTTCAGTGTCGCAATTGTTGGTTGTCTTGACAAGTAATATCCCATGTATGTGCATATATATATATATATATATGTATATGGGGCATTCCAGGTCAAATCCAGGTCAGTCCGATATTGCGCCAAAAATAATTACTATTTTTTTTGTAATTTAATTTTTTTTTACAATTTCTCATTTTTATTGTTTCTTGTAGTGAGAATAGCAACAACAAAAATATTTTTCCACTGAAACTTGATTTTTTTTCTTGATTTAAGAGTAAAACGACAACATTCTTCGAAAATTTATTAGCGTTGACGACCTGAAATAAAACGGATGATTCAAACACAATTAAAAAATTAAAAAAAAAAAATAGTCATTATTTTTGGCCCGTTATTGAACTATGACGAAAATATCTGTTTTGGGCCCTAGTTCCTGTGAAAAAAATTTGACTCATTTAAAAAAAGGCCTCTCTTTATGTTTTCCCTCAATTTAATGATTTTTTAGCTCGGGCAACGCCTAAAAAATGAAATAAAAATTTCAAAAAGTTAGAGGTCATATTTTGGGCCAAACGAAACCCACAATTCATTGGACATCAAAATTAGGGGGGGTCGGGCCGATGGCCGCGTGATTCGACGTGGAATGCCCCATATAGTTCAGAAGCAAGGCGTCACTTTAAGTCTCGCGAACCCCGCGATAATCCCGCGTAATACTCTTCTCGCGGTGAGCGTTATCCGGCGTGTCGGTCTCACTATAGACTCGCTCTACCGACGATGCAATAAACCACCCTTACATCCAATTTCTATGGACTTACACCTTGTTCAAGGCTTCCATTAGCATTTTGATTGCGGCTTTCCGCGACTCCTCTATCTTTGCTTTCTCTCTTCCTCTTCCTCTCTCTTTCTCTCTCACTCTTTCTTTCCATTACATCAATCATGGCTGCACCGTTATTGCATCTCCATCCGCCATCTTTTTTCAATCCAAACCTCAATTTTCTCCACGTTACATCGTCGTATTAGTTTATCGAAGCTGAGTCTTAATTTCTCAATTAATTGCATTTAAATGACATCTTAATTGACGATAAACAATTTTGTTGATTACTCATGTTTTTCGACAGTTGACAAAGCTTCCTTTATGAGGAGGCCAAATTTGGTCGCCATACTTTGTGATAAAGGAAGCTGTGTCAACTATGGATAAAGATGAGGAAGCAATGTGCAATTGTCCAATTTACAGGGTTTTTCAAAAATCATTTTGGAGGGTGGCCATTTTGCCCCATCTTCCCCTACGTAGGAAGTGAGGAAAAGCGCATTGGCAGCACGGTTGTAGGAGTTATATATATATATATATGTGTCATTCCATATCAATTCAACGACGTTTTGACGGTGACCCCTTCGATTTTTTTGATTTTTTAATATGTTATTATACATGCAAAAAGAAGTATCCATGCAAATTTTTAGCTCTCTATCTTAAACCATACCGAAGTTATTGATTTTTTAAGAATATACTTAAAATAATCATAACTTCTACATTAACCAAGATATTGTAATTTGTCAAGAGGTCATTTCTTTTTGTTTTTCAAGGTACTTTTTTAAAAAAATATTTTAAACTAAGAAAAACAAATTTTTAATGTCTTTTTAACTATTTAAGCTAAAAAATTGGATTTTCTTTCCATGGGACCCCTTCGATTTTTTTCAAAAAAAAATTATAAAATTCTACGTAAAAAACAAAATTTTTGAGATTTTACCGAAGAGCGGATTCAAATAACTTATCGAAAAAAAAAATTTTCGATTTTTTTTTTCGTAATTTTTATCTTCTTTCCTTCTATGACTACAATAGTTGATTTCAATTATGTTAAAATAAATAATCTAACTTGTCTCACATATTTTTATGGTAAATTACAATAATTAACATGAAGAATTACTATTCAAGTACGTTTTGCACTTTATTCAATTAATTTAATAAATTTTTCAATACATCGACAGTTACATTCTAAAATTTAGTTTATAAACTCTTGAGACTAATAAAAAATTTCAATCATTATACCTACGTCAACTATTGTAGTCATAGAAGGAAAAAAGATCAAAATTATGAAAAAAAAAATTGAAATTTTTTTTTTCGATAAGAAGTTATCTGTATGTCCTCTTCGGTAAAATCTCAAAAATTTCGTTTTTTTACGTAGAATTTTATAATTTTTTTTGAAAAAAATCGAAGGGGTCCCATTAGCAGAAAATCCATTTTTTGAGCTTAAAACAGTTGAAAGGACATTAAAAATTTGTTTTTCTTAATTTTAAATATTTTTTTCAAAAAGTACCTTGAAAAACAAAAAGAAATGACCTCTTGACAAATTACAATATCTTGGTTAATGTAGAAGTTATGATTATTTTAAGTATAATCTTAGAAAATCAATAATTTCGGTATTGTTTATGATAGAGAGCTAAAAATTGGCATGGATACTTCTTTTTGCATGTATAATAACATATTAAAAAATAAAAAAAATCGAAAGGATCACAGTCAAAACGTCGTTCAATTGATATGGAATGACACATATATATATATATTTGCTCCGGAGCTTGGCAATCACGTCGGGGTGGTCTGAGCCCGCCAGCGATTCTGGATTAGCGAGATCATAATCAGCCAATCGGGGGTGCGAAAGATACGCTTCTCCTGTATAAGCCCTAACTATTTTATCCGGCACACGCGGGTGGACCATGCTGTGTGTATGCTTTGGTGTACAAGGTGTCAAATGTCAAATCCCGCGAGACTCGATCCACCCCAAAAGCGCTCACGATACAGAAAGGGGTCGATCGCGCGCGCGAATTGATTTCTCCATAGTGTACATAATAGAGTACAACGATTCTTTGTCCCTCTCCCTTTTGCTCCGAATGGCGAATATATTCCCTTTCCTTCGGGCCGCCCGAATAAGTATGATTAGCAATAAATTCGTCAAACTTTTCTATCCAGTTATCGTACAGTATCGTGTAGTAATATGATACGGAAATCTGCCCATCAAGATTTCGATGCGCCCCTGGATGTGTTTATTTTCAGCAAAGATAACGTAATTTTTCGAAAAGGAACATCAATGATGGAAAGTGTCGTTGAAGTGACGACCGCATGAGTATGAGATTCATATAATTTTCAATTCAACCCTTATTCCTCCCCATTAACGATCAATTGATGGGAAAGTTGTTTGGAAAGAATTTTCTCCAAGAAAAAAAAATGATGTGCCCGATTCTCTTCATTGATAATTATTGATTAATATAAGTAATTCATTGGTAACAGCGGAATTGATAATCCCATCAGTTCGTACATTTTTTCCGATCGATGATTTCTGCACGTTTTGGAACAGTTTAAAAATCATTGGCATTGAAATCACGAAGACAAAAAAAATTTACTGAAACTAATTCCTTTATGAGGAAGCAAAAACTGTCCTCCCGCTGTAGACTTAAATTGTGTGTCATAGCGTTCCGCGGAGTTTCATTAACCGCGTGATATCGCGGGTGACATGGAGATATAAAGAGGGAAAGAGAAAGATCGCCGGATCACTTGCACTGTTGGTCGTGGCCGGGGTCGATCTCGCGCGGCTTGAGAATCAAGATTTGCGCGAAGCGTGAATGGGATGAGGGCGTGGGAACGTTTTCTGCCAAGTGTTGGCTACGTAGCCCTCGGATAATACGAGAAAGAGAGAGAGAAAGATGAGTGCTGACTTGTGCGACTCCGCGATGCGCTACCGCACAACGCCCCCTCGATCCCTCTTGATCCTCTCTCTCTCTCTCTCTCGCTCTTTCTCTGTCTCTCAACGCTGTAATTGTCGTAATTTGTGCCGAGTGATTCACACATCAGGATCGACCGAGTGTGCTCTCCGCTGTTTCTGACTCTCTGCGATATCGCGACCGCCACTTTTGTCCTCAGCCATCTCGATTTATATCACGCTAAACAGCTTTATGGAGGACACTCGCACTCAACCCTCCTTCTGGTCGTCGGAGTAAACAAAAATAAATTGATTGCAAACCTGCAAAAAGTGTCGGTTGCATCAATTTTTTACTGATAGAAAATTCCGTCTACCGATCGGATTTTTTTTCCATCGATGGGAATCTTGATTTACAGATGGGTATCACTTATTCCACCGATAAGCAACTTCATCCACTGATGGGAATGTCAATTAACCGAAAAGAATCTTTATCCTCCGATGGGAAATACCGTCTACCGATCGGATATTCTTTTCCATCGATGGGAATCTTGATTCACAGATGAGTATCACTTAGTCCACCGACAAGCAACTTCATCCACTGATAGGAATGTCGATTAACCGAAAGGAATTTTTATCCTCCGATGGGAAATTTTGTCTACCGATCGGGTTTTCTTTTCGACCGATGGGAATCTTGATTCACAGATGGGTATCACTTATTCCACCGATAAGCAACTTGATCCACTGACGGGAATGTCGATTAACCTAAAGGAATTTGCATCCTCCGATGGGAAATTTCATCTACCGATCGGATTTTTTTTATTGATGGGAATCTTGATCCACAAATGGGTGTCACTTATTCCTCCGATAAGCAACTTCATCCACTGATCGGAATGTCGATTCCTGATAGGAGTTTTCATCCTTCGATGGGAAATTGAATTCATCCGGGGGAAATCTCAATTCACAAAGTTGATGAAGCTGGAAAAAATGGTCGACATCGTTCGTTGTCTTCTATCAATTCGTGAAAATTGCCGAATCCTCGATGTACCGTCGTATCTTCCAATCAGACATACTTTAATTTGGACTAAATTGTATTACATGAATTATGTTTATATTGTTGCGAATTCGCGTGGTGTATGTGCACATGATACGCGGTATAGTGTGATATACAGTTGGAGACATGTTGGGTTGGCATCTGCGCGGGATTTCGGAAACAATTGCCGACAATTCTCGCCACTTGACTCGCGGGACCGGCTATTGACGTGAGAATCCTGCTTATAGTCCACGTACTTGTACCGTTCACTGCATCAGAGAGTTTACATTACACGCACACAATTCGTGAGCTTATGACACTGAGAAGCGCGGTGTTTCTCTCTGTGTGTATGAGGTCATCTTCATTAAATCGTTCTCGACGCGTTAATGAGCGATCTAATTTTTTGCCACCGGGATTCTCTCCCATACTGATATACACGAGTTTTACGTATATTCTCATTCAACGCCGTTTCTTCGACAATAATTCGTGACTTTCGTTTCACTATTCTGTAAATACGATTACACGTTTTTTTTTCACACGCTCCAGTTGGTTAATCCTGCGTAAAATTAATATTATTGAGTCCACATTTACATCCTACTTTTAGCTTCGATATCCGCCGATGGGAATTTTGTTGAAGTGATGAGAATTTCCATCGAACGGAATCTTCATTCACTGATCGGATTTTTTATTCACCGATCGGAATTTTTATTCACTGATCGGAATCTGAATTCACTGATCGGAATTTTATTCACTAATCGGTTTTTCTATTTGCTGATTGGATTTTCTATTTTCTGATCGGATTTTCTATATGCTGATCGGATTTTCTATTCGCTGATCAGATTTTCTATTTGCGGATCGGATTTTCTATTTGCTGATCAGATTTTGTATTTGCGAATCGGATTTTCTATTTGCTGATCGGAATTTCTATTTGCTGATCGGATTTTCTATTTGTTGATCGCAATTTCTATTTGCTGATCGGAATTTCTATTCACTGATCATGCTTTATATTTTCTGATTGTAATTTCTATTTCCCGATTGGAATTTCTGTTCACTGATTCGATTTTTTCTCCACTGATGAGAAACTTCACGTTAACTCGTTCAGTTGTAGCCTTATCAATGTAATCGGCTATTCTATGGGCTTGTCAACTCAGTAAACCATTTTGTTACATAATAATTCCGAACTTCGAGTTACGCAGTTCCATCGTTGACGCTGAATAAACTCTGTTTATCTCATTGTACGGAGGTCGCTTACCGCGAACCCATCACGCTTGAAAATAGCCGAAATTGTCGCTGGAGCTTAACAATTAAATATCGTTACTCTCGAATGTCCATCAACACCTCTATGCGAAAAGTTTCCTCTTCCAATACGACTTTTCTCTCGCATTTTACTCACACCAATATACATATATACCAACGTACATATAGGAAAGGATGTATGTGTGTATGGGGCATTCCACAGCAATTCGACCTGCATCTGACTCTTCACCCCTCCGATTTTGTCTGCGATTATTTATGGTTTTGCAGTATCTCTGAAAAGCACTTAGGATTTTTTTCAGATTTTTTTGGAGCGATTCGACTTGACTATATTTTTATAAACAAATTATTTTTAGCCAATATTTTTTTTAATTAAGGGTCAGACCCAGGTCGAATCGTTGAGGAATGCCCCATACACATACATAAGTACATAAATCTATAGCTCTAGCGCGGTTTTACACACGCTTGAGAGCGAATCGCGAGAGGATCCGTTCTCGCCGCACACACACGGTAGCTCCAAGAGGGTTGATAAGGCCATCGCGTAGCATCCACCCTCCTCCCTTCCGTTTTGCATTTAGCATACATTTGAATAACGGTGTGCTGCTCTCGGTAATCCCTTAAACGGACACAGAGAGAGAGAGAGAGAGAGACAGAGGTACAAGTAGAGATAGTGAGTGAGAGACATGGGGATAGAGTTCATCCCCTAACTAGGTATCCTTTCATCTCTCCCCGCCCACATCGACCTTTTCCTTCAGCGAACCCCCTCGTTTTCCTTCAAGCCTCTTCTCTGGTCCCCGTTACACGCGTCGGAGACCCGTTTAAAGATATTTCGTTAAAATAACAGTCACGAGCCTCTATTCTCATCCCTTGCACTCCCTCCCTTCCTCCCTCCCTCCCTGTCTAGGCATTAGCGTTGTGCTTTTCAGCAACCCTTGCGCAATACCGAGTGTTACGACATGGCGTCGTTTTGACGCACACTTGAAGCATCGTCGCCCCGAGCACATCCTCAATTCTCCGTCTGCGTTTCGCGTGGACACCCGCGGGCGATAGCCTGATATAGAGACAAGGAGGGGGATGTTGGGGAGCGTGCTTCACTAAACGGCAAAAAGAGGGTGGCATTTGCAATGCAGAGGTTAAATGGGCTATAGGAGAAACCGGGCGAGAGGAATTGACGCTGAGAGAAAATGGAGGGGGTTGCAAGCCACCTCCAGCAGGAAGGGTATCCATTCATCCCCCTCCAACCCTTAGACTCAATGTATACAGTCCGTTTTATTATATACTTGCGTTGGGGGAGGGATGGGATTGGTGGAGGAGGGATGGGGTTGGTGGAGGACGAGGAGGAGGAGGAGGAAGAGGAGGTGGAGGAGGAGGAGGAGGGGGGGGGGGAGTGAAGCAGGCAAGGAGACTTTAGCAGTACCGCAGCCACTGCTGCACAGACTCGATTGGTTTTTTACTTGCCCCCGTGTTAGCTCTCCTCTCTCGCCGCGGGAGAGCCACTCTCCTTTTTCTCATTCACCGCACTCCCTCCCTTTATTTTTTTATTTTTTTTTTCAACCCCTTCCAACGTCTCCTTTCTCTGTTTTAGCCTCATTCTGCTGCCTTATTCTGCTCCTCTCCCTCCCGCTCCTTCTCTCTTTGTCGCTTCTCCACTTTTCTACTCCTCTTTCTCGGCGCCGCGAGCTTTTTGCAAAACGGTCGACCAAAAAAGACACGGCCCAGGAAAACCCGCGTATCGCGGCGGAGGGGGCTTGGAGATGAAAAAAAGCCCCCTCGGGGGTGGAGAGAGCGGGAGACGGAAACGGAGGTGGCAGAGGCGAGATTAAACATTTATTTAAATGGCAGACGCTTCCACTGCCCTTCGGTGAACACCTTCTCACCCTTATATGTATATATATATATGGGGAGTTCCATGTCAAATCGACCAATAATCGGAATTGACCCCTTTCAATTTCGATGAAGTTTGCCAGAAGTTTTATTTTATCATATAACGAAGTTCTACCAGAGGAAATTTTTTTTTTTTTTTTTCGGAAGTTATGCAAAATTTAAAACTTCACCATTTTTTCTATTTTTTAAGTTTATTTTTTAAATGTCTGGAAAATTATTATAGTTATGAGAAAGTTGTTTTGGGCTCGTCTTGAAGAGTATACTTGGGGCTGCGCAATAAAATTCCGAATTTTTTTTGAAAAATGATGAATTTTGAATTTTTAAGGATCGTGAAAATCCACGATCGACATTGAATTTTCGGTTCAATTTTTTTAATATAATACCGTGTACTGAAACTTAAAAGCGCCTGAAGTTTTCAGAATTGCTTTTTTTTTCACAAATATAAATTTTTTAAATTTGGTGAAAAGAATTTTCTTTTACCTATAAGTTAAGTAAAGTGGAGCAATCATGTAATTTTGTAATTTTTAGTAGTCAAAATCGCAATGACATAAGAATGTAAAAACAGCAACATAATGGAAATTCTTATGTCATTAATTGAAATTTTTACTGCTAAAAATTAAAAAATTACATGATTGCTCAACTTTACTTACCTTAGAGGTAAAAAAATTTTTTTTGTACAAAAATTCAAAAATCCACATCTTTAAAAAAAAAAACACCGTCCCAAAAATTTCGGGGTCTTTTAAGATCAATTCAAGTTATTATATAAACAAAAATGGAACAAAAAAATTGATGTTGATCATGGATTTTCACGATTTTTAAAAATTCAGAATTCTCCAAATTCATATTTTTTCAAAATTGTTCTTCGGAACATTTTCTTTTTCGCAGCCCCAAGTACACTCTCTAAAACGAACCCAAAATGATTTTTTCGCGACTATAATAGCTTTCGAGATACTTAAAAATTAAATTGAAAAAATGGTAAAATTTTGAATTTTGCAAAACTTTCGAAAATTTTTTATTTTATTTTCTCCTTTCGTAGAATTTTGTTTTATGATAATCGAAAACGTCTGACCAAATTTAATCGAAATTGAAAGGGGTTGATTCCAACTATTGGTCGATTTGACATGGAATGACCCATGTATTCATATTATATACCATGTTCCAATCTCGTTGCTAAGCTTCCTTCTCTCTGTGTACCGGGGATATATAGACATATACATATGCGTAAACACGAACGTTTAATATAGGCGTAACTATGCGTATGAGTACATTATTCCTGTATACATTTTCACGTACTCGCGCGTACAAACACAGAGAAATATATATATATATATATATATATATATATATATATATATATATATATATATATATATAGAGAGAGAGAGAGAGAGGGGGGGAGGGAGGGAGTGAGAGAGTTTCCAAGATTAGCTCGGTGGTTTTTCAATCCCATTTTCATCGCTTTCTCGAGCTCCGCAACGAGGCGCGCGTAACGTCCCATCGTTTTCCACCCTTCTCATGATCGAGTACAGGGGGTGGGATAGACGAGAGCTCACACGGAAATTTTTAATCCCCGCGAGTTCAGCATAAAGTGGAGGAGTCATAATTCAAAGGTTGATTTTACTGGAGATCTTTACGCGAAATCCTGGAGGAAGCAACTCAGCCTGAGTTTCGATTGGTCGCCATTTTGTTAAAAAAAAAAAATGATTTCAAAACTTGTCCATTGATCGGATTTACCGTAAACTCGAATAACCCTTTCAGTTTTTAGACTTCAAATGGACCGTTTAAACTGGAGAATGGGCGCTCATAAACGAAAAAAATGTCACCATCTACCGACGGACACATTTTTGTTGTTTTTCCGTATTTATTGATGATTTTTTTTTTAGAGACTCTCAATATATGTATCTTTGTGCTGGAAAAAAATTGGTTTCTTTTTGATCAACCGTTTTCGATAAAAAAATTCCGAATTCTGCCACTTTTTTATCAACTGATGTGCTCATTGATGTGCCAGGCGTTTGTGTGAATCGCGTGACTGAAATTGTAATTCTGGGTTAGGAATGCGCAATATCCGTGACAATTTCGCGTTTGTTTGTGCGAGAATACCGTGGAATTATTGCGCAATCGGCGGTGCACCGATTGCAGCGATAACGCTCGAGCTTTTTGGGGCCTCGTTTTGTGTCCTTCGCACGTGCATCAGAAGCTGACACAGACGTCAGATTTTAAACAATTACGAAGTAGGCGTGCCCCGGCCTCGTCGTCATTCCCCGGGTGTTCCCATCTTGTTCGTGGCACGCTCGTGTGCTCTCGTTGCTCCCAGGGGATGGTCGCACCCCCGTGTGTCTGATAAACTTCACATATACATCACACAAAAGCTTCGGTAGGAGTTCTAGTCCCCGTGGGACGAGCGTGACTCTAGTTGTGCTTACTCTCTTGTTTCTCTTCTTTTTTTTCTACCCCTCTTTTTGTCTTCTCTCGTTCTCCAAACGTATCAACGTTGTTGTACTCGGGTCACTCTGACACAGCTTTTATCAACCGATGGGAAAAGTGTGCGAGAGAATAAAAGCGATGGGAGTTGTACTCGGGATACTCTTACGAAGCTTTTATCAACCGATGGCAAAAGTGTGCGAGAGAATAAAAGCGATGGGAGTTGTACTCGGGTCACTCTTATGAAGCTTTTATCAACCGATGGGAGGAGTGTGTGAGAGAATAAAAGCGGTGGGAGTTATTGTACTCGGGTCATTCTTACACGGCTTTGATCAACCGATGGGAAAAGTGTGCGAGAGAATAAAAGTGATGAGAGTTGTACTCGGGTCACTCTTACGAAGCTTTTATCAACCGATGGGAAAAGTGTGCGAGAGAATAAAAGCGATGGGAGTTGTATTCGCGTCACTTTTACGAAGCTTTTATCCACCGACGGGAAAACTGTGCGAAGAATGAAAACGATGGGAGTTGTACTTGGGTCACTCTTACGAAGCTTTCATCCACTGATGGGAAACGTGTGCGAGAGAATAAAAGCGATGGGAGTTGTACCCGGGTCACTCTTAGGAAGCTTTTATCAACCGATGGGAAAAATGTGTGAGAGAATAAAAACGATGGGAGTTGTACTCGGGTCACTCTTACGAAGCTTCTATCAACCGATGGGAAAAGTGTGTGAGAGAATAAACGCCCATCGCATGTATAGCCAAAGTATAAATTATGTCCCGTGTAATGACGAACTTTGCCTCCCATTTTGCCAATATTGGTTCAACGGCATTACTGTCCATCATGGACTTTTACTGCAGAGAACCGCCGTTTTCCATCGCGAGGGACATTGGTCGGAAGCCACTTGGAGAACGAAGAAAAGCGCCGGGGAAAAGCCAAGCCTCAACCTAAGTGCCGGGAAACACGCAACGACTATTCGACTTCGCCCCAACTCACTGAAAACATTTTCATCTGTAAAAGGACTTTGAAGATTAGATGTGAAATTTTCAGTGATTACCATTTTGTTGACAATCGCTGACACATCGTTTTTTTTCGGGGAGAGCTTCAATTCAAAAAGATTGCTCTTGAATTCATTTCAATCCTCGCTACTCGGAGGGAGTGAACTTTTGATTGTTTTTCTTATCTTATTTATATAGATGCTTTTCCCACGAGTGCGATCAGTTTTCCCATCACTGGTGAAGCTTCTCGTCGACGATGCTTCTCTTCTATATCGGATACTTTTCCGGGGGTGCCGACACACTCTTGGCAAATTTCAATTTCTTCACCATCTCTCTCCCTTATTCGACGGGCTTTATTTTCACCACATATTTGGCGCCCTCATGCACGAGTTTCAATTTCTTTTTCGCTTTTCCTTCCCCATGTCTGCCTATCTCGTTTGCTGTCTTTTCCTTTCCTAAGCTCAAGCCAAAGTCCAGAGTCAAAAGTCATCCGTCTTCCAGACTAGTCACTCGAGTAATTTGTCAAAAACAAAAAAAACCCCTCCGTGGAACAAGCCACTTTGTGTAGCTTCTACCTGTTACATCGCGTGTGGCTTTATGGAAATTGAAAATAAAGGGGAAGGACACGCGACTAATCGTCGTTGAGTCGAGACTCTGGGCCTCGGATGCATGGGCGATAGGCCCTGGGTGCCTTTACGTAGGAATTTGAAATTTGGCATTCATATAACGTTAGTTAACAATTTGAAAAAAATTATTTTAGATTAAAATAAGGGGTTAGTCTGGCCTAATTTTTTTTAACAATTAATATATCGTGTAAGGTATCATTTGAAAGAGCTGTCTCTGAAGTTTCTAAAAATATAGTTTTTTTACTTTTTGGTCTGGTGATCTCAATAATACTAGTCCAAAGTTTTCTAGAAATAACCATTTCCCCTAGATCTCCTACATTTCTAAAACCAAAATTTGCAATTTATTTTTTGACAGTGTAATTGCTGAATGAAAAAAATTATTTCGAATAAAAATATTCCTAAGGCTGATATGAAACCCCAATCCAGTGACCCCGACTCGTTCGTGGCTGGTTTTCTTTTTTAGCTTTTTCCCATCACTAATTTTTTCTCCAGCAATAACTCTGTATGATTTCAAATCAGCGTCCAATTTTCCATTAAATATACGTGGTTCTAAAATCTTTAAAAAAAGTAGTTTTGAGAAAAACGTCTATAGTCCGATTGGCCCCGACGTGACGGGCGTAGTTGCTCATCACTAAAATAGCGATAAGTCCGTAAATTCTCGGAATTAAAAAATCTTCTTTCGAGGATATATCCTTAAAGGTCTAAACTTTAAGAATATGCAAAAATAATAATTTTGTTTCAAAATTCTAGACCAGAGTACTCTCTCAAAGAAAATAGCTCAAATATGATATTTTTTCAAAGTTGCTCATCACTAAAACAGCGACAAGTCCGTAAATTCTTGGAATTAAAAAATTTCCTTTCGAAGATATATCCTTAAGGGTCTAAACTTTAAGAATATGCAAAAAAAAATGTTTTTTTCAAAATTCTATACCATAATACTCCCACAAAGAAAATAGCTCAAATATGATATTTTTTCAAAGTTGCTCACCACTAAAATAGCGATAAGTCCGTAAATTCTGGGAATTAAAAAATTTCTTTTCGAGGATATATCCTTAAGGGTCTAAACTTTAAGAATATGCAAAAAAAAAATTAAATTTTTCAAAATTCTATACCAGAATACTCCCTCAAAGAAAATAGCTCAAATATGATATTGCGGCAATGAGCTCGCGGTATCTCTCGCGCATGTCCGACGATATATTCCTTCTTTATGGAGGCGGACAGAGGCATACACGCATACTTAATCTCTATACAACGTCGGACACCGCGTGACTAATTCAATTAGGGTATCTCGGCGCTTATAGAGCACGTCTGGTTATAACGTCGAGCGTATAATATCCGTGGTCTTTGGGTGTTTACCACTCTCGACGCAATTCCGTGGTCAACCTATCCTACTCTTGTTTCCTCCTCTCTCACTGGTACGTATTATATTTTGCCTCCTCTCGCAAATAACACAAACGTCATCGTCGTACACGTGTGAAGCTTTTGTTTACCAATACATATATATAATATATATATATATATATGCTGCATAACCAACGTGAATCCTTTTGCAGATACTCCCTAACCTCAAAAGCTCCTCTTGTTTAGCTACATCTGATCCGGCGCCATCTTGTTTTGTTTCACTGTATATATATATATTTATATATTTACATTATAAATATATATACGATATATGAATATATTGGGATATATATATATATCGACATGTTACAACCTTCGGTATCAGGTAGAAATAGTTAAGCCCGCGACTCCCCGGTGTCTCGTTCATTCTGGTCAGTTAATAACGAGCCTGACCATTCGCGCAGTTTAACCCTACGAGAGGCTTCTCATCACCGGCTACATCTCGTTTCTCCACCTCCAACTGACCGTTTACTGCGTATATTTTGTCTATACGTATGACCGACTCTCCAAAATATATAAGCTCTCGAGAAATTAGCCTATTTATTCGATTTCTTGGTTAAATCGTTGAATTGAGGTTATGTGATGCAGAGGGTGCCTTTTTGCATGGAATGGATGCTATATATGCAATTTTTGAGTTCAAAGGGGCAAAGTCAGTGTGAGGGGTGGAGGATTCTCAATGTTTGAGCATTTTTTGCAGATATAAGTAATTGTTGAAGTAATTTTTAGTAGAGTAATGAAATAGTGATTTTTATTGAAAAATCTTCATGGGTCGTTTCATGTCAAATCGACCGATAGTTGGAATCGATCCCTCTCAATTTCCATGAAATTTGGTTTGAAGTTTTCTTCTATCATAAAACGAAGTTTTACTAAAGGAAAAAAATTAAAAAAACTTTTTTCGAAAGTTATGCAAAATTTAAAATTACACCACTTCTTCAATTTTTCAAGTTTATTTTTTAAATATCTCGAAAACTATAATAGTTACGAAAAAATCGTTCCTAATTGGTCTGAAAGAGCATACTTGGGCCTACGAAAAAAAAAATATTCTGAAACAAAATTTTGAAAAATGAGGAATTTGGAGAATTTTGAATTTTGAAAAATCGTGAAAATCTACGATCAACATTAATGTTTTGATTCAATTTTTTTAATATAATACCTTGTACTGATCTTAAAAGATCCTAAAATTTTCAAAAAGGTGGTGTTTTGTTTTCAAAAATATGAATTTTTGAATTTTGGTAAAAAAATTAATTTTCTTTCGCCTCTAAGATAAGTAAAGTTGAGCTATCATGTAATTTTGTAATTTTGAGCAGTAAAAATTACATGAATGCTCAACTTTACTGAACTTAGAGCTACAAAAAAAATTCGTTCATCAAAATTCGAAAATTAATATTTTTTATTTTTAAGCAAAGTTGGAACTTAATCTAAGAAAATCAAGAACGCTTAAAAATTTATAAATTTATAAAATTTATAAAATCTCGAGCTGTAGAAGCGATGTGGGATGCTCATTTTTTCGAGCTGTTATTCCGAAGAATCATTCTTACAAGTGTAATAATCCACGTGGCCATCATGTCAGATACAATCGTACACGATAAACACGCGATATCAGTCATGGCGATGCATGAACCTAGGCGCATCGGTCGGATAGCTCATTTGAGCTATCGTTGCGATGCAAATATTGTGCGGTAGACGAATTTCCGGTGTATCTCACATTGAGCTTCGTGTATCCGCGCGGTTAGATCATCAAGAGAGACAGGATGTCTCCAGGTCGAAACGCACACGCGGTGAAGCGAGATGAAGAGCACGAGGTAGCTCAAACCTGCCTCGAGCTAATCCTCCCCTTGGAAATGCTCTCTCTCTCTCTTTCTCTCGCTCTCTTCGTTCTCCACTTGCACCCTCTCCACTTGGATCAGCTGGGAAACGAGCGAGAGATGTGTTCAGAAGGATGGAGAGAGAGAGAGGAGAGAGAAAGAGGTAGCTCATCTCGTAATACCGCGGAGCGTAGTTAGCGCGGTTCGTCAATTGGGACTTGTTCCTCGTTTTAATTAAACCCACAGCGATGAGGGAAGATGACCATTCGCGAGTTTCTGCCTATATACACAAACCCCGTCGTTATTTGACCCCGCTCGATGGCCAAAGAGGCGAACCGGAAGTATGTGAACCCCGTAGCCATCATGGCGATCGTTTTACTTAGCTACGAGATTAGTTTTATGGGTAAGTCAGTTTTTGCCGCAGAGTCAAGTCGTAACTAATCTTTCAAAAATAGTTCGAGCGAGTCCTGGAGGAGAAATTAGGTTAACCAAAGGTGGAACTGGAGTAGAGATCCTTCATTTTATCCTGTAACAATTTATAATCATGATTTTTATGGTAAAGTAACTAAGCTTATGACTGTAAATCCACAGACGTATTTTTACGCAATTTCTTTTGAGTCAAATTCGTATTTTTAGTTAGATCTTGATAAAAGAGAGCCTTCTCGGTTTCTTTTGAAATAATTGACCAATAATAACTAGAGTCATTTTCTTTGTTTACATCCTCAATTAAAACAAGTGTTTAGTTAAACTCGTAGCCTTACTTTCTTTCTAAACAAATGGCTTCAATTGGTTATTTGACCCCACTCGATGGCCAAAGAGGCAAACCGGAAGTATGTGAACCACGTAGCCATCATGGCGATCGTTTTACTTAGCTACGAGATTAGTTTTATGGTTAAGTCAGTTTAGGCGGTAGAGTCAAGTCGTAACTAATCTTTCAAAAATAATTCGAGCGAGTCCTGGAGGAGAAATTAGGTTAACCAAAGGTGGAACTGGATTAGAGATCCTTCATTTTATCCTGTAACCATTTATAATCATGATTTTTATAGTAAAGTAATTAAGCTTATGAATGTAAATCTACAGACGTAGTTTTACGCAGTTTCTTTTAAGTCAAATTCGGATTTTTAGTTAGATCTTTATCAAAGAGAGTCTTTTCGGTTTCTTTTAAAATAATTAACCAATTGACTAGAGTCATTTTCTTTGTTTACATCCTCAATTAAAACAAATGTTTATTAAAGGGTTGGTAATGAAACTTTATTTTAAAAGTTATGTTTTATTAAAATTTTCATTAATTCAGTAGTGAGCTATAAAAAAAATATTATGATTAAGTTAAATATATGATAGAACAGCCATAACTTCCTCATCGAAATCGATCGGTTTAAGAGCAAAAAAGAATTATTCGACTGGTTCGAAAAATTCGAAAAATTCGAATTTTGAATCCAATATCACTATAATTGCTCTGTTCAAAAGCTCGTAATTTCATCTTGCCACGCTGTTATTTATTTTTCTCTTGCATTTATTTATTTCTTCTCATTTTACACATTAACGTACGAGGAAAAAAAACGCGCGAAGCGAAGAGTAATTAGTGGTCCGACCTTTGATAATGGGGAGGGATGCAATTGAGCCACGTTTGGATTCGTTTAATACTGCGAAACACACATCTGGATCTCGCGAGCTTGATAATTCGAGAGAGAAAAAGTTAGCGTGTGAGAGAGAAAGAAAGAGAGAGAGAGAGAGAGAGAGAGAGAGAATGAGAGGATAGACGGGATGTGCCATGCAGTTCCGTTTATTCCGGCAATTCCGTTTAAATTAGCCTGAATACTCTCGCTGACTCTATATACATATATATGGGGCATTCCATGTCAAATCACGCGGTCATCGGCCTGACCCCCTCGAATTTTGATGTCCAATGAATTGTGGGTTTCGATTGGCCCAAAATATGACCTCAAATTTTTAGAAATTTTTATTTCATTTTTTAGGGGTTGCCTGAGCGAAAAATCATTAAATTGAGGGCCCAAAACAGAAATTTTCGTCATAGTTCGATAATGGGACGAAAAAAATTACTATTTTTTTTTTTAAATTGTAATTACTATTTTTAAAATTTGTTTAAAATTTATCTGGTTTTTTCGAGGTCGTCGAGGCTAATAAATTTTCGAAAAAAGTTTTCGTTTCACTCTTAAGCCAAGAAAAAAAATGGAGAAAATATTTTTGTCGTTGTTATTCTCACTACAAAAAACAATTGAAATAAAAAATTATAAAAATAAATAAATTAAAATACAACAAAAAATAGTAATTATTTTTGTCCCAATATCGAATTATGACGAAAATTTCTGTTTTGGGTCCTAATTTCTGTGAAAAAATTTAAATAATTTAAAAAAGGCCCCTCTTTGTGTTTTCCCCCAATTTAATGATTTTCGCTCGGGCAACCCCTAAAAAATGAAATAAAAATTTCTGAAAAATTAACGTCATATTTTGGGCCAAACGAAACCCACGATTCATTGGACATCAAAATCCAAGGGGGTCAGGCCGATGACCGCGTGATTTGACGTGGAATGCCCCATCTATGTGTCAAAATTGGGCGCGAATGTGCCATACAGGAGCTTTTGCTGTGGGCTCTCCCTCGACGCTTTTTACGTATTCCGAGCTCTTGGTTCACACGTTTCGCGTTTCAGCCTCTCGTCTCTCACGTATCCCTCTTTTGCTCTCCTCTCCTCCTCCCCCCTCTCTCATTTTCCCTCTCCCATAACTGCTCAACATATTTTCTGAACTCCTCCAATCCCACGAGCATATATATAGGGGAGGGTGGGGCAAGACGGCCCCCTTAAGCCGGTTAATACTTTTTGTGCCTTTCCACCATCAAATCAGTTTACTTTTGTTCTATCTTGAACGAATCCACCGACATTTTGCTAAAACTAAAAAAAAAAAAACTATAAAAAAAACTTTTTTGGGGCACGACGACCCTCTAAAAAAATGATTACATTTTTTTTTATTACACACAAGAATTTACAAATTTATCACACAAAAGAATTTTTAAAAAAATTGTTCAAAAGTTGAAAATTATGATCGCCATTGTCTTTATTGTAATGTACTTTACTTGAAATCTTTGTTTAACATAAATATATATATAGTTTAATTAAAAATTCGTTAAATAATAAATAACTTGTATATTTTTCAACTACAATTTTTTTTAATTCGAACGAATTTTTTTTTTAAATTTTTTAGATAATAGATCATTTTGTTTTCATTTGAAAATTTACAATTTTGTTGTAAATAAATTTGTTGTCAATTTTTTTTGATGGTTCATTTTACCCCGGATGCAGTGCATTGGCCTAAAAATGGTTGAAAACATCAAATTCATCAATTATGATTCGAAGAATCATAATTGATGATTCGAAGAATCAAAATTTGAAAGAAAAACAAAAATTTTCTGACCTAAATTTTATTTGGTTCAAACGTGTCTCTGTGTGGTTTTAAATTACAAATTTCTAAAAAACGTCTTTTCAAAATATTTTTTTCAACAAGTTATTGTCCAACTTGATTGACAATATCGGGGGGATGTTTTATTGTTTATCCATAAAAACCACCCCTAAAATGGAATTAGGGGATGTTTGCTGGACAATTACTGGACTGGTGATTACCAAAATTCCTGGAGGCAAAGGGGATGAGCAATGTGTCAAATATCAATCGATTTTGTGCATATATGCTTCTTAGGGGTGGTTTTTGTTGTGTTTCTCGCCGCACCCTTAATGCCTGACGGTCATCGTCGCGCCTCTCCGTCGTGAGTCGGGGACACACACACACACACACACACACACAAACACACACACGCGTGATTCTCGGGCACACGCGGCCACGTGAAACAATAATTAGGGAGAATGAATTAATATCGAACGAATGAAACGCGCGACAAGATCCCCATATACATATGTATATAAATATATATGTGGGTCATTCCATGTCAAATCGACGAATAATTGGAATAGAACCCTTTCAATTTCGATGAAATTTGATCAGAAGTTTTCTTTTATCATCAAACGAAGTTCTGCCGAAAGAAAAATTTTTTTTTCGAAAGTTATGCAACATTCAAATTTTTTTCAATTTTTCAAGTTTATTTTTTGAATGCCTGCGATAATATTATAGTTACGAATAAATCGTGCTGAGTTCGTCTTAAAGAGTATACTTAGGGCTACGAAAAAAAAAAAATAATCCGAATTTTTTTTTTGAAAAATGATGAATTTGGAGAATTTTTAATTTTTAAAAATTGTGAAAATCCACGATCAACATTAAATTTTTGGTTCCATTTTTTTTTGTAAAATACCTTGTACTGATCTTAAAAGATCCTGTAATTATCAGTATTGCGATTTTTTTTTAAGATATGAATTTTTTGGATTTTGGTAAAAAAAAATTTTTTTTTACCTCTTAGTTAAGTAAAGGTGAGCAATCATGTAATTTTGTAATTTTTAGCAGTAAAAATGTCAATTATTGACATACGATTGTAAAAACGCAAATTCAAACAAGTTACTTAAAGTTGAGCAATCATGTAATTTTGTAATTTTGAGCAGTAAATTTTCCAATTAAAGATATAAGAATGTAAAAGCATAAACATAATTGAATTTGCGTTTTTATATTCTTTAATGTTTTTTTACATTTTTTTACATTCTTGAATTTTTTAATTTTGGTAAAAAAAAAAAAATTTTCACCTCTAAGTTGAGCAAAGTTGAGCAATCGTGTAATTTTGTAATTTCGAGCAGTAAAAATTACATGATTGCTCCACTTTACTGACCAGGTAAAAAAAATAACATTTATTTTTACCAAAATTCAAAAACTCATATAAAAAAAAACGCAATTCTGAAAATTTCAGGATCTTTGAAGATCAGTACAAGGTATTATATAAAAAAAATTTAATACAAAATTCAATGTGGTCGTGAATTTTCACGGTTTTAAAAAATTCAAAATTCTCCAAATTCATCATTTTTCAAAAAAAAATTCCGGAATTTTTTTTTTCCTCACTCCAAGTATACTCTTTAAGACGAACCCAGAATGATTTTTTCGTAACTATAATAGTTTTTGAGATATTTAAAAAACAGACTTGAAAAATTGAAAAAATGGTGAAATTTTGCATAACTTTCGAAAAAAAAAAAATGCAATTTTTTTTTCCTTTGGTAGAACTTTGTTTTATGATAAAAGAAAACTTCTGACTAAATTTCATCGAAATTGAAAGGGGTCGATTCCAACTATTGGTCGCTTTGACATGGAATGACCCATACATATATTGATAGGGGAAAAAATATCGCGTGGATGGAATATATCCAATTGAGGAGAGGGTCTAAGGCGCGCCTTTGTTTGCAATATTCATGGCCCTATGCAAGGGGGATGTAGGGGGGGGGGGGTGTAGGGGTTGTAGGGGGGGGGGGGGGTGGGGTAATATCCAATCCCGAGGATGAGACTCGACTTTTAGAGACATTTATCGCCAATATCGTGGCTAATCACAGCTAAATGCTTCAACATTCCTCATCTCACTAAAATCATCCCCTATTTGAGCGCCATCAGCCATCAGCCCTAACCGCCGAAACTCGAGGGCCCTTAAAAATCCTCGGGGTAGTTTAAAAAAATGTTGTACTCCTCTTTAATCGTGATCCTTGAAAATTTAAGTCGTCAGGACGATAAGGACAAAGAAAAAAGTATCCTCGTGGCGTCGGGGCTGGAGCGTAGGGCTGGGGTTTCAGGGGGATGAAGAGGAGGGAAAAATAAGAGGGGGTTGGAAAAAAAAAATTAGCAAGAGAGGCCATTCGGGGTCGTGGTTAGCACAGACAAGTTCACAGCGGGGCTCGTCAAACTCCGAATTACCAAGCTTATTATTATCGTCCGCCATTTCTCTTTTTCTCGTTTTCTCACCCCTACGGTTGATTCTCCAAAGCTTGCACTCACCGTCGCCTCTTATTAACTTCCCCGCTGCGCCATCTTAAGCACACTCCCGCGGAATGGACGACGAGAAAATGAAAGACTCCTCGAGAGGGTGCGAATATCTCGCCCTAACCTCTCCCTCTCATTTCCACCCCCGTTCTCATTCTCGCCCTATTCCTCTCTCCCTCTATCTTTTTCCGCATATACATATATATATATATGTTTTTTTCTCCCTTCCTCGTGGCATGAGGAAAAAAAAACGAGGAAAAAAGAAGCCCATTGTCTCGCAACCCCTAACCGTTTCAACCCCTTTAATGAAAGAAACAAGCGTAGGGCTGCCTCTCGTTTTCAAGCACGTACTTCGAGACGTGTCTTTGCAGGTGATTTTTAAACGTCTCCTCTTTACATTAGTTCATATCCATAGATGCATATTTATTTTTCTATCATGCCCTATTTGTTTGTATAAGCGTGTGACCCGTTTAGGGCTGTTTTTTTACTCGCGAAATATCGCCTAAAGAGACAGCAAAAAAATCGTCACTATAATGACAATATTCCACGCACGAGATAAAATGTTCAACAAAAGTTTGAGCAAAACGAGGAGGAGGAGGTTGAAGAAATTTATCATCCAACGAAATTGAGAATAATTCTTTTTGTCCCTATACAATGAAGTTAGGGATGGCCCTACAGTCCTAGCCAAAATTTTTATCTGATTGAATTTTCCGTACTTCGCGATACAATAAAAATCTGAAAAAATTCAGCAACATTTGGCATGCCATAAAGAATAATTATCAATGATAATATTGCCGAAAAGATATTGATAAATTGTTTAAACAAATAATTTTTTAACAATTTTTTGGTAAGTTCTTTTTTTTTCTTTAACAAATCGAATGCGTTTATTTTTCTGAAGGCGTATGAATTTTTTCAGAATTATCTCGTTGTTTTGAAATGTTGTAAAAAACATTCTGAAATACTAAGAAAAAATTGCCAATTTTTTATATGGGTCAGTCCATGTCAAATCGACCAATAGTTGGAATCGACCCCTTTCAATTTCGATGAAAATTGGTCAGAAGTTTTCTTTTATCATAAAACAAAGTTCTGTCGAAGGAAATTTTTTTTTTTTTTTTTCAAAAGTTATGCAAAATTCAAAATTTTACCATTTTATCAATTTTTCAAGTTTATTTTTTAAATATCTCGAAAACTATTATAGTTACGGAAAAATCTTTCTGGGTTCGTCTTGAAGAGCCTGGGTTCGTCCTGAGACTACGAAACAAAAATATTTCGAATTTTTTTTTTGAAAAAAAGATGAATTTGGAGAATCTTTAAAAATCGTGATCATCCCCGATCAACATTAAATTTTTGGTTTAATTTTTTTAATGTAATACATTGTACTAATCACAAAAGATCCTGAAATTTTCGGAAAGGTGTTATTTTTTTTCAAAAATATGAATGTTGGTAAAATTTTCTTTTTTTTCACTGCTAAGTTCAATAAATTTGAGCAATCATGTAATGTTGTTATTTTGAGCAGTAAAAATTACATGATTGCTCAACTTCACTGGACGTAGGCAACAAAAAAATTTTTTTACCAAAATTCAAAAATTCATATTTTTGAAAAAAAGGAATACCTTTTTAAAAACTTCAGGACCTTTTAAGGATGGGTACAAGGTATATTTAAAAAAATTGATCAAAAAATTTAATGTTGATCGTGGATTTTTACGATTTAAAAAATTTCGAAAAACTCCAAATTCATCATTTTTCAAAAATTTTTTTCGGAATATTTTTTTTTTTTAGCCTCGAGTATACTCTCTAACACGAATTCATAACGATTTCTTCGTAACTATAATAGTTTCCGAGATATTTAAAAAATAAACTTGAAAAATTGAAAAAAATGGTGAAATTTTGAATTTTCAAAAAAAAAAAATTTTTTTGAGTCGATTCCAACTATTCGTCCATTTGACATGGAATTACCCATATGTTTTTGTACCCAGGTTTATTGTCAGCTTTGAAAAGTTTCAAAGACACTAGGCCAAAAAATACATAAATATAGCAATTCGAAAAATTAAAAAACGGGAATTTCAAAATAGAAGAAAAATTCTGAAAAAATTTATATGCGTTTAGAAAAACTAATGCATTCTATTTGTTTCAGAAAAAAAGGAACTTACCAAAAATTGTTGAATAATTACTCGCTTAAACAATTTATTAAAAACTTTTGGGCAATATTATTATCAATAATTTTTGTTTATGGCATGCCAAATTTTGCTAAATTTTTTCAAATTTTCATTTTATTACGAAGTACGGAAATTTTAATCAGATAACATTTTTGGCTGGGACGGTACGTGCAAAGCATCCTTAATGAATGTCCTAAATGTCCTGTAATACGTATTAATATTCGTCAGTGAGATTTAAGACACCCCTGATACCGTTGAATTTTTTTTTCTTCTTGTCACGTCATTATTTGGTATTGCGCGTGTGATAATTAACAGTGACTTTATTGCCTCTCCACTTGTCAACGCCGCGTTGTACTTCTTCTCGAAAACTTCACATCCTCGTTTTACATATATATTAGGGTGCGTTCCAAAAAGCTCGTTTTACCTCGATGGCACTTATAATCTACATTTTTTGATATTTTTGAAAAAAACTCGCACAAGCATAGAAATGCATAATTTTTTTTTTTTTCGTAGCCATGCCAACGTTGAATTTTGGAAAAAACTGCGTTTTTCGGGATTTTGAAATTCAAATATTTTCGAATTATTTTTGAACCAAAATTTTTGGCAATCTTCAATTTTGGACTATTTTTTTTGAGCGAATTATCGATCTGAAATATTTTTAATTAATTAATTAGTGAATTTTCAATTTTGATTAATTTTTCTCTACTATTTAGTTCATCTTTAGTAACAATAACAACAAATTTTGATTTCTAAAAAAACTTGTAAATGTCATTGCACGTTTTTTTTATTTTTCCACGAGTTGTCGTTCAATAGTGAGATAGAAAATAAAATCAAAATTTTTTTTTTTTAATCCATAATTAAAGGTAAAAAAATGGAAAACCCAAAAATTGTGGCACCGATTCTGTGTGAAAAGCTTTTTTTCGTCATGATCAATCAGCACGACATAGGATTTGCGTCTCAATTTCGGTATTCCCAAAAAACATTTTTTTAATTTTAAATTTTTTTCAAATTGTTTAAATTTTTTTTATTTAAGAAAAAGCTGCAAAAATCTCGATTCCCGTAGTAAAAAACTCCATTCGTCGCCATTGAAAAATCCCCATTCATTCCCCATTGCCAAAATAACCAATGGAGATGAATGCCGAATTGCCTAAGGGGATTTTCGCCATTGAATTCCCCATTTGAAACGGAATGGGGATTATCTAATGGGGATTCAATGGAGACAATCCCCTTAGGCAATTCGGCATTCATCCCCATTGGTTATTTTGGCAATGGGGAATGAATGAGGATTTTTCAATGGCGATGAATGGAGTTTTTACTATACGAAAGACTCTCCATTGCTGTTCGCCACTCATTCCCCATTGCCCACAAAAAAAAAATTGGGAAAATTTTTTTTTCATCGGTTCTATACTTTTCGGTCATAATTACGTCGATTGCTGAAAAAAAAAAAATTCGATACGCCCTTATGGCTTTCGACACCAACTCGGAAAGCCATAAGGGCGTATAAAAAAACAAAAAAAATTGGAAAAATTTTTTTTCATCGGTTCTATACGTTTCGGTCATAATTACGTTGACTTGAAATTTCGCTATTTTCAGGTTTTTGAAAATAGGCCCAAAATTGAGCAAAACAGTTTTTTTATCGAAATTCATGAAAATTTTGATTTTTTGAAAAAACTATTGATAGATTCGTGTTTAGGGGGCAAAAATACATCGATATGAGGCCCGAAAAACAAAAATAATTTTTTTTTTTTTTTTGCATTTTGGCCAAAATTCAATCGGTTCACTAAAATGGCTGCAATTTATTTTCTAGATAGAATTGCGGCTTGAGCATGAGCTCATTCTCTTCGTAATCGTTCACGCTTCAAAATCCCGTTTGGTTCATCCCATTACGACCGTTTTTCTTTTTTTGGCAGATTTTTAAAGTTCAACAATAGATTTTTGTAAATTTTTTAAGGTATACCCCTTTCCATTTTTTTCGGCGATTTTCAAACTGCTCTCATTTCTACAAAAAATTAGTTATCGGGATGAACTTAACGGCATTCTCTAAGTTTGGTCACAAGCTTTGCGTACGAAAAACAAATTTCGAAATCGGTTGAACCAAAGTGAAGTTATGAGCACTTGAAATTTCGCTATTTTCAGGTTTTTTAAAATAGGCCCAAAATTGAGCAAAACAGTTTTTTTATCGAAATTCATGAAAATTTTGATTTTTTCAAAAAACTATTGATAGATTCGTGTTTAGGGGGAAAAAATACATCGATATGAGGCCTGAAAAACAAAAATAATTTTTTTTTTTTTTTTGCATTTTGGCCAAAATTTAATCGGTTCACTAAAATGGCTGCAATTTATTTTCTAGATAGAATTGCGGCTTGAGCATGAGCTCATTCTCTTCGTAATCGTTCACGCTTCAAAATCCCGTTTGGTTCATCCCATTACGACCGTTTTTCGATTTTTGGCAGATTTTTAAAGTTCAACAATAGATTTTTGTAAATTTTTTAAGGTATACCCCTTTCCATTTTTTTCGGCGATTTTCAAACTGCTCTCATTTCTACAAAAAATTAGTTATCGGGATGAACTTAACGGCATTCTCTAAGTTTGGTCACAAGCTTTGCGTACGAAAAACAAATTTCGAAATCGGTTGAACCAAAGTGAAGTTATGAGCACTTGAAATTTCGCTATTTTCAGGTTTTTTAAAATAGGCCCAAAATTGAGCAAAACAGTTTTTTTATCGAAATTCATGAAAATTTTGATTTTTTCAAAAAACTATTGATAGATTCGTGTTTAGGGGGAAAAAATACATCGATATGAGGCCTGAAAAACAAAAATAATTTTTTTTTTTTTTTTGCATTTTGGCCAAAATTTAATCGGTTCACTAAAATGGCTGCAATTTATTTTCTAGATAGAATTGCGGCTTGAGCATGAGCTCATTCTCTTCGTAATCGTTCACGCTTCAAAATCCCGTTTGGTTCATCCCATTACGACCGTTTTTCGATTTTTGGCAGATTTTTAAAGTTCAACAATAGATTTTTGTAAATTTTTTAAGGTATACCCCTTTCCATTTTTTTCGGCGATTTTCAAACTGCTCTCATTTCTACAAAAAATTAGTTATCGGGATGAACTTAACGGCATTCTCTAAGTTTGGTCACAAGCTTTGCGTACGAAAAACAAATTTCGAAATCGGTTGAACCAAAGTGAAGTTATGACCACTTGAAATTTCGCTATTTTCAGGTTTTTTAAAATAGGCCCAAAATTGAGCAAAACAGTTTTTTATCGAAATTCATGAAAATTTTGATTTTTTCAAAAAACTATTGATAGATTCGTGTTTAGGGGGAAAAAATACATCGATATGAGGCCTGAAAAACAAAAATAATTTTTTTTTTTTTTTGCATTTTGGCCAAAATTTAATCGGTTCACTAAAATGGCTGCAATTTATTTTCTAGATAGAATTGCGGCTTGAGCATGAGCTCATTCTCTTCGTAATCGTTCACGCTTCAAAATCCCGTTTGGTTCATCCCATTACGATCATTTTTTGATTTTTTGCAGATTTTTAAAGTTCAACAATAGATTTTTGTAAATTTTTTAAGGTATACCCCTTTCCATTTTTTCGGCGATTTTCAAACTGCTCTTATTTCTACAAAAAAATAGTTATCGGGATGAACTTAACGGCATTCTCTAAGTTTGGTCACAAGCTTTGCGTACGAAAAACAAATTTCGAAATCGGTTGAACCAAAGTGAAGTTATGAGCACTTGAAATTTCGCTATTTTCAGGTTTTTGAAAATAGGCCCAAAATTGAGCAAAACAGTTTTTTATCGAAATTAATGAAAATTTTGATTTTTTGAAAATCAGCATTTACCTTCCCATGGACACCATTGGGCAATGCTGATCGCTCGATACATCCGCATTGGCTTTCCAATGTGCATCATTGAGTAATGATGATCATTCGATTCGTCCGCATTGGCTTTCCAATGAGCATCATTGAGTAATGATGATCATTCGATTCATCCCTGTACGCCATTGACAAATGCGGAAATCTCAATGGGTCCCCATTCATTGTCCAATGGAGTCGTATGAGGACCATTGGTTGCCATTGGCGATTCAATGGAGTTTTTTACTACGGGTTGGGAGGGCAATCCAAAAATCCATGTTTTTTTGAACTCCCCCTAATATATAAATTCGAGAAGCGTTTTTCTCTCGTTCCATTTCTCTTTGTCTCCGTTGTTACAGTCTTCACCGTCGCCGATAATTAATTGGATTAATTAAATTAAAGATCATTAGCGCGATTAGGCCACTGCGAGACGACCGGTGAGACTTGGGATACACAAGCCTAATACATCATGTCGATTTGTGTGTGTGTGGGGTTGCGAATATAGCATAGAAAAATCATCCTCATTGGCTTTTCGTTTGGAAATCCCTCAGGATATTTCTCTCCTCCCGAGGGCAATCCCGATATATATATATATATATATATCTAATATATTCGTAGGGTTTGTTAAAGCCTGTGCGAGGAGTCACACACATTACCGCGCCCCTGTTTACCACTCACTACCCCTGATTAGGTGGACATCCTGTCCACGAGTCGTCGATTCAAACCTCCAAGATCTTCGTCCAGTACTTGATATATCTATATATTCGAATACGTGATATATAAAAGGGACAATGAGGCATTTTGAGTCAGGTGAAAATTAAGCGAATACGAAAGTTTTTACGAGTTAGATTTTGCGCTTAACTTTTGGCCAAATATTTAAAAATATATTATGTAGAATATATCAATATATTTATATATTAATATATTATATATAAATATATCATATACATGTATATTGGTGTATTGTTATCGATAATTTTACAATATATCGATATAAAATATATTATATTGATATATTATTACAAAATATATTATATATTGAAATATATTCAACATTTTTCGACATAAATACGAAACATCTAACTTTTGGAACAAAATATATCTACTATATTCCGAATAATGAAGATCAATGATCACCATGATCATAATAATCATAATAAAGATATGTGATATATCATCTATTCAAAAATTATGCAAGGGTATATCCCACACATTTCAGCATGAAGAATATATCAAATATATCAATATATCAATATAATATATAATATATCAATATATTTTAGATATATTTTATATCTATTCTTCATGCTGAAATGTGTGTGGTACCCTTGCATAATTTTTTAATATATGATATATCGTATATTACATAACGATAGATGATATATCACATATCTTTATTATGATTATTATTATCATGGTGATAATTGATCTTTATTATTCGGAATATATTAGATATATTTTCTTCCAAAAGTTCGATATTTCGTATTTATGTCGGAAAATGTTGAATATATTTCAACATATCCGAAATATATCGACAATATATTTGTAATTCATAATATGTATATTATACAGGGTGTCACATAAGTAACGGGACGGTTGAACATTTCCTCAGCTAAGATATTTTTCCAAAAGGTCAAGGTCATTCTTGTAGTAAATTTTGACGAGGAATTCAATGGTGACCTTAATTTTGACCTTGACCGTTACCTACAAGGTTATTTCAAGGTCAACTTTTTTAAAAATGGACACTGGCTTTTTGGACATCGGCAATCGAAAGAGTGGAAAATTTCACGTTCAAATATGTACCCAGAGGTCATAGGTACATTTTGACCTTGAAGGTCCTCTAAAGTCGATTAAACGTAAACGAGTTGTGGATACCTCTGAGAATTGAAGCTTTTCGCATTCTTTTGAAAGGATCAAAGTTATTAATTTTAACAAGGCGCATTTAGTAGTGACCTTGATGATGACCTTCAAGGTGATTTTAAGGTCAACTTTTTTTTTAACGGAAGATTTTACTTTTGAGTTTTTTATATCTTATCTCTTATATCTTTATATCTTATATAGATATTTTTTCTCGATTTTCAGTGACCCAAAATGCCCCGCTCGCCCCTATTATCGGTAACACTTTGTTAATGTTCTTAAGGCCAAAGCAACGACATTGAAGCTTCCCAGGGGGTGGAGGAGTTAATGATTGGGCTTGATTGCTTGACAAACATGGGTGAGCCAACGAGAGCCTCCCTCTTTCTGGCTTTATAGAATAATATCCAATACTCGGTCTACCCCAACTCTCTCTCTCTCTCTCTCTCTCTCTCTCTCTCTCTCTCTCTCTCTCTCTCTCTCTCTCTCTCTCTCTCTGTCTGTCTCTCTTACCTTTACTTTACGCTGTATGTTTGATAAAGCGTGGGATTTTTGTACATAAACAAATACAAATTATACATCAATATATCGATATATCAATATAGTGATATATTGCTATATCGATATATCGATAAAGTTATATATTGCTATATCAATATATTTATAGAGTGATATATTAATATATTATATTTCATTATTTTTATACGTAAAATATATGAGAAAAATATAAAATATATGCAAAATATGTTATGGGATTGAAAAGCTTTGATATTCTGCATATAATTTTTTTTTCTTTTACGATGCTACGTTTATCATAAATTTTTTCACGATCGCGATTATTGAGATCGATAAAAAAAAATCACATCGTTCTTATCAACTGTCTCTCCACGAAATGTTCGACAATCACTTTTTTTGTTCTCGGATCTCTTTTTATCTTCTTATTTCCGACTCCTACTTCTGGGCAATTCGTTGAATTACCAGTAGGTAGGTGAGTAATCATTGTTTCTTTGTGTCTCTGTGGCCCTCGACTCGCGTCGTCGTTCATTGTCGTCGTCGTCGTTGGCGTCGTTTTCGTCGTTCAACCCGATGTTATTTCACTCGTCGGGGTCTCCCTTTTCAATTTGTCCCGTGGTCAAACCAGACCATGTGAGAAGTAAAACCGACAGCGCGCGCTCGCCGAAGCCAGCCTCATGAAAATAAAGTACACGCGAGGTATATAAAAAAATATATATATCTCGAATATATCAAATATATCCAAAATATATTTGAAATGTATTCTTCATGCTGAAACGTGTGGGATATATCCTTGCATAATTTTTATAAACATACATATATATCAATATATATATATATCAATATATGATATACAGGGTGTTGAGTAACTAGATAACCTGACTAGGTTCACCGTGTAGAGCGCGCAAGGACAAAAAATTAGCTTTTTTTAAAATTGTTATACGACAAAAATTGGCTTATTTATTAAGGTATTAAGCTGACCAATGACGGCTAGAATCTAGGAGCAATGCTACTGGTGAGCCGCGTGGTGGGGGTAACGGTGGGCGTGGCGTAAAAACCCCCACCAGCGGCATTTTTCCTAGCTTCTAGCCGTCATTGGTCAACTTTACAAACATTGAAAACTCAGCCAATTTTTATCGTACAACATTTTTAAAAAAAGCAAATTTTTTGTCTTGTCGCGCTCTACACGGCGCACCTAGTCAGGTTATCAAATTGCTTAACATTCTGTATGATATATCTTTATTACGATTATTATTATTGTCATTGATATTTATTATTCGGAATACATATATTAAATATATTTAGTTCCAAAAGTTAGATATTTCGTATTTATGTCGGAAAATATTGGAATATATTTCAATATATCCGAAAAATATCGACAATATATTTGTAATTGACGAAAATTTTCAAAAAAGGTGCTCTATCGATCATTAATAAATATATATGTATATTTTTGATATATACAATACATATAAGGGTATAATATATAAGCAATAATTTCTATATATCACATCGTTTAGCGAATATATCTTCCTGATATATTAATCAAGACGTATCTCGAATATAGCGTTTATATATCAAAAATTGCTTAAATTTTCATGGGGGACACTAATTTTGGAATATATTGCAACAAAAACCGCGATATATCAGAGATTTCTGTAATTTCCATCACAGTCTTGATCAATCGAGAACAAGATCTTAATGGCGGCTTTACGATGGTAGAAAAAAAAAGAAAAACTAAATCATGTCGAAACTGCGTAATCGACCATATCCACGTCGTAAATGATTTCTCCGGCGTAAATTATGGCTCCGACAAAGTTCGAAGACAAATGCGACAATAGAGAAAAGCCGCGCGCGCCCCCGAAGATGCGCTGACTGAGAATGAGTCACACGAGAGTCGAGATTCAGAGACCGAGAGAGAGAGCAAAGGCAGGGTCAAATAGGGAAGGAAGTCGGACTTGACCGACGTCGTTTGACCCAACCGCATTTGCGTCCCATAGCTTCTGTTCTTCTTTTTCTTTTTCTTCTTCTTTTTCTTCTTCTAGATCATTTTGTCGATCATCGTGGTCGATTCCATCGACGTTAAGAGCCTCCAGATCCTTATATATGGGGCATTCCATACCAAGTCGACCTGAGTGTGACCCTTAACCTCGTTGATTTTGTTCACGATTTTTCATATGATTCTTCCAACTCAAAATAGCATTCAGAATTTTTTTCCGATTTTTAAAACCAAATTTGAGTACGTTATGATTTTTTGAACATTTTTTTCGAAAACCTCGAGGGCCAAAAATGAAAATTTTTGACACAAAATTCATGATGTCCAGGCTTTCGCTTCCACCTCGATTTTAGGTTTCCATGAAGAAAACGTAAAAAAAATAGATGCAGAAATTAACCAACTATTTTTGGAAATTATTGGTTAACGATAAAAATATTCAAGCCACTTTTCACGGTAGATCAATTTCTGCATCTATTTTTTTTTTTACGTTTTCTTCATTAAAACCTAAAATCGAGGTGGAAGGAAAATCCTGGACATAATGAATTTTGGGTAAAAAATTTTCATTTTTGACACCAGATTTTTGAGAATTTTTTCAGATTTTTAAAATAGGGCTCTCGAGGTTTTCGAAAAAAATGTTCAAAAAATCACAACGTACCCAAATTTGGTTTAAAAAATCTGAAAAAAAATCTGAATGCTATTTTGAGTTGGAAGAATCATATAAAAAATCGTAAACGAAATCAGCGAGGTCGAAGGTCAGACTCAGGTCGACTTGGTATGGAATGGCCCATATCTATATATATATATTTGTATGTGCACATTAGGGATGAACTATTGATCCACGATCAATCGGATTCATTGACGCCATGCGATCTATCAGTATAATCAATCTGGAACAATCACGCGCGGTTTAATGCGTAGGGGAGGGTGGGGCATGACGGCCCCCCCCCCTAAAAATTTGAAAAAAAAGAAAATTTTTGGTTTCTTGTCAAATTATCATAAATTTGATGTACAGACTAATTTTTAGGCCGATCCGCGATACCTGGGGCATAATGGACCACCCTTAAAATTAGGTCAGAATTTTTTTTTTCCTTTCAGTTATTATTAATTTGATGTATTCATGCCTTTTAGGTCGATGCACTATCTCCGGGGTAAAATGAACTATCAACGAAAAAATTTGAGGAAAATTTTTTTTTAACAAAATTGGAAACATTTCTGAAAGAAAACAAATTTATCGATTATCGAAAAATCGAAAAAATAGTCGAAAAATATAGAAGTTCTTTATTATGTAACGAATTTTTAATTAATCTATTTTACTTTCTTTTTTACTTTTACTTTCTTTTTTACTTTTTACTTTCTCATAAAATAAGCTTTGTTTTCGAGACCCTTTTTTTCTTGATTATTATGGAATTATGCTCAAAATTTCGTGTACAAATAAATCATCAATCGGATTTTCAATTTGGCGGGAAATTCAATTATTTCCTAAGTGGCTGCTCTGACTTTGGTCATATTGCAGATACAAAGCTCGACTGTGCATTTTTTTATGAATTATCAGCTGAAAAATTTTTTTTCTCAGCTTATCCTTGTTTTTTTTCATGAATAATTTTTTTTCGACATAAACTTTTCGTGATTTGAAATCAGCGGTAAATTTCGCATCGAAATGTGCTTCTACAACGTTATTGAAAAAAAAAAAAAAAAAATCATTTTTGATCGATTTTTCAGAAACCTCAAAAAGGAGAAATTTCAAGTGTTCATAACTTTCGATCGGTTTCAGCAATTTCGAAATTTCTTTTTCGTACGCAAACCTTGTCACTGAACTTAGAGAATAGCGTTTGGTTCATTCTGATAACTTAATTTTTGTAGAAATGGGAGCATTTTGAAAATCGGCGAAAAAAGTGGAAAAAGGGTATGCCTTAAAAAATTTGTAAAAATCGATGGTCGAACTTTAAAAATCTGCCAAAAATCGAAAAATTATCCGAATTATACGAACAAAACGCCATTTTGAAGCTTCAACGATTCCGAAGAGAATGAGCTTTTGGCGAATCCAAAATTCTGCCTAGAAAAATAATTACAGTCATTTCAGTGAACCAGTTCAATTTTGGCCAAAATGCAGAATTTTTTTTTACAAATTCTTTTTTTTTTTTTAAGGCTTATACTGATGTTTTTTTTCCACTGAACATGAATTCATCAATGATTTTCCCAAACACTCAAAATTTTTATGAATTTCCATCGAAAAACCCGTTTTTTATTTTCAATTTTATCATTATTTTTTCCAATTTGAACGATTTTTTTTCCGGAATTGATATTTCATTCGCGCAGCAATTAAAAAGAAAACCGTATTATCGATTGTGATCTATTTTCCTCATCAGCGTCATTTATTAAGATTTTAATCTTTATCGGCCAAACCGCACGAGGCTGACGAACTCCTCTCTCTTTCTCTCTCTCTCTCTCTCTCTCTCTCTCTCTCTCTCTCTTTCTCTCTTCGGACAATTATAATCACTCTACGCATCATTCAAGCCCCATTATTTTCTCGCTATCGTGATTGCGAGATGAACCTCATTTCTCTCACGCACGCAAGTGTATTATTTATCATATTTATAATGACACTTGAGTTCAAACTTAAAATTCATCTTCAATTGGAACTGAAGTTCGATCTTAAGTTCCAACTTGAGTTTAATGGAAAGTTTGATTTTAAGCTTCATCTTAAGATAGATCTTAAGATCTTAAAATTCGGTTTGGGTTTGGAACTTAAGATCGAACTCAAGTTCCAATTTAAGACGAATCTTACGTTTGAACTTAAGTGTCATTACAAGTTCATACTTAACCTCAAACTTTAGTGCGAACTTCAGATCGATCTTAAGTTCAAACTTGAATTTGGTTGGATTCAAGTTCCATTCAAGTTGGAACTTGAGATCGAACTTAAGTACCAATTTAAGATTAATCTTGAGTTTCAACTTAAATTCAAAGTCAAATTCAAGTTTGAACTTAAGATCGATCTGAAGTTCGCACTAAAGTTTGAACTTAAGTATAAACTTATAACGATACTTAAGTTGAAACTTAAGATTAATCTTAAATTGGTATTTAAGTTCGATCTCAAGTTCCAACTTGAATGGAACTTGAATCCAACCAAATTCAAGTTTGAACTTAAGATCGATCTGAAGTTCGCACTAAAGTTTGAACTTAAGAATAAACTTATAACGATACTTAAGTTCAAACTTAAGATTAATCTTAAATTGGTACTCAAGTTCGATCTCAATTTCCAACTTGAATGGAACTTGAATCCAACCAAATTCAAGTTTGAACTTAAGATCGATCTGAAGTTCGCACTAATGTTTGAACTTAAGTACAAACTTGTAATGATACTTAAGTTGAAACTAAAGATTAATCTTAAATTGGTACTTAAGTTCGATCTCAAGTTTGAACTTGAATCGAACTTGAATCCAACCAAATTCAAGTTTGAACTTGAGATCGATTTGAAGTTTGGACTAAAGTTTGCACTCAAGTATAAACTTGTAATGATACTCAAGTTGAAACTTAAGATTAATCTTAAATTGGAACTTAAGTTCGATCTCAAGTTCCAACTTGAGTTCAATGGAAAGATTGATCTTAAGCTTGAACTTAAGTATTGCAAGTTTATACTTATGAACTTGAAAATAAAGTGTAATTAACAGGAAAATCGAATGAAATCTCTAATGAAGTGATGGGAAAAGTTGTTTTCGAAAAAGTCGTTTCGGTTAGCGTTTTAGCACCTCATAGTTGGAGCTTTTGTATATGCTCGATAAGCAAACGACGAAGAAGCTTTTAGAGGTCTCAGGTGGTCGTGGCAGGCTTGACGATGATATTATTTTAGTGAGCTTCTGCCACCAGCTAGTTGCGCTTCCATTCTCTATATAGCTATAAACACAATGAGAGGGAAAAGGGGGTTGAAGCACGGATTGTGTTCCCTCGTGATGGACCGCCCCATACATGCCTTGTATATTTTTTCCACAGGTTTTTTACCATTTTTTCCCCTTTGCTATGAACGCTTATCGGTCATGTTCACCAATTGGACTTTATCACGAACTTGAAAACTTGAATCAAACAGGCAATCGTTGATAGAGGAGAAATTTGTAAAAAATTATTTCATTAAGGTTAAAATGCTTTTTCAATGCGAAAGATCAAGATGTAATTTCTTCCATCAATATTTATAGTGAAACTATAATTATTGAATAATTTTACGACTAATAACTATTTGAACTTTCAATTTTTGCAAAACAACAACAACGACAACGATTTTATTTTTATTTTTTAATAAAAATTATTTTATTAAAAAAGAATTTTTTTTTTAAAATATAAAAATAAAATTTATTTTTATTATATAATATTATTTTATTTTTATTATATATTATATTTTTATTATTATTCCGCTTGAATTTAGAAGGCATTGAAGAGTTTGGACTCTTTGATTTTTGCAATTTTTTTTTTTTTATTCCCTATTTTTGGCGTTTAATAATTTTTTTTACAAAATATGGTAAATCAAGAAAAAAAGAGGTGTAAACTTGGAATATCGAATAGACCGTATACAAACGCGACGAAAAAATTCGATTGACTTGACACGCATCATTATTATCGGTCATTCTTGTTTCACGATTTTCACGTTCGTCGAACCAAAAGAAATGCTATTGAACCCTATTCGTGATAATCAGACCGATCAGTCGTATTTATATATATATATATGTATATATATTAGGGTGAATCGAAAATTTTGAAAACTGTTGGCTACCCTCAAAATCAAAAGATATCGTTGAAATAAACGTCACCCTAATATATATATATATATACACACACATATATATATATATATAGTAGGGTGAATCGAAAATTTTGAAAGCTGTTGGCTACCCTAAAAAATCAAAGATATCGCTGAAATAAAGGTCTCAGTGCAACGATTCGATTTTTTGACGATATATAGAGGGCGCGCGGGACGTTTAAAAATGCCATTTTTAGCGTTCAATTCACTTTATCACTGATAAACGGAAACAGATCATTCAAAAAGTTCTGAATTTTTTATACAAGGTGCCCAGATATGTACTCTTTAAAACCCATATTTACTGAACATTAACAAATGGTTCGTATCTTCGAAAAAAATCTCTGAAAATCGATATTTCCACTATTTTTCAATTAATTATATCATTAAATATTGATTTTTGTCCTCCAAAACGTTTTTTGATTTCTTCCATCTTTTTTCTTGTAAAAGTCGGTGTCAGTATTGTTTACAATGCGAAAATTGCCAAAAAATAAATCTATATTTTGGAAATTTTCATATTTTATTTTTAAATAAAGATTTTTTTTTAGCAATTTTCGCATTGTAAGCACTACTGATACCGAGTTTTACAAGAAAAAAGATCTGGGCACCTTGTATAAGAAATTCAGAATTTTTTGAATGATCCGTTCCCGTTTATCAGTGACAAAGCGAATTTAACGCTAAAAATGGCGTTTTTAAACGTTCCGCGCGCCCTCTGTATAAAAAATCGAATCGTTGCACTGAGACCGTTATTTCAACGATATCTTTGATTTTTGAGGCTTGCCAACAGTTTTCAAAATTTTCGGTTCACCCTAATATATATATAGTCTCAGAATTCGTTTAATGTATCGGGTTTCGATAAAATTGAGGTTTTTACTCCCGCAAGGTCGTCTGCGAATCGTCGTCGCACGTATCGATAATGAGTCGTTAACAAAACGAATCACAAGAAGAAATTTCGACGCGTCAACGTCGTGGAATTTAATGTTTTTTGCAAATACAAAAGATTCGAGGGAAGACTTGACACACATCAGTCCTAAATCCTCGTTCAAGGTTTTTTTTCATAGATTTGGTATAAATTATAAAAAAAATTTTTATAAATTAAAATTTTATGAATTAATTTTTTTTTTATAAATTATAAATTTTTTTTGTTCATTGTGAAAATATTAATAAATAGGGGAGGCTGGGGCATGACGGCCCCCTTCTAAAAAGACAATCAATTTTTTTTTAAATCTTAAAAAATTGTTTTCTATAAATCATAATCAATGTTATTGATTATTTGTTTAACATAAAAAATATATAGATTAATTAAAAAATTCGTTGAATAACAAATAACTTCTATGTTTTTCAACTATTATTTTTCTAAGCCGAATTTTTTTTTTTTGATTTTCCAGATAATAGATAATTTTGTTTTCTTTTCGAAAAATTTTCAATTATGTTGAAATAAACTTTTTTCAAATTTTCTTTGTTAGTCCATTTTACCCCGGATGTAGTGCATCGGCCTAAAAATGGACGAATACATTAAATTCATCGTAATTTGAAGAGAAAGAAAAAAAAATTCTGACCTCATTTTTCAGGGTGGTCCATTATGCCCCAGGTTATTAATTTAAATAATTTAATAAATAAATTTTAAATTTAATAAATAAATTTTAAATTTAATGAATAAATTTTAAATTTAATGAATAAATTTTAAATTTAATAAATAAATTTTTAATTTAATAGATGAATTTAAATTCAATAAATAAATTTAAAATTTAATAAATAATTTGTGAAAAAAATTCTGAAATATTTCACTTATATAAATTTTCTTGTGGGTGGTTTTGCTCGAGATCCTCTGATATACCCTCTTGCGCCTGGTCCGTCGACTATTGGGGGTGTGCTCAATGTGGTCTTTGATATTCTGCCGGGGTAGATTATCAATTCAGATGAGGGAGTAGCATCCAAGAGAGAGAGAGAGAGAGAGAGACAGAGAGAGAGAGGGAGCCACAAGAAGTGAAATATATATATATATGTAATCGTTGAATTCGGTCGTTTGGTAAAACTGTGCCCCGTTTGATCTGGTTCACCCTGAACGACGAGCCCAGGGCGTTTTGCGTCAACCTTCGAGGTTGAAGAACTACCCCCATCTCCCTGTCCCTCTCTCTCTCTCTTTCTCTCTTGGGAATATTTAAATTTTCCAGCTGCGCCCATTGATAAAGGAAAAAAAACCATTAGCTGCACAAATTCGATCCATTGGCAAAAGCAAAACCACAGCCTCGAGGTTAACCCAAAAAAATTGAGTCAAACGTCTCGATGCTGTCCAAATGCGATCGTTTTGCCATACATTCAAGCTTTTGACATTTTTGAGAAATTGAGTTAGCAAGATCCTGTCAAGTTGAGTTAGTTGAGTTAGTTGAGTTAGTTGAGTTAGTTGAGTTAGTTGAGTTATTTGAGTTAGTTGAGTTAGTTGAGTTAGTTGAGTTAGTTGAGTTAGTTGAGTTAGTTGAGTTAGTTGAGTTAGTTGAGTTAGTTGAGTTAGTTGAGTTATTTAAGTTAGTTAAGTTAGTTGAGTCAAGTAAGTCAGTTGAGTTAGTTAGGCAAAAGCAAAAGCACAGCCTCGAGGTTAACTAAAAAAAAATGAGTTAAACGTCTGATGCTAACCTTATTTTTACACCTCAACCTATCAAATGATCTTGATCATTGTTGTTATCAATAAATATTACAATTAAAAACCAAATCGGAGTATTAAAAAAAACTCTTAAAATTTATCAATTATTAAAATGTACAAACAAACAAAATTAATGAATTGGTCAGATAATGAAATTTAAATTCAATGAGTTTCAGGTTTAGCCCTCATTTTTCACGAAAAGTCATTTATTAATTGTCATAACTTTTCGGTTAACCAAACCCTTTGTTCAAACAACCACACAAACCGCGGCGTGAATCTTCGCTCATATTTTCCCTCATCATTTTTCAAAATGGGGCTCGTCGGTCTTCTCTTTTTCGTCGTCTCGAAGGCGATGCCGTCACCCGATGCTCTTTATAAGAATTAATCGTTTTGCCCAGTTTTCTAATTCCCGCGTCTCCCTTGAGGATATTATTTTGTATTCTTCGCCCTCGTCGGACGCACGCGCGGTCTTCACAAAAGCACATTCGAAAGTTCGTGAAGACGAGAGGAAAAAAAAGGACGGTCATTTTACTTTGAGCACTTACAAATGGGTCATTCCATGTCAAATCGATCAATAGTTGGAATCGAACCCTTTCAATTTCGATGAAATTTGGTCAGAAGTTTTCTCTTATTATAAAACGAAGTTCTACCCAAGGAAAAAAATAAAATAAAATTTTTTCGAAAGTTATGCAAAATTTAAAATTTCATCAATTTTTCAAGTGCATTTTTTAAATATCTCGAAAACTATTATTGTTACGAAAATCATCCTGGTTTCGTATTAAAGAGTATATTTGGGGCTACGAAAAAAAAAATGTGCCGAAAAAATTTTTTTGAAAAATGATCAATTTGGAGAATTTTGAATTTTTTAAAATCGCGAAAATCCACGTTCGACATTACATTTTTGGTTCAATTTTTTTTTGTTATATAATACCTTGTACTGATTTTAAAAGATCCTGACATTTTTAGAATAGCACTTTATTTTCAAAAACATGAATTTTTCAATTTTGGTAACAAATTTTTTTTTTCTATCTCCAAGTTAAGTAAAGTTAAGTCAAGTAAAGCCATCATGTAATTTTGTAATTGTGAGCAGTAAATATTTCAACGAATTACATAAGAATGTAAACACAAAAACATAATTGACATTTTTTGGTATCAGTTTGAAAATCGAATCAGGGTTCTGTTTTTACATTCTTATGTCATCAATTAAAATGCATACTGCTCAAAATTACACAATTACATGATTGCTCAACTGTTCTTAACTTGAAGATAAAAAGAAATTTTCTTTACAAAAATTCAAAAATTCATTCTTAAAAAAAAACGCAATTCTGAAAATTTTAGGATCTTTTAAGATCAGTACAAAATATGATATAAAAAGAATTGAACCAAAAATTAAATGTTGACCGTGAATTTTCACGATTTTTAAAAATTCTCCAAATTCATCATTTTTCAAAATAATTTTTCGAAATATTTTCTCTTTCGTAGCCCCAAGTATACTCTTTAAACGAATGCCGAACTATTTTCGTAATAGTTTTCGAGATATTTAAAAAACAAATTTGAAAAATTAAAGAAATTGTGAAATTTTGAATTTTGCATAATATAAAAAAAAAAATTTTTTCTTTTCCTCCGGTAAAACTTTGTTTTATGATAAAAGAAAACTTTTGACCAAATTTAATCGAAATTGAGAGGGATCGATTCCAACTATTGGTCGATTAGGCATGGAATGACCCAACTCCTAGATGCGGTGTAAGAGTCGATGTAATGAAACGTGTTGCTATGATATGCGGGCTCGAATATGGCCTTCTTTTCGGCCCCTTTCCACTGTACCGAAAACAACCAAACTATTTTGCTCTTGGCTCGTAATAGTTCTCTCAAGCTTCACTCTCGTTTATATTCTCTCTTTTCTATCTTTCTTCCCTTCTCTCTCTCTCTCTCTCTCTCTCTCTCTCTCTCTCTCTCTCTCTCTCTCTCTTTGGATCTCTCGTTTGTTACCGCTGCTCATTTCTCGAATATACGTCCATCTCGCTTTCTCACGTTATGGCATTGCGAACGCGCGCAAACCTCATATATAACGCAATAATCATTTAATTCCGGCAGTCGTACGCGCAGCGGTTGGCGCCAAGTCAATCTAAGCCAACCGGATATGCCTCTCTCGTCTGCCTCTCATCGCTCTCTTTCTCTCCTGTTCGGCCACTGACGTAATCGCTTTGAACATCCCCCCCCTCCTCTCACACAGACAATTTTGTGATTATTTTATTGAAAATGATTTCGTTCCGATCCTTTTTATCCTCCTAATTGGCCCAATTTGACGGATAAAGACACACGCGGACTTATTTCGCGATGAGATTCGTTTCCATTCATGAAAAATCCCTCAACACGGGATGAAAATATTTCGGGGGTAGATTTTTACCCCTTAGATTCCAACTTTATTTGTGCTTTATCAAGTTCAGTTGAGCAAGAAGTTGAGTTAGCAACACCCTGTCAAGTTGAGCTAGCAAGATTACGTCAAGTTGAGTTAGTTGAGTTAGTTGAGTTAGTTGAGTTAGTTGAGTTAGTTGAGTTAGTTGAGTTAGTTGAGTTAGCAAGTTTATGTCACGGCGAGTTAGTTAAGTTAGTGGAGTTAAGTTGACTTAGTTGAGTCAGTTGAATTATTGGAGTAAAGTTGAGTTAGTTGAGTTAGTTTAGTCAAGTTTGATTAGCTGAGTCGATGAGGTTGGACGCTTGATCAACAGGGAATAAAGTTCAGTTGAGCAAGAGGTTGAGTTAGCAAGATCCTGTTAAGTTGAGTCAGTTGAGTCAAGTGAGTCAGTTGAGGTAGTTAAGCCAAGTTGAGTTAGCTGAGTTAGTGGAGCCAAGTTGAGTTAGCTGAGTTAGTGGAGCCAAGTTGAGTTAGCCGAGTTAGTCGAGTCATGTTGAATCAGCTGATTTGACGAGGCTATACGTTTGATCAGCATGGAATAGCCCATACAGTATCTCCTATTTCAAGCGTCGACTCTTCCTCTGACCGACTAATTCGTTAATTCATTCGACCAATTTCCACAGACTCCGCTTCGAGTACGAGCAACGAGATTGGACTCGAACCAATCTTTCCAATTTCAAGTTATCTCTCCCATTTACCTATAATCGATCCGAATGTTCGTGCTTGAAAAAAACGGGAACCTCTCTCATCGTCTTCTCTGTGTCTGCCTCTAATAACAATTTATAATAACTGCCCGCGCACTGTAATAAGAATTTATAATAAGTATAATTGGCTGTTTTTCGATAAGAAGGATCTCTGACTTACCGACACAAGTAGAGTTTTCTTCCCCATATTCGTATTGATTGACTCTATTACAATTTTTAAGTTTTTTGGGAGGTAACCAAATTGGTTCATCGATCGATGAATCAACTCATTGACACTCACACACTCACATAACTGCGCTATTTTAACTCTGCCAATGGCAGGAGTCGATCGGGAGTCGCGTGAAACTGCTAATGAATATCGGTCCTAAATATCAGTCCGCAGGGAGTCGATGAACGAATGTCCGAGGAGAGGGGGGTGAGATATATTTTGGGAGGGGGATTTTTGTGCTCTCTATCTCGGTGCATATGTCTGTGTATTATAGGGGATTACACGGGCTGGTTCACCCTTATAACGTTGTCCCCACAATCTCTCACTCTCTTTGAGCTCTCGGGTCTCCTGTCAAAGGGTACTGTCCGCTACTGTACGCACTTTGCTCTTTGTATGCGAGCGTGTGTGTGTGTGCGTGTGGGTGTGTGTGTGTGTGTGTGTGTAGGGCTTGAGCATAAGGGAGGCACGACGCAGAACGCGTGCGGCGAGGCGGTCACGCTCGTTTGTACTTGGGTTAATTCATCAACGTATGTATGTATACGGGGCATTCCACGCACAATCGACCACCTTAGAACCCAACCCTTTTCGATTTGGCTGAAACTTTTTTATCTTTTTCTACCCTATAAAAAACATTTTTCAGAATTTTTTCAAATTTTTTTACCCAATCGATAAAAAGTTATAAATTTTTCAAAAAATTGGTTTTTGTATTTTTCAAATAGCTATAACTTTTTCAAAATTTAACGTATCGGAACGGTTTTTTTTTTCAAAATTTTCGTGCTTGAATGTGCTATTTGACAAAAAATACAAAAAAATTATAGAAATCCATCTTCATTGTTTTTTTTTAGATTTTTTGAAAAAATCGAACATTTCTCGATGATTACCATTTTGGATTTTTTTTCTTTTTATTATATCAAATTTTGACATCTTCTGCAAATCCTCAAATTTTTTCAGAGTGGTGTTTTTCCGATTTCTATTTTTTTTTCCAAATGAAAAAAAATGAATTTTACTAAAATTTATACTTTTGAAACAACAAAAACAGCTTTCTAAAAAATTTAGGATTTTTAGAGATCATTACGTGGTATTGTATAAAAAAAAATGAACCAAAAATAAATGTTCATCGTGGATTCTCGCGATTTTTTAAAATTCAAAATTCTCCAAAGTCATCGTTTTTCAACATTTTTTTCGGAATATTTTTTTTTCGTAGCCCCAAGTACACTCTTTAAGCCGAACCAAGAACGATTTTTTCGTAACTACAATAGTTTTCGAGATATTTAAAAAATAAACTTGAAAAATTGTCAAATTTTGTATGTTGCTTTCGAAAAAACTTTTTTCCTTTGGTAGAACTTCGTTTTATGATAAAAGAAAACTTCTGACCGAATTTCATCAAATTGAAAGGGGTCCATTCTAACTATTGGTCGATTTGACATGGAATGACCCATATTATATGACCGATGGAGGAATAACTTAACTTTCTCTGTGCTTGATTTCAACAATGTATTCAATAATCAAAATCACGATACTTACTCAAGAAAGAGGTTAAGTACCGAAACAGTCCACCTCAAATTTTTAATTCGAGATTTCTTGAATACCGCTGATCGGAAGTCAATAAAATTTTTACAATGAATGCAAAATTATGGAATGAAAGCAGCCCCAAAAAGATTTAGCCGAGTGTAATTCAGATTAATAATTAATAAATAATTAATCTGGCTATAGAATCAGTCGATAACAACGAGCTCTACTCTACCGGCTGAATCGGAAAATCTATTATGATCACTCAGAAAAAAATCGATAATGCTTTTTTTTTCTTCACGAGTTGGATCTTTGCCTCAACCTCTCAAAATTTCTAGTCTATAAACGAGGGGTCTCGTATCTCCGATATATCTGTCGATATATCTCATTTTCATGACGGTAAAGTGGAACAAATCAGCCTGGAGCGTGATCATGCTCGTCGATTAGATAAGAGGACAAGTTCAAGGCGAGCCAATCATTGTTTTTCCTTCGATATGTCCAACAATCGAGAGGGGGGGGGGGGGGGTGATTTCGTTTGGAAGCTCGTGGCTCGAATTATGCGGGCAAATGCGCCTTTTTTTAGATCCTTATCAATGATCATCGATCTTATCGTCAATATTTTCCGTCAAACACGCGCCAGACTTGCGAAACACAATCCTCATAAAAATGCAGTCTCATTAAAATTTGCAACATATATTTTTTTAAAATGATTTATTTATTGTTGTATTAATTTATTAATAATGATGATTTGTAATCATTATTTATTATTACGATTATTAATTTATTCAATACTAATTAATTAATTAATATATTAATAATATTATTAATAATATATTAATAATATATTGATAATACAGGGTGTTAAGTAACTAGATAACCTGACTAGGTTCACCGTGTAGAGCGCGCCAAGACGAAAAATGAGCTTTTTTAAAATTGTTTTACGACAAAAATTGGCATAGTTATTAATGTTTTAAACTGACCAATGACGGCTAGAATCTAGGAGCGATACTACTGGTGAGTCGTGTGGTGGGGGTATCGGTGGGCGTGGCGTGAAAACCCCCACCGGCGGCATTTCTCCTAGATTTTAGCCGTCATTGGTCAAATTTAAAAACATTGATAACCCAGTCAATTTTAATCGTACAAAATTTTTAAAAAAAGCAAATTTTTTGTCTTGATGCGCTCTACACGGCGAACTTGGTCAGGTTATCTAATTGCTTAACATCCTATATATTATTAATATATTAATTAATTTATTAATATTTAATTTATTAAATATTAATAAATGTTAAAAAATAAATTAAATAATAATACCAACAAAATAGCTATGACAGATTAAATAATTAATGTCAAAATATAAAGTTTTGTAAAAAAAAAACATTTTTTTGTCAAAAAATCATTTTGAATTCACACTGCATTGGCTCGGTTGTACTAAATTCCCTCGATCATTTGCACATGATTAAAAAAAACAGTAGATATTTTTTATCCCCCAATTTCACTCAATTGTCGTGATCCATTTGGATAGCCTCTCGTTTGCCGACCCGCAGGGGTCCATATTGTGTGTATTCGATCGGTTACACGCCGAGAACGTAATAAATATAAACCAGCAAAGTACACGGTTTTGCAGCTGTTACGTTATTTTCGTTAATTAACGTAATAACAGCTTTCCGTGTCAATTCTCTGTGTGAACCACAGAATAAAGGACACTAATATCGAAGGGCTTCCCATGAAAAGAAGGCAGTGAACATTTCTGAAAAATTAAAATTTTCATGATGAAAAAAAAGCTTCTCCATGATTTAAGACGATATTTTGGTCTGGAGACATACATTAAAATTTTTTTTATTATTACTTTTTTTTAAATTATATTTTTTATTAAAATAATAATTTTTAATAATTTTTGACAATATAATTTTAATAATATATTATAAATTTATATTATATATTATTATACATTATCTAATATTATATATTATATATTATATATGATATTTAATATTATATTTTTAATAATATAATATAATTTTTAATAAAAATTAAATTAAATATATTTATTATTTATTTTTTATTCTTACCATTCTATTTCACCAATTCTTTTTATCAATAAATTGACAATAAACAAAAAAATTATCGAGAAAAAAAAATTAAAATGAAATAAGTTATAAGTTGGTAAAGTTGAGGCTAAAAAAAGGGCTTTCGATATATTCTTAAAGGTCTGAACTTTGAGAATATGAAAAAAAAGATTTTTTCAAAATACTAGACAAGAATACTCTTTTAATTTTTGAGGAATTTTTTTTGTCGTTTCATTTTCATTTTTCACTTTCATTCGCCGAGAATTTTTATTTTTTGCAACATGAGACTTCAACGGCTATAACTTTTCCAATTTTGGAACTACGAAGCTGAAATTTTTTGTGCACTTAGACTCATTTATCAAGACAGTTGGGATTAAATTTGAAAAGAATCGCTCGAGGCGTTCGTTGAAAAAAAAAAAATTGGCGAATATCTAACTTGCACGCATTTTTTTTTCACTCGTTCTTCTTTTTAGGCTGCTTTAATTATATTTGAGGAATATTTTTGTGTAGTGAAAGTAAAGAAATATGATCTAATCTTGATCTAGATCTCGAGTGATCTATTCTTCGTTGAATCCCTTATCGGTGAAATCTTGTGGCGCTATTTGGTCAAAGTGACGGGGCGATGTGATCTATAATATGCATATATATGGGTCATTCGATGCCAAATCGACAAATAGTTGGAATCGACCCCCTTCAATTTCGACGAAATTCTTATGTCATTAATTGAAACTTTTGCTGCTCAAAATTACCAAATTACGTAATTGCTAAATTTTACTTAACTTAGCGGTAAAAAAAAATATTTTTTACCAAGATTCAAAAATTCATATTAAAAAAAAACGCATTTCTGAAAATTTCAGGATCTTTTAAGATAAATACAAGTCATTATATAAAAAAAATTGAACGAAAAATTTAATGTTGATCGTGGATTTTCTTTAAAAATTCGAAATTCTCCAAACTCATCCTTATCAAAAATTTTTTTTGTAGCCCCAAGTATACTCTTCAAGATGAATCTAGAATCATTTTCGTAACTGTAATAGTTTTTGAGATATTTAAAAAATACACTTGAAAAATTGAAACAAATTGGGAAATTTTGAATTCTGCATAACTTTCAGAAAAATTTGTTTTTATTTTTTTCTTTTGGTAGAACTTCGTTTCATGATAAAAGAAAACTTCTGACCAAATTTCATCACAATTGAAAGGGTTCGATTCCAAGTATTGGTCAATTTAACATGGAATGACCCATATATATACATATATAAATACATAAATGTATATATATATATATATATAGTAAATGACGCTTGCACCCACATATATATGGGTAATTCCATGTCGAATCGACCAAGAGTTGGAATCGACCCCGTTCAATTTCGATGAAATTTGGTCAGAAGTTTTCATTTTCAATAAAACGAAGTTCTACCAAAGGAAGAAAAATTAAAAAATTTTTTTCGAATGTTATGGAAAATTCAAAATTTCACAATTTTTCAAATATGTCAAGTTTATTTTTTAAATATCTTGAAAAGTATTATAGTTACAAAAAATCATTTTGAATAGGTTTAAAGAGTATACTTGGGGCTACGAAAAAAAAAAAATTCCGAAAAAAAATTGGAAAAATTATGAATTTGAAGAATTTTTAATTTTCAAAAATCGTAAAAATCCAAGTTCCATATTTTAATTTCTTTTAATTTTTTAAAATATAATTCCTTGTACTGATCATAAAAGATCCTGAAATTTTCAGAGAGGCAGTTTTTTTGTTACAAAAATATAAATTTTTGAATTTTTCAAAATCGTGCAAATCCACGATCAACATTAAATTTTTGGTTAAATTTTTTTTATACAACACCTTGTACTGATCTTAAAAGATCCTGAAATTTTCAGGATGGTGAGTTTGAGTTTAAAAAATATAAATTTTTGAATTCTGGTAAAAAATTATTATTTTTTTAAATTGTCATTAATCGAAATTTTTACTGCTCAAAATTATAAAATTACATGATTGCTCAACTTTACTTAACTTGGAGGAAAAAAAAAACAAAATTTGTTTACCAAAATTCAAAAAATTTTATTTAAAAAACGAAAACACACTATCCTGATAATTTCAGGATCTTTTAAGATCAGTACAAGGTATTATATAAAAAAAATTGAACCAAAAATAAAATATGGAACTTGGATTTTTACGATTTTTGAAAATTCAACATTCTCCAAATTCATCATTATTCAAAAAAAAAATTCGAAATATTTTTTTTTTCGTAGTCCCAAGTATACTCTTCAAAATGCATCCAGAACGATTTTTCGTAACTATAATAGTTTTCGAGATATTGAAAAAATAAACTTGAAAGATTCGAAAAATTGTGAAATTTTAAATTTTGAATAACTTTTGAAAAAAAAATTTTTTATTTTTTTTCTTTTGGTAGAACTCCGTTTTATTGAAAAGGAAAACTTCTGACCAAATTTCATCGAAATTGAGAGGGGTCGATTCCAACTCTTGGTCGATTTGACATGGAATGACCCATATGTATGATCCCCAATTGCTAAAGACAATCACTAATAAGTTGGCTCTCTCTCTCTCGATTGAGGGCGTGTGAGTCATTCGAACTGATGCGGCGCACAGAGAGCCCGACGCTCTTGTGAGGGACACACGCGGTAATATCACATGGAGAACCTCCCGAGACCCTCGTACAAAGTCACAGAAGAGATCGAAATAAACATCAAAACGACACGCTTATAAACACTCATGTCATTATCATTATTATCATGATTGTCAAATTTCGTGGCGCCGAGACGATCTTCAGTGTCTCCGGTAAGCCTTAACGACATGTAGACATATATCACACAAATATATTATAATATATTTGTGTGATATATGCCCCAAAATTCAATTAAATGATACCCCCTTAAAATGAAAATTGAATATACGCAAAAATATATTCGATATATTCGATTTTCCGAACTTGTATATATGGAAAATATATTTCCAGTTTCGATATATTCGATACATGATATATTTGATATTCGATACACAAATATATTTTCTCAACCCAAAAAACGCTGCAGAATTCAATTAGATGATAGGTGCTAATATGAAAATTGAATATATGCACAAATATATTTCATATATTCGATGTCCCGAACGTTTATAATATCGAAAATATATTTCCTGTTTTTATATATTTATAATATATTTCGAACTATACACGAAGAAATGACTTTTGGAATGAAATATATTCAATATATTCGAGATATATATTTTTTATTATATCGCCAGGGCTTATATTACTTTAAATATATCTGATATATTTTCGCTGTTGTGTATTTATATTTTGAAATATATTGGAAAGATCGGACCTTTGGAACGAAATGGATCAATGTAAATATAAAATATATTTTCAGTTTCGATATATTTGATATTCGATACACAAATATACTATTTTCACGACCCAAAAATCGCTTCAGAATTCAATTAAATGATACTAGCTAATATGAAAATTGAATATATGCACAAATATATTCAATATATTCGAGATATATATTTCTTATATATTACTATGGTTTATATTACCTTATTTAATACTTTGAATATATCTGAGATCTATTTTTGCTGTTGTGCATTTAATATATATTTTGAAATATATTGGAGAGATCTGACTTTTGGGAACGAAATATATTCAATATATTAAAAAAATATAATTCAACCTCAATAACGATTTTAATAATAATGCATCCCATATATATTTTGTCCGTTAAATATCAAAGATATATTTTTAAATATGCGCGAAAAATCCTATAAGTTTGAGATCAATTATATATTTGATATATTCCTGATGTATTTGATCTATTCCTGATATATTTGATATATTCCTGATATATTCTTCATATAAATCGCATATACTTGATAATCTACGTCGCAGCAGGTAAAACAGCAATTTTTTTTTTTAACTCCCCTCTTTTTCAACCTGCGAGTTTTCCTATTTTCTCAAGTTTTCCAAAGAAATCGCAAGACGACGAGAGAGAGAGAGGATCGAGTAATTTTTTTCAGAGAAGATAGAATGGCCCCGGAGTCGCGCATTTCCGCGTGACTCGGGGGAACCGCGAACGAAAGTGAGCGAGTATGATTGATGCGGAGCGTTTCCCCTCTATTTTCATCTTTCTCCTCTTATTCTGGAAAAAAAACTCCCGAGTGTCGCGAGATCTTCCCCACTCGTCGGAAAAGAAGCCTCGAGGCTTTCCCACGTGTGTCCAATGTTGCGCGGAAGCTCACGACACGCCTACCACACATGCAATATGAATATACAAACCCCCAAACCCCTTTGATTGCGGAAAATGCTTTTCGGGAAATTTTCCTCCCTTCCGAAGAGCGTTATTAATTTTTATCCGATTTTCCGTCGCCTCTGTCAATCTCCAAAATACTGAAATACGTTCTTTTGGTCCTAAATAGGGTTTTGGAATTTTTTTTTTAACTATTTTCCAATGTGAAAAAAAAAATTTAAAAAAATAATCAAAATTAACAAAATTATAAATTAATAGAAATTAATTTAATAAATCGTCTGAAAAAGATTCGTTGACATGGAATACCCCATATATATATTTTGGTCCTGAATAGGGTTATGGAATTTTTTTACTATTTTCAAATGTGAAAAAAATTAAGAAAATTAATGAAAATTAATAAAATTATTAATTAGTGGAAATTAATTTGATAAATCGTCTAAAAAAATTTCGTTAAACATTTGGGCGGACAAAATAGTCATTAATTAAATTCTAGAGGGTGAAGAAATTTTAGGGGTTCAGTTGACATGGAGTACCCCATATATATATGGGTGTACGAAGGTATACGACCATCGGGGAAACTCGACGAGTCACGAGGACCATTTCGGGGTCGCGAAAATTCCTAACGCGCGATACGTGCGTCGCAGGGGTTGCTGCCGGTCTTGTATAAGCTTTTACTACTTGGCGAGGAAACCCCGAAGATAGCACGACGAATCCTAAAATGCTTCCGCGCAAAAATACACCTTTCTCTCTCTCTCTCTCTCTCTCTCTCTCTCTCTCTCTCTCTCTCTCTCTCTCTCTCTTTCAGTCCCATCGCTTCCATCTTATTCTTGAGGGAAATCCATTTTCCCCAACATGGCCCCGTGTGACATTCTGTACAATGTAAAAGGAAAAAGCAAAATTGACCAGAATATATTGTACTCGTGTGGATTTTCGAATCCGTGTCGTTTCGAGTTGGGATTGAAAATTCCGGGAAATTATAAATTTCACATTGTACAAATCCGTTGATTTTTTTAGATCTAAAAAATAATATCTGAAATTATAAATCATAAATTTACATTGAATGAATGATTTTTTTGAGGGTCGAGAAATTGGGATTGAACATTTTGGGAAGTTATTAATTTTACATTGTACAAATCCGTTGATTTTTTTAATTCTGAAAAATAATATCTAAAATTGTAAATTATAAATTTACATTGACTTTTAAAAGTAAGTTTCATTACCAACCCTTTAACGAAATGTAAAATTAAAAATATTTTTTTAGATATTATGAAAATACATCATTGGAAAAATTAACAAATAAATTCAATACGCTGATTATTAGTCAAGTGTAATTAAGTTTTTCAAAAGTTATACTCTTTTTATTTATCTGCAATATATTTATCGCAAATTTTGAAAAAATTCTAACGAAAATTTAAAAAAAGTCCATTGTTATTTTTAGTTTCTTTTTCGCAGTTTTTTATTGTTATTATCGATGACTGTTTTTCTTCCTCGTTCTGAAATCTGGCTTTATTTTCTGCTACTGACATTAATTTATTCAACAATTTTGACAATGCAAATATTTAAATAATAAAATTACACTTTTAGCTACAATTCGATTAATAGTTTTATTTTAGGGGTGTACGAATATTCGAATTTACGAATTATTCGAGACGAATTGAATCGAATAATTCCGAGGTATTTTTTTTTCGCCCTTCAATTTTGGCGGCTCAATTTCCATCAATCAATATCATTTTTTGATACAAACGCGGATTATGTTTATCGCTATGATATGGCTCCCCTTCGTGATACGATTCCTTATCAGAATCAGCGTAACCAAAAATGCTCGTATATTATTTTCAATCTATTATTTTAGTGAATCAAAGATTGTGCACGTGTGTGAATACACATAGAGATATACCTCACACGGAGGATCTATTATAGATATGCGCATTTCCTACGTACGTGGGAATCACAATCATCGATCCAATCTATTGTTGGCAATAACCGAGTCGCGATGCAGACACTCGGTCATTTTCCATCTATCTTCGAGAGGGTCAGACTTTTCCGTCCATAACCTCACATTTATGGGACCAACATCCGATTCAAATTATTCGAATCGAATAATTTGGACTATTCGAATAATTCGAAACTCGATTCGATATCAAGTTGATACCAAGTTGTTCCCAAGTTGATCCCAAGTTGATATCAAGTTGACATCAAGTTGATATCAAGTTGATGCTAAGTTGATATCAAGTTGATGCTAAGTTGATATCAAGTTGATACCTAGTTGACATCAAGTTGATACAAGTTGATATCAAATTGATATCAAGTTCATACCTAGTTGATATCAAGTTGATCCCAAGTTGATATCAAGTTGATCCCATGTTGATATTAAGTTGATACCAAGTTGATATTAAGTTCATACCTAGTTGATATCAAGTTCATACCAAGTTAATATCAAGTTGGTATCAAGTTGATACCAAGTTGATACCAAGTTGATATCAAGTTGATCCCAAGTTGATATTAAGTTGATACCAAGTTGATATCAAGTTCATACCTAGTTGATATCAAGTTGACATCAAGTTGATGCCAAGTCTATATCAAGTTGATACCAAGTTGATATCAAGTTGATACCAAGTGATACGCGCTGATATTAAGCTGATATTAGCCCTGGTTCGAAGTACTTCAATCGTCTCGCATTCAAATTTGATTGCGAATTTTTGAGTTTTGCAATGGATTCGGGATATCATCCGGTATCTGCCAATTTCCGAAGATCCGGGTATTCTGGGATACCCTGTATACATATATTTTATATATATATATATATATATATATATATATATATATATATAAATAAATAAATAAATACAGAAGTATCACGGGCTGTTTGTGCATCTGGTGAATACAGGACACGTAGACTGGACTCGCGTGTTCTGTCAGCGGTTAAAACGTGTATACATCCCTACTGCATGCAACGCGCAGCTTTCCACCCCCCCCCCACCCCCCGAGAGAAGAGGGTTCGAGGGGGTGGTTTGCCTCCCTCTGAACATGGTGATCGCCGCAGCCACCTTCGACACTTGTACGAAAAATTGCACGCTCAACATAGCTGACATAACGAGCATTGTCACACTCATTCTGCATATCTGTGATGCGTGGAAATTTAGAAAATTTTAGAAATCCTAAAATCCGAGTATCAAGATACGAAATCAATCTTCAAGCACAATATTCTCAGCAGCTTCGCGTGATTCACGAGAAATTGACCTCTCAACGTTTCTAACCGTGACACGGTTTAAATTCTAAAATGAAATTCGTGTCCTAAAATTTCAGCGATATTCGCGATTCTAAAATCCGAGCATAAAGATCAACGAAAGATTTTTACAAAATTAATGTTCGTAGTAGAATCGCGCAGTGTCCTCAAAAATTGCAACGCTAAAATCATATTTTTCTCAATGTTTTAGAATTCTAAGAACATTCTCGCTATCAAAATTTTAGCGATATTCGTGATTCTAAAATCCGAGCATGAAGATACGTAATCAACGAGAGATTTTTGCAAATTAATGTTCTAAGTAGATTCGCGCAGTGTTCTAAAACATTGCAATGCTAAAATGACGTTTTTCTCAATGTTTTAGAATTCTAAAAACACTCTCGCAATCAAATTTCAGTGTCAAGATGCGAAATCATGCAAATAGTGCTTACAATTTAGAAGTTGGGCAGTTTCGTTGAGTGAAACATTGCTAACATGATGTTTTTTCATCCAATTTTCTAAAATTCTAAAAATATTCTCGTAATCCTAAAGTTCGAGCATAAGGGTATATGATTAACGAATGATTTTTCGAAATTAATATTTGAGCAGCTTTGCCCATAAGAATTTCACGTTGCTAACATATTTTTTCATTTGCATAATGTTCTAAAATTCTAAAAAAATCACCGTTAACCGGAAGTCCGCGGGATCAAGATAAAAAATTTCAATCCTAAACATCCTCGGGCATTGCCCAACAACTTGCACCGGGAACATTTCATATTTTGCTAAGCGTGATATTTTCGCACTTCCCAATGTTCTAAAATTTCAGAAAAAAGCTCGCAATCCTCAGATACGACTATCAACATACAAAAACAACGAACGATACCCCAAAATTTCGAACTCAGGCATCCTTGGGCAGTGCCCAATCTGTTATTTTTTGCCAAACATGCTGAGCCGACATTTTCTGACATATTTCAATGTTCTAAAATTTGAAAAAAATGTTCGTTAACCGGAAGTCCGTGGGATCAAGGTACGAAATTCAAATCTAAAGACCCTCGGCCAGTGTCCAACCAAATTTGTTGCCAAAGATTCTGAATTGACATTTTTTGATATATTTCTAAAATTTCTAAAATTTCTAAAATTTCTAAAATTTCTAAAATTTCTAAAATTCCAAAAAAGCTCCTGATCCCCAAATCCGAGGATACAAAATTACGGTTTTTTTTCGTTCTGGTTTCCACATACGAGAATCTAACGTACGCAACGCGGAGCTTTGCTGCATCAGCGAGCTTTCGGCACCCGACATACACACCCGAGCGCGAGCTGAATGTATACATGTATGTTTGTGCTTTCGGAGCGAGCGGGGGTGGAAAAGCGTGCAAAGTGATCGAGTTTGTTGGGTCGTGGGGTAGGGATGAAAATGGGCGTGAGTCTGTTGCTAAAGGCGGGGCTTGAAAATCCCGGTTGTCTTCTATCTGTCGTCCTCACATACATTTATCCCCTCATACGAGTTTTCCCTCTCTCTCTCAAGCTTTGCTTATCCATGCTTCTCGCTCCCCCACGACCCCCTCCACCCGCCTCGGTATCTTTTATGGGGGGAGGGGGGATCGGTGGGGACATACAGCGTTTACCCTCTCTCTCCTCACGCAGAGTTGATATCGCACGGGGGAGAATTAACTCGCGGAGGGGAGGGGAAGGGGGCAGGGGCGAGGGGAGGGGGGAAGCTTTGGTGTTCCGTCATCGCGACTCGGGGGCCACGCTCGAAAACCGCGACGAGTTCCCTTGCGCTATCGGTGATACGTTAACGGCAGTCGGCGTTCTCGTCGCAGCACGCTATAAACGCACTCCACTCTGTGCTCGTCATTCTTCTTCGTATATATTCCACCTTTTTCGTTCTTCGGCAGCATTTTCAACGTTCTCCGTCCCTACGTGATACACTCGTGTCGTTATTGAAGGAAAAAAAAATTATTAACGAGCGATTTTCAACGCCCCCAATCGTTAACGACCCCCCCAATCGACGACGCACTCGCGTTCGGCGATCGAAAAATCATTTTTTCCAATTATATTTTTTTCCCATCAGTGCAAAATAAAAAATAAGGATAGATGTACGAAATAAAAATAATAAAAAATAAAAAACTTTGTTGGGGAAGAAAAAGCGCTTGATCCTTGAAGAGCTTGCGGCGGGAGCGGAAAGAAAAACGGTGTTAAAAACAACCCTCTGGATTGCAAGTGATTCGGTGATAACGTGAACAAATTTATTATCATTGATAATAAAATACTAATAAATAATAATAATAATAAAATAATAAAAGAAACGTTAGACGAGGGAGTGGTGACAAAGAATTATTTTTCAACCCTTAAAATTTGAAGATTTTAATTTGAAACAACGAAGGGGTTGATTCTGGAGTTTCGCGTCGATGAAACGGCGCGAATAAACGCGCTGAGCCTTTGAGGAGGCTCGGTATCAAGTTTATAATTGGTTTTGGATATTATAAAAAAAATATCGATATATATTTGTAATATATAAATATATATTGTATGAAAATTCGAGAAAAATGATGGAAGTTCAGCAGCAACACTCGCCGGTCGGCGTTGGACCCTTGGATTTTTCCCGACGCGGTGTCGCCGAGGCGTCGGCATTCCGCGTCGTTAAACCAAAACAACCACCCACATCTTTGGCGCATCAGCAATCTCACGCTCCCGAGACAAACAACAATGAAAATCATCAGGATCACACGCAAATACCGATCGAGACAACCGGTACGTCGTCAAAGTTATTATCATCCCCCATTTTTTTCTGAGCTTTTTTTTAATTGGAAATTCAATTCTCTACAAAAAAGGTCCTCATGTCAAATAATGTAGGATTGATAGTTTTTAAGATAATTGCAGATTTTGTGATAAAATTGTAATTTTCCTTTATATTTATACTTTTTATGGGTATTAAATAATTGATAAAGTTCGTATTCTATAGAAAATTTAATTTCCTACAAAATGCTCCTTATATCTAATCATGCAGGTTTGATCGTTTCTCAGATAATTGCACCCTAATGTTTTATATATTCTAAATATATGAAAGTGAACAATATATTTCAAATATATTTGAAAACTTGACTTTTAGAGAATATATAAAACTTTTAGAGAATATATCGCAGATATATTTGTGATATATCGTTCAAAAAGTCAGATATTCTGGATATATCATTGGAATATATTTGAAATATAATTGGGCGAAGAATACATCCCGGAAATATCAAAAATATATTGAAAATATATTTTTGAGATTTTTTGTTTGTATGTGAGAATGGAGGACATATGATATTTATGGAAAATATATTTTGTTATAAAAGTCGGATATTCTGCATATACTTCGGAATATACCTTCAATATATTGAATATATTTTGTACGCAAAATTTTACGTGGAACGTATATTTCAGAATAAATTTTTAATATATGCAGACCATTAATATATTTTAGATATATCCATAAATACTGAAAATATATTTAACCTGCGCCCATAATCATGTTTTTGAAATATATATTTTCATATATTTTCTCATAAGGGATGAAATTGGATCAAGACTCTAAAGATATATTGATATATCATACACGGGAAGAAAATATATCAAAAATATATTTCCTGTTTTCACATATATTTGAAATATATTGTTCACTTCCATATATTTAGAATATATTAAATATACATGATATATAGAATATATTAAATATCTAACTTATAAAACCAAATATATTTAATACATTAGTTATATCTTATATATCGCATACGTCCAATATACTTGCCGTGTGTGATCGATCACAAAAGTTTGAAATCTTTTTTTTCTCCAACAATTTCAACCCTCGACCATCTGCACATTCTCACCCCTCTCGTGAGAACAAACTGTTCGGGCGCTCTTCACGTACTTTTCGCACTTTGCCGTAAACTTTTGTACACGCAAATTTTTCTGCAAACATCACCGTTTGAGGATAACAAGATTGTGATAAAAATCACCCTTTGCTTTAACGAGACACAAAACGAGAATCGCGAAAGACGTTGATTTCAATGTTGTTGAAAATAGGGGTTGAAGCTTTTTTTTTAAGTAGGGGTTGAAGCTATTTTTAAAAATGGGATTTGAAGCTGTTTTTAAGAATAGGGGTTGAAGCTGTTTTAAAAAAAAGGGGTTGCAGCTGTTTTTTAAAATAAGGGTTGAAGCTTTTTTTTCAAAAATAGGCGTAGAAGCTGTTTTTAGAAATAGGGGTTGAAGCTGTTTTTAAAAATAACGATTGAAACTTAAAAAAATAATAAGGGTTAAAGCTGTTTTCAAAAATTTGGGTTGACGTTGTTTTTAAAAATAGGGGTTGAAGCTGTTTTTAATATCACGGGTTCAAGCTGTTTTTAAAAATAGGGGTTGGAGCAGTTTTTTAAAATAGGGATTAAAGCTTTTTTTAAAAATAGGGGTTGGAGCTGTTTTGTAAAATAGGCGTTGTTCTTATACATAGGGTTTGAAGCCGTTTTTAAAAATAGGGGTTGACGTTTTTTTTGAAAATAGGGGTTGAAGCTGTTTTTATAAATAGGGTTTGAAGCTGTTTTTATAAATAGGGGTTGAAGCTTGTTATTTAATAGGTGTTGAAGCTGTTTTTAAAAATAGGGTTTGAAGCTGTTTTTAAAATAGGGGTTGAACTTGTTTTTGAAAATACGGGTTTGAGCTGTTTTTAAAAATAGGGGTTGAAGCAGTTTTAAAAAATAGGCATTGAAGCTTTTTTTAAAAATAGGGGTTGAAGCTGTTTTCATAAATAGGGGTTGAAGCTTTTTGTCCAATTTTTTCAAACTTTTTCTTTCGTTTAGTATTTATACGTTGCCTCTTGAATATGCAGATGTATATCTATTTTTGGGAGCTTCTCGTTGGTTAACACTCTCGTCTCTGTCATCGGGGCTTCCATTATACCTACCTATTAACCCCGAGGGATGCAAAAGCGGGATAGGCGGTGGTTGCATCGTGCGAGCTTTCAATCCTCGTAACGATCACCCGCGTTTGGTATCGATGGCTCCAGCAACCCTCAACTCACTTGCAACCCTCCCTCGCACACGCACACACCCCCTTAAAACATCGAACGAGCTTGCAATCACACCTGCATCGACGAATCTCTGTCCCTCTGTCATTCGCCTGCACTATTCTCGTCCGAGCGAATTTTCTCGTTCGACGATTTTTTCCCTCTCGGGGGTTTGCTTTCCTATTTTTTTTTCCTGGTCATCCCCCAATTCGCTTTGTAAATCGAGTACAATCTTTCCGGGCGTTGTATATCAGCGAACACGGTGAAAATATATTTAGGATCTACAAGTTGCATATAGCGTTGATATATTACGCGTATATCAGATATATTCGAAAAGTATATCAAAAATTTATCATCAAGTTCATCAAGTTCCAAAAATGTTTTTGATGAAAATTAAGATTCTTTGAGAAAATTATTTGTAGGGGAAAATTATTCAGGGGGACAAAATACATCGGTATAGGGCCCGAAAAAAAAATTGAAAATTTTTTTTTCCGCATTTTGGTGCAAATTGAATCGGTTCACTAAAATGACTGTGGCTTATTTTCTAGATAGAATTTTGGGTTCTACGTGCGCTCATTCTCTTCGGGATCGTTCAAGCTTCGAAATGCTGCTTTGTTCATATCATTCAGATAATTTTTCGATTTTTGGCAGATTTTTGAAGTTCGAAAAAAATTATAAGTTACAAAAATTATAAGTTATCGGAATGAACCAAACGCTATTCTCTAAGTTTAGTGACAGCCATTTGCAAAGAAAAAAATTATTTTTTCAAAATTCTAGACCAGAAACTCCCTTAAAGTGGTGATAAAAAAAATAATTTTTTGACCGAATTAAGAGGTTATTTTATCGAGAAACAAATTGGGCAAAAGTGGCGTGTTGATTTGTAATTTTTGCCGAGGAACTTTGTGGTTAAATATTCGTGTAATTCCGCATTGAAGGGGTTTTTTACGTAGTAGGGGTGTTTGTAGACGCGTGAGGTTGCGTGCACAGGTGCGTAGGGCCGATCTGAAACATATACTCGAGCTTAATGCCGTTCAACAGGTGAAAGGGATGGATGAAGCATTAGACGATGTTTGCTCGCTTCGTATGTAACTATAACTCGCTGCTTCTCTCTCCCTTTCTCCTTCTGTCTCTCTATCTATCCTCCCCCTGTCTCTCGTCATACTAATACCCGTCCGCTAATAGGGCTAACAGCTCGACGCAATAATATCAACCCCGCGAAGCCTCGTCAGAGACCGCCTAAACGGTTTAAGGGCTGTAATTGCCAGGTGAATGACAGACGATCGTTTGTCACGGATTATAAATTCTCGAACCTTCGCCAATGATAACAATGATTAAGCCCTATTCTCAATGATCAATGACTTCTCGCATATCCCATCATTTTTCAATTGATGGGAATTTTCCAATGACTTAGCCCTATCCCATCATTTTTCCATTGATGGAAAATCTCCAATGATTAAGCCCTATCCCATCATTTTTTTTCCATTGATGGGAAATCTCCAACGATTAAGCCCTATCCCATCATTTTTCCATTGATGGACCAAGCAAGAACCAACGTAACTCTATAGCTTTTTGGTGTTCTTCCATAACAATGATTGATATCTATTCTCAATGATCAATGACTTCTCGGATATCCCATCATTTTTCCATTGGTGGGAAATTTTTAATGATTAAGCCGTATCCCATCATTTTTCCATTGATGGACCGAGCAAGAACCAACGTGAATCTATATTTTTTTGGTGTTCTTCCATAAGAATGATTAGGCCCTATTTTCAATGATCAATGACTTCTCGAATATACCATCATTTTTCCATTGATGAGAAATTTCTAATGATTAAGCCCGTTTCCATCATTTTTCCATTGATGGACCAAGCAAGAACCAACGTAACTCCATAGTTTTTTGTTGCTCTTCCATAACAATGATTGAGCCCTATTCTCAATGATCAATGACTCCTTGGATATCCCATCATTTTTCCATTGATGAGAAATTTCTAATGATTAAGTACGATCCCATCATTTTTCCATTGATGGACCAAGCAAGAACCAACGTGAATCTATAGTTTTTTGGTGCTCTTCCATAACAATGATTGAGCCCTATTCTCAATGATCAATGACTTCTCGAATGTCCCATCATTTTTCCATTGATGTGCCATGCAAGAACCAACGTAAATCTATAGTTTTTTGGTGTTCTTCCATAGTAATGGTTGAGCCCTATTCTCAATTATCAATGACTTCTCGGATATGCCATCATTTTTCCTTGGATGGGCCATGCAAGAACCAACGTAAATCTCTAGTTTTTTGGTGTTCTTTCATAGTAATGGTTGAGCCCTATTCTCAATTATCAATGACTTCTCGGATATGCCATCATTTATCCTTGGATGGGCCATGCAAGAACCAACGTAAATCTCTAGTTTTTTTTGTGTTTTTCCAATCTTCTCTTGATACCCGGAAAACGACGCTAGCAATTCTTGCCGAATCTATCAGATCAAACGATAAGATTGTAAATTTACATGACAAATAATAAATTCGATAAGTTACTCGTATGAGGAAATTTAGCGGTGAAACGGCAGTTCGTGGGCTTGATTTCAATCTGAGATTAGTGTACCTAAGATTGACTCCGATATCGAATTAATCATCACTTATTGATTTCCTTCAATAATTCAAATGATCTATGGGCGAGTCTCTGTGCTGATGGAAAAATTTTACGCATCGCTGAATAAATTCATGATATATTTTTGTTCTTGATCGTCCAGTAAAAATTGTCTAAACGCAGAACCCAAAATTCCAATTAGGTGAATTTTCATATAATTTTCTTAACCGAATGGTCAGCATTTAATACTTTGATTTTAATGTTTTAACGATAATTTTGAAAAATAATCTGAACGTCAAGTGCATAGAGAATCATTCTAAAAAGAAGATGAGCAAAAAACCACTGGATCTGAATGAATATAAATATTGAGCACTGATTTGACCATTATAAGGCGCCTTAACTTAGTTAGAGGAAGAACAAGATTAACCATAACCTCAAAACTTTTCCCCGCATTTTTCTCGACGATTGCTTGATGAAATAAAAAACAAATAATAAGGTTACCTTCACAATTTAGGCGTACAAACGTCTCCGCTATTATATTTCTATTGAATTAAGTCGTTTGCCCAAAAAAGTGGTTTAAAATTTGAGGTTAACCACTCTTGGACTCAAAAGCGCGAATAAAGTGGATTAGGAGGTCTTGAGCCTCTCCTGAACTTAATTTCAGCTGGTTTAGCATTGTAATACGTCAAAATCTCGATGATTATTAATCTTTATGGTGAATCCTGATGATTTTACGTCATTTTTTGCTGCATTTCGTCGCTTATTCTCTGCCACCCCTCGTTACATGAATTATAACATATTTTCCATCCAATCTCGCTTTATTAACGATCTGTGAGCAGATGTTTGCGGATAGAATTTCCAAAACTGGACACTTATTTAACCATTATAAGGCGCCTTAACCCAGTTAAGGCAAGAACAAGATGAACCATAACCTCAAAACTTTTCCACGCATTTTTCTCGACGATTGCTTGATGAAATAAAAAACAAATAATGCGGTTACCTTCACAATTTAGGCGTACAAACGTCTCCACCATTATATTTCTATTGAATCAAGTCATTTGCCCGAAAAAGTGGTTTAAAATTTGAGGTTAACCACTCTTGGACTCAAAAGCGCGAATAAAGTGGATTAGGAGGTCTTGAGCCTCTCCTGAACTTAATTTCAGCTGGTTTAGCGTTGTAATACGTCAAAATCTCGAATATTATTGATTTTTATCGTGAATCCTGATGATTTTACGTCATTCTTTGGTGCATTTTGTCGCTTATTCTCTGCCACCCCTCGTTATATGAGTTATAACATATTTTCCATCCAATCTCGCCTCACAAACGTTCTCGTTTCTTCAATCTCTATGCTCTCTGCACAAAATCACGCTGGATTTACAGTTTATAGATTTACGATCCTACACCGATAGCGCGAGGGTAAGCGTTATGCACACAAAACGCCCTGTTGCCGTGAGGCGAGAGTGGGGGAAGAAAAGGCAGGAAAAAAATGAAGCGACGACTTTATATCGCTCGTTCGATTCGTTCGATCTCACGTATACCTGTAAACTGATGTCTGTGTGTCTGTAGCAGTGATGCACGATGACAATATCAGCTGAAAAACATGTGGGTGCCTATACATATATGGGGCATTCCGAGTAAAATCGACCAGTGTCAGATTCTCGATCCCGCATTGATTTCAAAATGCTTTGCAGAGAATATTCTATCGATCTATGGGAACGTTTTCAAATTTTGGGAATTTTTTTCAAATATTTTTTGAATATTTTTCATTTTTTTTTGGCCGTGCTTTCCATCATTTTATAATTGTTAATAATATTATAATAATCATATTTGTGCTGTATCGATAGGGAATGCATTTTATTGGGCGGGGGGTGGTTGATAAAAAAATTTCAAAAAATTGAAAATAGTTTTTTTTAAATATTTTTAGTTGATTTTTCTCGAAATGCCCCATATAAGTGTCTTATCAAGGATATATTCATCTATAGGAAAATATATGATTTATTCCCTCGATAATCCGTCGAAAAGATAGCTTTGCGGCATCGCTTTCTCGTTGCAACGATATATATATATATATATTTATAATGTATATAAATGTGCTTAATCTATAAGCGTACACAAACTGCGCTGCTGATGCGCGTCTTTCGACGCGCGTCCACGCGCGCGGACCCTACAATCCCATATCTCGCAAAGATTATCCCGTCGTTTCTCTATTGCCCGGATTACCGATTTTATTATTATCATTATTTTTTTTTATCTCTCTCATCCACTTCGTTCAATTTTTTTCCGCCACATTTTCCTCGTGTAACGATGGAGATACGACGAGCATAGCGAGAGACACGGATTTAGCAAAGGAGCGTCATTTTATTCCGACGATTCTGGGATTAATTAAGGAGGCCTCTATTCCACACATTAAATTTTCTACACAGATTATTCTACACAAGAAAAGTGACAAGAAATGTTATTCTACACAAAAGAAGTTGCAAGAAATATTATTCTACACGAAATTATTCTACACCGGTTTCTACACTCATTATCCTACACAGGAGAAGTGGCAAGGAATATTATTCTACACAAAATTATTCTCCACCGGTTTCTACACTCATTATTGTGCACAAGAGAAGTTGCGAGAAATATTATTCTACACGAAATTTTTCTCCACCGGTTTCTACACACATTATTCTACACAAGAGAAGTGGCAAGGAATATTATTCTACACGAAATTATTCTACACCGGTTTCTACACAAATTATTTTACACAAGAGAAGTTGCAAAAAATATTATTCTACACGAAATAATTCTACACCGGTTTCTACACACATTATTCTACACAAGAGAAGTGGCAAGGAATATTATTCTACACGAGATTATTCTACGCCGGTTTCTACACACATTATTCTACACAAGAAAAGTGGCAAGGAATATTATTCTACACAAAATTATTCTCCACCGGTTTCTACACTCATTATTGTACACAAGAGAAGTTGCGAGAAATATTATTCTACACGAAATTATTCTACACCGGTTTCTACCACATTATTCTACACAAGAGAAGTTGCAGAAAATATTATTCTACACGAAATTATTCTACACCGGTTTCTATACACATTATTCTACACAAGAGAAGTTGCGAGAAATATTATTATACACGAAATTATTCTACACTGGGTCTACACTCATTGTTCTGTACAAGAGAAGTTGCAAAAATATTATAATACATGAAATTATTCTACACCGGTTTCTACACACATTATTATACATAAGAGATGTGGCAAGGAATATTATTTAAAAAAAATTATTCTACACATGTTTCTACACACTTTATTATGCACAACAGAAGTGGCAGGAGATATTCGGAATAACTCTATCCTACACATTACTATTCTACTCATGACACTTTCTACACAAAAGTTTCTACACACATCATTCTATACAAGAAAAGGTGACGGGTAATAATATTCTATTCTACACATTATTATCCTACACATTATTTTCCGATGTATTACAGCCTTAAGCCAAAATTTACCATTGGAATGGATAATCTCGTTGCAGAGTTTTGGTCGTTTTTTTTGGTTGTATAAAAAACGTCGCCCGTAGAGTTTTGCTACAGCCTGTAATTTGTACGAAAATAATGTGTAGAATAGAGGTCTCCTGAGCACTATCCACCTGTGTAGAATAACCCGGTGTAGAATAATATGCGGAGGCCACTATTCTACATATTTTTATTCTACACTTAACATTTTTTACACAAAAGTTTCCACACAAATTATTCTACACCGGTTTTTGTACAGATTATTCTACACAAGAGATGTGGCAAGGAATATTATTCTACACATTATCCTACACATTATTTTTCTACACATTACAGCCTGTAGCAAAACTCTGCATGCGACGTTTCTTCATCCAGCCCAAAAAAACGACAGAAACAGAAAGTAAATTTTGCTAAAGGCTGTAATATGTGGGAAAATAATGTGTAGGATAATAATGTGTAGAGTAGAATATCATTTCCTGCTGCCATTTCCTGCTGCCATTTCTTGTGTAGAATGATGTGTGTAGAAACTTTTGTGTGGAGAATGTCATATGTAGAATAATAATGTGTAGAATAGCGACCTTCTGAATATCCCTTGCCACTTCTTTTATGTAGAACAATGTGTGTAGAAATCGGTGTAGAATAATTTCGTGTAGAACAATATTTCTTGCAACTTCTCTTGTGTAGAATAACATTCCTCGCCACTTTTCTTGTGTAGAATAATTAGTGTAGAAAGGTTTGTGTAGAAAATATGTGTAGAATAAAAATGTGAATTCTCCAAATAATTAGATTAAGGGTGATAAATCCACAGACATACTTTTGAGCATTCTTTGGGGTGTCAAATCGGTAACTTTAGTTCGATCCGGACATATTAATTTTCTCGATAATCTTGATGGATTTACCGAAAAATCTCAAGGTCATTTGCCATTTTCCTTCAATTGTGATTTCACGTTTATGGGAAATCCATCGGGAAAATCATCGCTTTTCCGTCGAATAAAATCGAGAGGCGAGGAAATAAACAAGGGAGAGAATGAAAAAGTTTTGCGGTAATGGCGCTGCGGGGGTGGGTTGGGGAGAGGGTTGGGGGTTGATAAATCGAGGAGCAAAGGACCTGCCACCGACTTTCCTCCCCTTCTTTCTAATAAAGACGCTCTTGTCGAGGGGTTGATCTCTCTCACGCAAGGTGAATACGTAATTTTCTCACTTTTTCTCTCCTTCAACCCTCATCCCCTCTTTTCATCCCTCTTTCTTGCCCAATATATCTCGACGCTCTCTGGTTGAGACGTATCGCTCGTCTTATTATTCAGCTCGAATGAGCTCTGCGCGACGAAACGAGGAAAAAAATCGTGGGAATTAGAAATTCGTACGCAGCATCCCCCTTCATCCCCATAGCTGGTTAAACTACCCCCATAAGCGCGAATGGGGATGAATTTTGGCTTCTTAATTGAGGAAGTTTGACAAATGGTAGGAAGAAACAAGGAAAATGGGAAAAACAATAATTTTCCATGATAATTAAGGTTTTTTTGTCATTAAGGTCGACTCAATGATTCTTGATAAAGCTACTTTATAGTGTTTTTTTTCCCCGCCAGATGGATGCAACGTTCGGCTGATGTTTCCAAGACTCTGGGCACCATTTGGCAATGTCAATGATATCACGACGCTTCCACCCCTTCGTAAGAACAACACGGGTATGTTTATCGAATTATTTAAATTTAATTTTTTAATTGAAATTTTTTATTTAAATTTTTTATTTAAATTTTTTATTTCAATTTTTTATTTCAATTTTTTATTTAAATTATTTACATTTTTTATTTAAATTATTTAAATTTAAAATTATTTAAATAATTCGTCGTTGGTTTTTGATTCTTAATTTTCCGAATTTTCCGTCCATATATTTGGGGATTTGGCTCGAGAAAAATTTAAAAAATGTTTAATTCCTTCTTATACGTGGGTTAAAAGTGTGAATCGATTTTTCTCTTTTGAAATTTCCGTATTTATATTTCCCCGTTTAGTTTTAGTGATTTAGCTTTCAAAAAAGGTTGAAAAAATATTAAATCGCTTCCTCCAGGAAGTTCTCTAAAATGATTTCCTTAAACAAAAAGTGCTTCTTCAATATGAAGAATATAATTTTTTCCATTGATATCTCACAGTCTAGTTAATTAGCCAATATTTTTTACAATTCTAACAAGTAATTGAACTTTCAATTCTTAAGTTTTCAATATATCAACAAATATTTATGTTATTTAATATAATTCAATTTTGAAATGATACCTCCATTTTTCCATTGATTTAGGTATTGATTTAAATATGTAGTGAAACTATAATTACTTAGCCTATACTTTTTCAATTCTCAAAAGTAAACCTTCAATTTTTAAGCTTTCAATATTTCTTTAAATTTCTACAAAAGGATCATTTTGGCTCGATTTCTCTACTTACCACGAAACTGTGGCCCGAATTTTCAGATCTTAAGATCTATCTTAAGATCAAACTTATTTGCATTGAACTCAAGTTCGAACTTAAGATCGCAATCAAGTTCAAATTCAAGATGAATCTTAAGTTTGAACTTACATGCCATTATAAGTTCATTCTTAAGTTCAAACTTTAGCGCGAACTTCAGATCGACCTTAAGTTCAAACCCAAACTTGGTTTGAAATTTAACCTTAAGATCTATCTTGAGCTTGAACTTGAGTTCGATCGAACTTAATTATTTTGACAACTAATGCCAAAAAACGAGCCGAGAAAGGCGATGAAAGAAGTTTCATCGAACTTAAGTTCAAGCTCAAGATAAATCTTGAGATCAAACTTCAAACCAAACTTAAGTTTGAACTTAAGATCGATCTGAAGTTCGCACTACAGTTTGAACTTAAGAATGAACTTATAATGACACTTAAGTTCAAGCTCAAGATAGATCTTGAGATCAAACTTCAAACCAAACTTAAGTTTGAACTTAAGATCGATCTGAAGTTCGCACTACAGTTTGAACTTGAGAATGAACTTATAATGACACTTAAGTTCAAACTGAAGATAGATCTTGAGATCAAACTTCAAACCAAACTTAAGTTTGAACTTAAGATCGATCTGAAGTTCGCACTACAGTTTGAACTTGAGAATGAACTTATAATGACACTTAAGGGCAGGCTAAAGACCCTCTCTCTCGCTCTCACACGACCCCTATCATCCTTTCTCTCTCGCACTCGCACGAAAAATGTCGGTATTTAGCCTCCTCTTAAGTTCAGGCTCAAGATAGATCTTGAGATGAAACTTCAAACCAAACTTAAGTTTGAACTTAAGATTGATCTGAAGTTCGCACTACAGTTTGCACTTAAGAATGAACTTATAATGACACTTAAGTTCAAACTTAAGATTTATCTCAAATTGGAACTTAAGTTCGATCTCAAGTTCAATGAAAAGATTGATCTTAAGTTTGTTCTTAAGATCTTAAAATTCGGGCCCATGACTCCTCTCTTTCCAAATTTTGGTGCTTCCATTTTTCCTCCCTGATTCAGCGATTCACCTCTGAAACGACGCCCAGAGAAAACGCTCCCCGGACCCGGATGAAGCGGCTCGTTTCTCTTTTTTTTTTCTCGTCTCTTCGTTCTTCATTTCGTTTATCAATCATTAAGTACGTACGACCGGTTGCGTCCGATGATTGGGATAAATGGTAGCACGCGTCATAGCGTGTGTCCGCGATGATCGTTCCGTCTCGCTCTTTTGTTACTATAAGACTTTTTTTTTTTTAAATACATATATACTATATCTAAGTGTTCCGGAGATGGACAGTCAGCGCCGTGCTTGCTCATATATATATGGGGCATTCCACGTCAAATCACGTGGTCATCGGCCTGACCCTCTCGGATTTTGATGTCCAATGAATCGTGGGTCCAAAATATGACCTTGAATTTTTAGAAATTTTAATTTTATTTTTCAGGGGTTGCCTGAGCTAGAAAATCATTAAATAGCGGGAAAACATAAAGGGAAAACATTTTTCAAATTGATGAAATTTTTTTTACAGAAACTATGGGGCCCAAAACAGATATTTTCGTCATAGTTCGATAATGGGCCAGAAATAATTACTATTTTTTTTTAATAATTTCTTATTTTGATTGTTTTTTTTAGTGAGAGTAACAAGAACAAAAATATTTTTCCAGTGAAACTTGATTTTTTGTTCTTGGTTTAAGAATTAAACGACAATATTTTTCGAAATTTTATCAGCCTCGACGACCTGAAGTAAAACGGATGATTCGAGCACAATTAAAAAATTAAAATTATTTTTGGCCCGTTATCGAACTATGACGAAAATATCTGTTTTGAGCCTTAGTTTCCGTGAAAAAAATTTCATTAATTTGAAAGAGACCCCTCTTCGTGTTTTCCCTCGATTTAATGATTTTTTAGCTCGGGCAACCCTTAAAAAATTGAATAAAATTTTCTAAAAATTTGACGTCATATTTTGGGCCAATCGAAATCCGCGATTCATTGGACATCAATATCCGAGGGGGTCAGGCCGATGACCGGGTGATTTGACGTGGAATGCCCCATATATATAAATATAATCCACGTTTTTCCGTCTTCGTTCTTTCTCCCGACTCCCCCGCGAACTCTCCGCTCGCGTTGCTTTTGTCGTCACCCCAATTGGAGCAGATTAGAGGCGCAACACACACACACACACACACACACACACACACACACACACACACACACACACTCACAGGGATTCGGTCGGATGCTGCAGCGCCACCGACGCGGTCCCTTTGTACTTCTCGCGGGCGCGCAAACGCTCTCTTGTACACATCCCCCCCCCCCTCTCTCCCCCTCTCCCCCCCCCTCTCTCTCTCTCTCTCTCTCTCTCGCTCTTTACTGCGTTGTCGTCGGTCTCGGAGATTGTACCTACCCTGAATTAGTAACGTCTTGTCATGTTAAACGCTCCCACATACTAGCAGCACCTCGGGCACGTGGCTATCTTATATATATATATATATATATATATATATATATATATATATATATGTATATGTATTTATATATTGAGCGAGTAATTTACATTGTACAAAAAAATCGTGGTTGCAGTGTGAGCCCGCAGATCGCCCTCTTTTTTTTAACTCTATTTTTCTCACCCTTGGTTCTGGCCGACGGTGCGTCGCCCATCGTTGATTGGTGACCAACGGGTTGGATTCCCTACTCTCTAATTCACTCCATTAAAATGGTATTCTGGTCCAGAGACATACATTTTGAGAGCTTTGTCGAGGTCGATAGAAAAAAAATATATATGGTTACCATTCTTTTTTTACAACATATTTATTAATATTTTGACAATGAAGAAAAAAAATGTTCGAGACTGAATAATTAAAATTAAACGAGTTATGAGCTGGTAAAGTTGGGGGTAAAAATAGGGGTGTGCTGGCAGTCACGATTGCAAACCTTCTAGTCATTAGATACGAAATTTAAAAAAAGATTCTTAATTAGTAAAAATGTTGTTGTAGCTCCTACCTCAGGGAAAAGGGACAAAAAGAAATTTCGCACAATGGCGGCTATCTGAACAAAAAAGGCTTTTTTCGACTCTTTTTTTTATAGATATTAATTTTTTTACAATAGTTAAAAAAATTATTTTGACATAAAAATGGTTAGGGCGATAGAGAGTTATACATTGAAGATTGGTAAAAAATTTGAAGTACATCGGTTCAGTAAAACTTGAGATGTCATATCAGATGTCTTGAGAAAAGTAGTTTTGAGAAGAAGTCCGATTTGTTCCGACGTGACGGGCATAGTTGCTGCGTCACTAAAATAGCTGTAACTTCGTAAATTATTGGAATTTTGAAGATTCTTTTCGAGGATATATTCTTGAAAGTTTAAACTATAAGAATATGCAAAAAAATTGATTTTTTCAAAAATCCAGATACGCTTTGACGTGACGGGCATAGTTGCTGCGTCACTAAAATAGCTATAACTCTGTAAATTATTGAAATTAAAAAATTTATTTTCGAGGATACATTCGTAAATGTCTAAACTTTAAGCATCTGTAAAAAAAATTGAATTTTTTCAAAATTCTAGATCAGAAACTTGCTTAAAGTTAACTTTGACGTGATGAGCGTAGTTGCTGCGCCACTAAAGTAGCTATAAGTCCGTAAATTATTGAAATTCGAAAATTTCCTTTTGAGAATATATTGTTAAAAGTCTTTTCAAAATTCTAGACCCGAATACCCCCTTAAAGTTACGCTCCGACGTGACCGGCATAGTTGCTGCATAACTAAAATAGCTATAACTCCCAAAATTATTGGAATTTAAAAATTTCCTTTCGAAGATACATCCTTAAAAATCCAAACTTTAAGAATATTTAAAAAAATATAATTTTTTCCAAATTCTAGACCCGAGTACCCCCTTAAAGTTCCGCTCCAACGAGGAAAGCATTGTTGCTGCCTCACCAAAATAGCTATAACTTTATAAATTATTGGAATTCAAAAATTAGTTTTCGACGATATATTCTTAAAGGTCTAAACTTTAAGAAGATGCAAAAAAAAAGTTGGTTTTTTCAAAATTCTAGACCAGAATACCCTTTAAAATTACGCTGTGACGCGAGGGGCGTAGTTGCTGCGTCACTAAAATAGCTATAACTCCGTAAATTATTGGAATTCAAAAATTTCCTTTTGAGGATATATCCTTCAAGGTCTAACTTTCAAGATTATGGGGAAAAAATTGATTTTTTTTTAAATTCCATACCACAATACCCCCTTAAAGTTGCGCTTAGACGTGACGGGCATAGTTGCTGCACCAACTATGCGTCACTAAAATAGCTATAACTCTGTAAATTATAGCTATAACTCCGTAAATTATTGGAATTAAACGACTTTCTTTCAAGGATATATTCTTAAAGATCGAAACTTTAAGAATATGCAAAAAAAAAAAATTTCAAAATTCTAGACCAGAATAGTCTCTTAACAGGATACACTTTTTCCTGAATGATTTTAACAATTTCCCATCGCTTTTCCAAAATTTCAATAGATTTTATGCGATTTCGAGTCTTTGAGGGAAGATCCTTGATGTTTTTCCTCAATGAGAGAGAGAGAGAGAGCTGATTTTTTTTTCTAACAATTCAAAGGGGTTGGTGACTTTATTAATTTGTAATTAATGAATTATTGTAAATAATGCCAATAAATTACTCGTTTTTTATTCGATGGAATCGGGGATGAAAGAAATGTACTGAAAAGCTTTTGAGATTGGGTCTTTTGTCTTCTCTTAGGGTAGTTTTTGCTCGGTTTGAAAATCATTCGAAGCAGATGATCATTATTGTCATTGCATTTTATTTCGAAACCTCCCCCTTAATTTCTCACCCTCGCAACGAAATTATCGATGGGGTAACAACGGTTTGCATTTGCTACCCTTTAATTCAGTCGGATTAGCCATTCTCTCTCTCTTTTTTCGTTTCCATGAATGAGAGACAAATTATGCGATAAGGAATAATGTGTAGAATGGTTTTTTTTAAAATATTAATGCGAAGGCAGATTCGTTGAATTTTACAATTTCATGTAACGTTGCAGGCTAAAAATTGGCCAAGTTGTAGTAATTAACAAATTGGCGGATTTCATTATAATTGGGGAAATTATGGAATTTTTTATTGGCTCATCAAATTCATTAAAATTCAAAGGAGTTGATTCCAACTATTGGTCGATTTTACATGGAATGACCCACATACGTAACATACATAATTCATTCTGAAATTAAAATAATAAATTGTAAAACCTTTATTTGCGAGAGAGCAAAAAACGAAGCAGAGAATCAATAATAATAATAATAATAATAATAATAATAATAATAATAATAGATAAATTGCAAAAACGCGTTTGTGAAAAATAACAGAGGAAAAAAGATGGCGGACACGAAAAAGAGTGTGAGCACATATCGCGAAGAGACGAGGAGGGGGGGAGGATCGTGAGAAAGGGGCGGAGGGGGAAATAAAAGGAAAAATTTAAGTGCATAACAGCGCTTTAATAGCGGCCAGATCACTGCGCAGTAAAGCCGCAACTGACGGACGACAGAGGATTATAGTTGCCCCTTAATTCGATCTAATTGTTCTCCCTCTTCTCTTATCTCGGCCTGTTTCCATTATTATTATTATTTCTAGCGTTTCTCCGCCACGCGCAATCCCCCTTAAGGATGTTGCGTCCAAAATTGAAAATGATAATAAAATATTAAAAATTTGATGTCATTATGTAAAACATTTGAAAGGTTGTGTAAAAATTTCACGACGATCAGGAAGCTGCCTACTGAGAAATTAGAATTGACAAATTACACGCAGCCTTATGGAAACTGAAGTAACTTTGCAATTATTTTTTTTTGTTATAAAAAATGATGCCAAAAATACAAAAAAAATCACACTCGAGGAAAAACATATGAGAAGCATTGTGTAATTTTTTCAACACATTTGCGAAGCTCGTGTTCGAGAAAATAAATAATAAAGACAAAGCACGTGGCTTTCACAATAAGAAACAAGAATATAGCGGCAACGTTGCATGGACCGAAAGTGGCGGGAAATTCAAATACTTATTTTCGTACACGGACGACGTCCCCGTAGTAAGAAACTCCATTGAATCGCCAATGGCAACCAATGGTCCCCATACGACTCCATTGGACAATGAATGGGGACCCATTGAGATTTTCGCATTTGTCAATGGCGTACAGGGCTGACCATTGATCAGTGAATGGGTATCCATTGAACATCAAATGCGGATGAATCGAATGATCATCATTACTCAATGATGCTCATTGGAAAGCTAATGCGGATGTATCGAGCGATCAGCATTGCCCAATGGTGTCCATGAGATGGTAAATGCTGATGAACGAAATGATCCGCTTTACCCAATGATGTCCATTGGAAAGTCAATGCGGATGAACTGAAAGATCAGCATTTCCCACAGATGTTCATTGGAACCCAAATGCGGCTAACGATGAAATGATCAGCATTTACCAAGGATACCCATTGAATAATAAGTAACTACGAATTATACAATGATCAACATTTATCAATAATGTCACTTCATTGATGACTGATCGAATGATGAGCAGCATTCGTTAACGATGTTGCAATCCATATTCGAGGTTCAATGCTGAACAATTGAACCCATCGATCGATGAGAATTTTTCCGAATGCGATATTTCTCAAACGGCGGTGAATTAATAAAGTCAAGTGAGAGTAGATGTCGCTGATTCTCATATATGAACCAAATATTTTCTTCAATTGTAATAAATGCTGATGATTATATCGATGGTCAATTAATATTAGCATAAGCTCGGAAATTATTCGAAAGTAATTTTAAAAAAATGTATTATAAACTGCTCATCAAGTACGCGTACGTTTGGGATAAGTGATTTTTGAAACCGTTTATTTTTAACATATACACATAATTTTATCAGTCCTTCTCAACCCGATTTGTGAGAGGAGAAACGTATATACTTTCATTATCAATCGTCATCTGAATACACTTACAATCTATTTTCTCAATTCTGAGCTTCAATAATTTCTATTAAATGTAATAATATATATCGCGTTACAGCTGCCATAAGGGCGTATCACCTCTTTTACGCCCTTATGGCATCCGGGAGCCATAAGGGCGTATTGAAATTTTTTTTTTCAGGAATCGACGTAATTATGACCGAAACGTATAGAACCGATAAAAAAAAAATTTTCCCAATTTTTTTTTGTTTTTTTATACGCCCTTATGGCTTTCCGAGTTGGTGTCGAAAGCCATAAGCCATAAATTTTTTTTTTCAGGAATCGACGTAATTATGACCGAAAAGTATAGAACCGATGAAAAAAAAATTTTATAAGCTCTTGCTCAAGCCGCAATTCTATCTAGAAAATATTTTTGTTTTTCGGGCCTCATATCGATGTATTTTTGCCCCCTAAACACGAATCTATCAATAGTTTTCTCAAAAAATCAAAATTTTCATGAATTTCGATAAAAAACTGTTTTGCTCAATTTTGGGCCTATTTTAAAAAACCTGAAAATAGCGAAATTTCAAGTGCTCATAACTTCACTTTGGTTCAACCGATTTCAAAATTTGTTTTTCGTACGCAAAGCTTGTGACCAAACTTAGAGAATGCCGTTAAGTTCATCCCGATAACTAATTTTTTGTAGAAATGAGAGCAGTTTGAAAATCACCGAAAAAAATGGAAAGGGGTATACCTTAAAAAATTTACAAAAATCTATTGTTGAACTTTAAAAATCTGCCAAAAATCGAAAAATGATCGTAATGGGATGAACCAAACGGGATTTTGAAGCGTGAACGATTACGAAGAGAATGAGCGCATGCTCAAGCCGCAATTCTATCTAGAAAATAAATTGCAGCCATTTTAGTGAACCGATTAAATTTTGGCCAAAATGCAAAAAAAAAAAAAAATTATTTTTGTTTTTCGGGCCTCATATCGATGTATTTTTGCCCCCTAAACACGAATCTATCAATAGTTTTTTCAAAAAATCAAAATTTTCATGAATTTCGATAAAAAACTGTTTTGCTCAATTTTGGGCCTATTTTCAAAAACCTGAAAATAGCGAAATTTCAAGTGCTCATAACTTCACTTTGGTTCAACCGATTTCAAAATTTGTTTTTCGTACGCAAAGCTTGTGACCAAACTTAGAGAATGCCGTTAAGTTCATCCCGATAACTAATTTTTTGTAGAAATGAGAGCAGTTTGAAAATCACCGAAAAAAATGGAAAGGGGTATACCTTAAAAAATTTACAAAAATCTATTGTTGAACTTTAAAAATCTGCCAAAAATCGAAAAATGATCGTAATGGGATGAACCAAACGGGATTTTGAAGCGTGAACGATTACGAAGAGAATGAGCTCATGCTCAAACCGCAATTCTATCTAGAAAATAAATTGCAGCCATTTTAGTGAACCGATTAAATTTTGCCCAAAATGCAAAAAAAAAAATAAAAATTATTTTTGTTTTTCGGGCCTCATATCGATGTATTTTTGCCCCCTAAACACGAATCTATCAATAGTTTTTTCAAAAAATCAAAATTTTCATGAATTTCGATAAAAAACTGTTTTGCTCAATTTTGGGCCTATTTTCAAAAACCTGAAAATAGCGAAATTTCAAGTCAACGTAATTATGACCGAAACGTATAGAACCGATGAAAAAAAAATTTTCCCAATTTTTTTTTTGTGGGCAATGGGGAATGAGTAGCGAACAGCAATGGAGATTCTTTCGTATAGTAAAAACTCCATTCATCGCCATTGAAAAATCCTCATTAATTCCCCATTGCCAAAATAACCAATGGGGATGAATGCCGAATTGCCTAAGGGGATTGTCTCCATTGAATCCCCATTAGATAATCCCCATTCCGTTTCAAATGGGGAATTCAATGGCGAAAATCCCCTTAGGCAATTCGGCATTCATCTCCATTGGTTATTTTGGCAATGGGGAATGAATGGGGATTTTTTAATGGCGACGAATGGAGTTTTTTACTACGGGTCGTTTCTTGCATCATAAAGAGGTTTCGAGGTTATGTTTGCTGTCAGATTCAGTGACATTTTTCAGTCGTTTTTTTTACCGGGGTTCACTTGACTTAATTTTTGTTTATATCTTTATTTATCTTTGTTTATTTTTTATAGTTTGTTTGTTACCAAATACAAAGCCAACACTTTTAATCCGTGATCGGCTGTATCGATTTTTTCGTCAACGATATTGATTATATAAATAATTTTTTCGAAAAATTAGTAATTAGTGAGAAAACATTTCCAATAAAAAAAAAAAAAATTATTTAGTGACAGAATATTTCTAATCTTTCCAAAAAAAAATGAGTATTTAGTGACAAAATATTTATAATTTTTTCGAAAATATTATGAATCAGCGGAAAAATATTACCAAGTTTTTTTCCAAATATAGTAATTAGTAATAAAGATATTACTAATTAATAAAAAAAAAACAGTAATTTCTAGCTCAAACAAAGTTGTTTTATTGTTGTCTAAAAAAAGTTGTTTTATTTTTCATAATAACTAGATTTTTTGAATATGTCATACATTAGTATTTAATGTATCAAATCTCATACGATATTACATGAGTTATTATTAATACGAAAATTTAATAGAATTAAAAAATGCATTACGAATTTTTTTCATTTATTACTTTTTCAAAAATTAATACATTTCTCCACAAATTATTAATTTTTTTTGGTTATTTAGCAATATCTTTCTCACTAATGACTAATTCTTGGAAAAAATTAGTAATATTTTATCACTAATTACTAATTTTAAAAAAAATTAGTAACATGTTCCCGTTAGTTACCAACTTTTTGAAAAAAATTAGTAATATTTTTTTGCTAATTATTAATTTTTCAAAAAAATTGGATAATAAAAATAGCTAGATTTTTTTTTGCCGATCACTGCTTTTAATATTAATATTGTTTTTTTTGCAGTTCAGAGTAATTTCACGTTATACATTTATAATTGCGATATAAAATAATTAAAATTTTTTTGATAATGAACAGTTTCCACTATCGAGATTTTAGCGTTGTCAAGTTTGCACGAAACATTCAAAAGTTAATCCTCGCTTGTAAAAACATTGTTAAAACTTGAAATAATACATAAATAACAATTTTCGATCATTAATATACACAAATACGAATACTTCTTTTTACATCAACGGTGTTACGATACGAATTTAAGTAAAATTCAGTAAAATTGAGAAGAGGTGCCAAACTTTTGGAAGGGACGGTACGACTCAACATCTTTAAGAACCTTTTCAATTTTTTTCCTTTCCTCACAATTTTTTCCTCTCCAAGTTTTCCTCTCGTCGTTGAATTGACACGAGAAACGCGAAGGAGAGAGGACGAAGGAGAAAGAAAAAAGGAGATGCGAGAGCGAATCTGGCGAAATCCCGGAGAACCCGGACACTGAGAAAGCTCCGACAGAAAAAGAGGGAAAGAGGGAGCTCCACTATTTTTGCGCCATCTGGCGGAGACGCGCGACGACGGAGGAGCGTCGACTAGTTACCACAAGGCGAAAGCTTTTTCTTCCTTTCACCGCTCTCGCATCTCGTTTTTACCGCATTCCAGCCTCTCATCCAACTCCAGACATTTGCGTAAGCACCGTCTTCTTTCCTCCTCTTCGCCCTTCAACCCCGTCCATTCTTTTCTCGCCCCCTCCACAGGACCTCTTTCCACGGCATGTTCGAATGCAGCATCTGCCGCAATCTTACTTCCGCCCGTCAACATACGAATGAGGCATTCCACGTCAAGTCAGCCATCCCATTTTTTGAAATTGCCAAAAATCGCATACAAATTTTTATAAAGTAGTTCCAACTATCAAGAAAATTTGTGATTTTTTTCAGATTTTTAAATTACATTTTTTAGCCGGAAAAAAATACAACAAATTTGTTTGTCCCATTTTGTAACTCGAAAATTATTAATCGTACGAAAAAAAAACGTACAACATAAAATTTTGGATTTTCAACGTGCTTTTCACTGAAATTTTTTACAAACTCCTCCGAAAGCTCTGTATGCCATTTTCGGAGCAAATAATGTTTTGATTTTTTTTCTTCTCAGAATTCACAACTTCGATTCGTCTGTAGTTTTAACAGTGTTTTACTTGATATATTTACAGACTATAAAAAAATTGGCGTAGTGGAGCCTGGAATTTTGGGTCAAAAATTTTCATGTTTGACGCCGGATTTCCCGTAGTAAAAAACTCCATTGAATCGCCAATGGCAACCAATGGTCCTCATACGACTCCATTGGACAATGAATGGGGACCCATTGAGATTTCCGCATTTGTCAATGGCGTACAGGGCTGACCATTGATCAGTGAATGGGTATCCATTGAACATCAAATGCGGATGAATCGAATGATCATTATTACTCAATGATGCTCATTGGAAAGCCAATGCGGATGTATCGAGCGATCAGCATTGCCCAATGGTGTCCATGAGATGGTAAATGCTGATGAACGAAATGATCCGCTTTACCCAATGATGTCCATTGGAAAGTCAATGCGGATGAACTGAAAGATCAGCATTTCCCACAGATGTTCATTGGAACCCAAATGCGGCTAACGATGAAATGATCAGCATTTACCAAGGATACCCATTGAATAATAAGTAACTACGAATTATACAATGATCAACATTTATCAATAATGTCACTTCATTGATGACTGATCGAATGATGAGCAGCATTCGTTAACGATGTTGCAATCCATATTCGAGGTTCAATGCTGAACAATTGAACCCATCGATCGATGAGAATTTTTCCGAATGCGATATTTCTCAAACGGCGGTGAATTAATAAAGTCAAGTGAGAGTAGATGTCGCTGATTCTCATATATGAACCAAATATTTTCTTCAATTGTAATAAATGCTGATGATTATATCGATGGTCAATTAATATTAGCATAAGCTCGGAAATTATTCGAAAGTAATTTTAAAAAAATGTATTATAAACTGCTCATCAAGTACGCGTACGTTTGGGATAAGTGATTTTTGAAACCGTTTATTTTTAACATATACACATAATTTTATCAGTCCTTCTCAACCCGATTTGTGAGAGGAGAAACGTATATACTTTCATTATCAATCGTCCTCTGAATACACTTACAATCTATATTCTCAATTCTGAGCTTCAATAATTTCTATTAAATGTAATAATATATATCGCGTTACAGCTGCCATAAGGGCGTATCGAATTTTTTTTTTTCAGGAATCGACGTAATTATGACCGAAAAGTATAGAACCGATGAAAAAAAAATTTTATAAGCTCTTGCTCAAGCCGCAATTCTATCTAGAAAATATTTTTGTTTTTCGGGCCTCATATCGATGTATTTTTGCCCCCTAAACACGAATCTATCAATAGTTTTTTCAAAAAATCAAAATTTTCATGAATTTCGATAAAAAACTGTTTTGCTCAATTTTGGGCCTATTTAAAAAAACCTGAAAATAGCGAAATTTCAAGTGCTCATAACTTCACTTTGGTTCAACCGATTTCAAAATTTGTTTTTCGTACGCAAAGCTTGTGACCAAACGTAGAGAATGCCGTTAAGTTCATCCCGATAACTATTTTTTTGTAGAAATAAGAGCAGTTTGAAAATCGCCGAAAAAAATGGAAAGGGGTATACCTTAAAAAATTTACAAAAATCTATTGTTGAACTTTAAAAATCTGCAAAAAATCAAAAAATGATCGTAATGGGATGAACCAAACGGGATTTTGAAGCGTGAACGATTACGAAGAGAATGAGCTCATGCTCAAGCCGCAATTCTATCTAGAAAATAAATTGCAGCCATTTTAGTGAACCGATTAAATTTTGGCCAAAATGCAAAAAAAAAAAAAAAAATATTTTTGTTTTTAAGGCCTCATATCGATGTATTTTTGCCCCCTAAACACGAATCTATCAATAGTTTTTTCAAAAAATCAAAATTTTCATGAATTTCGATAAAAAACTGTTTTGCTCAATTTTGGGCCTATTTTCAAAAACCTGAAAATAGCGAAATTTCAAGTGCTCATAACTTCACTTTGGTTCAACCGATTTCGAAATTTGTTTTTCGTACGCAAAGCTTGTGACCAAACTTAGAGAATGCCGTTAAGTTCATCCCGATAACTATTTTTTTGTAGAAATAAGAGCAGTTTGAAAATCGCCGAAAAAAATGGAAAGGGGTATACCTTAAAAAATTTACAAAAATCTATTGTTGAACTTTAAAAATCTGCCAAAAATCGAAAAACGATCGTAATGGGATGAACCAAACGGGATTTTGAAGCGTGAACGATTACGAACAGAATGAGCTTATGCTCAAGCCGCAATTCTATCTAGAAAATAAATTGCAGCCATTTTAGTGAACCGATTGAATTTTGGCCAAAATGCAAAAAAAAAAAATTATTTTTGTTTTTCGGGCCTCATATCGATGTATTTTTGCCCCCTAAACACGAATCTATCAATAGTTTTTTCAAAAAATCAAAATTTTCATTAATTTCGATAGAAAACTGTTTTGCTCAATTTTGGGCCTATTTTCAAAAACCTGAAAATAGCGAAATTTCAAGTCAACGTAATTATGACCGAAACGTATAGAACCGATGAAAAAAAATTTTCCCAATTTTTTTTTGTTTTTTTATACGCCCTTATGGCTTTCCGAGTTGGTGTCGAAAGCCATAAGGGCGTATAGAATTTTTTTTTTTCAGCAATCGACGTAATTATGACCGAAAAGTATAGAACCGATGAAAAAAAAATTTTCCCAATTTTTTTTTTGTGGGCAATGGGGAATGAGTGGCGAACAGCAATGGAGATTCTTTCGTATAGTAAAAACTCCATTCATCGCCATTGAAAAATCCTCATTCATTCCCCATTGCCAAAATAACCAATGGGGATGAATGCCGAATTGCCTAAGGGGATTGTCTCCATTGAATCCCCATTAGATAATCCCCATTCCGTTTCAAATGGGGAATTCAATGGCGAAAATCCCCTTAGGCAATTCGGCATTCATCTCCATTGGTTATTTTGGCAATGGGGAATGAATGGGGATTTTTCAATGGCGACGAATGGAGTTTTTTACTACGGGTTTTGAGATTTTTTTCAGATTTTTAAATCACGGCCCACGAGGTTTTAGAAAAAAATTTTTGAAAAATCATAACGTACTCAAATTTGGTTTTAAAAATGTGAAAAAAATTATGAATGCTATTTTGAGTTGGAAGAATCATATGAAAAATCGTAAACAAAATCAGCGAGGTCGAGGGTCACACTCAGGCCGACTTGCTATGGAATGCCCCATATGCAGTATATGTGCATATTTACAGTAGTCCGCGTGTCGCTTACATCCGCTAATTTCATTACGCGAACGAATTTATCGCCTCGGGAAAGAGACATTCCTGGTAAAATTGACTCTTGCGATCTCTTATCTCGCTATTCCATAATTTTTATCATTTTTATCGCGAGAGTTGCTCAAAGTACTTTCAGGGTGATTTACTTGGTGGACAATGTAGTTGCGGTCAAGGTGTAAAAGTTACTTGAGCACTTGAAAAAGCATTCGAAATCAATCGCAGAATCGCTAATCTACACATGAAATTTTCTACACAAAAGTTTCTACACAAATTATTCTACACGAGAAAAGTGGCAAGAAACGTTATTTTACACAAGAGAAGTTGCAAGAAATATTATTCTACACAAAATTATTCTACACCGGTTTCTACACACATTATTCTACACGAGTGAAGTGACAAGGAATATTATTCTACACTTATGTTATTCTACTTTGGCAGATAGTGCTCAGGAGGCCTCTATTCTACACACGACATTTTCCACATAAAAGTTTCTACACCCATCGTTGTAGGATAATTGTAATGTGTAGGATAATAATGTGTAGAATATCTTGTTACCTTTTCTTGTGTAGAATGATGTGTGTTGAAAGTGTCATGCATAGAATAACAATATGTAGAATAGAAGCCCCCCTATTTTCCTACACATTATTATCCTTTACATTACGGCCTGTAGCAAAATTCTGCATGCGACGTTTTTTATCCAACCCAAAAAAACGGCAGAAACTATGTAACGTGCTTTTCCATTCCGGAAGTAAATTTTTCTTAAGGCTGCAATGTGTAGGATAATAATGTGTGGAATAGAATATTATTTCCTGTTACCTTTTCTTGTGTAGAATAATGTATGTAGAAACTGATGTAGAATAATTTTGTGTAGAATAATATTTTTTGTAACTTCTCTTGTGTAGAATAACATTCCTTGTCACTTTTCTTGTGTAGAATGGTTTGTGTAGAATATCTCATGTGTAGAATAAAAATGTGTAGAATCCTTTATTCACGTGTAAACGTCATGATTAAATCTGGAGAATGCAATTTTACCATTAAACACCATTAAAAACACTTTTTTATGTTTTTGGGATTTAAAATACCCCCAAAAAATCCCTATTTTTGGGAACCTTTCATGGACGAAAGTGCACATCGATGGAGAATTCCAATCTCTCAAATTTCAATGCCACAATCTTACATCAGATTTCCCGGATTTCAATTTAATCGACACTGATCGAGTCCCTGGTCCATATCGATAATCGCGCCCATAGAAATCAAGAAACCAGCGTCACGTGTCCATTGATGGTCACATCGTCCTTCCAGTCGGTGAATAGAACCACAATGTTCCTTGATGGGTTTTAAACGCGATTAAACCATCGAGCGTTTGTAACACACTGAGACACGTGACCTGATCTCGCCTATGAGGATTATAAATATGATATACAATATGAAGGATATTGACGTCGAAGGGGGATGGGGAGGAAGAAAGAGGGAGAGAGAGAGTCCCGGGTGTAATAAGGGTTGTGAGAGGGGGTGTTTTCCCCGAATGCTCATTCGAAGGTCTGCAGCAGGAACCGGCACGTCCTTCATTCACGTGCACGTTTCCAGGACCCCAAAACCTCCCTTGCACTTGTTCACCAGAAGCGAATTCCTCGTGCACCCTTCTCTCAGAGCCAACCCTCAACGCCCTTCCCCCGATAAAAACTGCTCCACTATATGGATTCAGGGTTGCAAATAATGCATTACTTTTTTGAAGCATTTACATTTTCAATAACCATTGATCGATTAATTGGAATAATTTCCATTAACCATTACATGTTAATGGTTAATGGGAGTGATTTCGATTAACCATTAAATGTTAATGGTTAATGGAAATTATTTCCATTAATCATTACATGTTAATGGTTAATAGGAGTTATTTCCATTAACCATTAAATGTTAGTGGTTAATGATCAATGCGTTACTTTTTCATTAAAAATTTCGCAACTCTGTATGGGTCATAAAATTTTGTGGAAATTTCAGAGCGTCTTTCGTTCGGGGTTGGTCGTCTGGTTGGTACCCCATCGACGAGGAGTCCATCGCCATCGGGTCATTCGGCTTGTCCCGAATCACCAACAACGTCCTTGGGAAATCGTGACACAGAGATCGACGTTGACGTCGAGGAGGAGGTCGACGTTGACGTGGAGGAGGTTGGTGACGAGGACGAGCGCGAGGCCAGCACTTCGAGTCCACCACGTTCAAATTCAACCCCCTCTCCGACCTTCATGACCCGGGACACACCTCCAACCCTTCATCCACCGTTTCGACGTTCCCGCGATAGTTTTAGCGTTTCCGCTCTTCTCAGGCCCGATCCACCGTCCGCCCATCACAATCACAATCATCAGAGTCACAATAATCATCGTAATTCCCCAATCCGCGATCATCCAGCGAATTCCTTGCACAATGGAGGCGGAAATGGTGGTGGAGGCGCCTCGTCCCATCCCTTGATTTATCCGCCATTGCATCTTCAAGGTGCCGCTGGTCTTCTGCCGCCTCATCCCCATCATCCCCTGACTTACCTTCATCCCCAGTTGCTTCCTCATCATCTTCTGCCGCCCCATCTTCATCCCCTGCTGAGGGCTGTTCATCCTGCGCATCCGGGTCTTCATTCGGCACACACCCCTCATGGTCTTCATCATCCTCATCCACTCGGCGATGTCTACAGTTGCGTCAAGTGCGACAAAATGTTCAGCACACCCCACGGACTCGAGGTAAGACACCGATCAATCTTGTAATGGTGACTGATGGATGGAATGAAGGATTAAAAAAATTATTTTCTTAGGTATGTTTGGTTATGCTATTTGTGATGGTAAAATTCCTCTGGATCATGCTCAAAAGTGCCAAATAGTATTCTGGGGACATTTCTTTTCAAATTGACTTCACAAGGGTTCATCTAGGAACTCTGGAATCGGAAATTGTCTGGGAAAGACGAATATGCTATTGGCGATGTTAAAATTCTTTAGGATCATGCTCAAAAGCGCCAAATAGTATTCTGGGGCCATCTATTTCCAAATTGGCTTCCCGAGGGGTCATCAAATGACCTTCGAATCACTTTTTTCCATCATAATGTTTAGTTTCCGTTGGTATGAAATGGGTTTCAAGGTACCATGATCCATGCTGGAATGGTCCCATCGAATGGTCTTAGAATGGTCGACGATGGTCGTTGACCATTGATTTCCTTCACTGTAGGAATGAATTTCCATTTCCACGACCTGCCTATTGTTTATGTTTAAGGTACACGCGAGAAGATCTCACAACGGTAAGAGGCCATTTGCCTGTGAGCTCTGCAACAAGACATTCGGCCACGAGATCAGTCTGACGCAGCACAGAGCCGTTCACTCGGCCGAGAAGGTTTTCGAGTGCAAACAGTGCGGCAAGGCCTTCAAGAGATCGAGCACACTGAGCACCCATCTTCTAATTCACTCGGACACGAGACCTTATCCATGCCAGTTTTGCGGCAAACGGTTTCATCAGAAGAGCGACATGAAGAAACACACTTACATACACACAGGTCAGTGATAATTAAAAATGACCCTCAAGATATCTCCACTTATTTCAGGCGTCTTCAAGCGATTCCCAATTACCATTTTGAGCCAAAAGTACTTAAGGCAGTAATTAATTAATTACGAATCAATAAAGTCTCCAGGTTCATGAGGTCGTTGAAAACAAAAGAAATCCTTAAGGGGGTGCACAAATTCATAGTTATTCATCTCCTGGTGTCGTACAATAAAAACCAAAGGTACCATGAGCGGAATTGTTGAAAAATCCTCATTTACACGCTATTAACTGCCCTTAACATTGAATAATCTGGATAAGCGCGAGAAAATCGATCGCTGATCCGATATTGGGATGGTTGCTACTTCTATCAGAGCCTCTGACATGAGTAAATATATCTGTATCTATGTATATCCATAGAAAGTGGTCGGGAATTGGGAGTCCGGAAAAGGGACAAGTTTCAGGCGGTTGGGATCAATTAGCAGAGGCTCGGGATTCATCCCCCTCGACTTTATATCTCATGTATGCGATACGATAAATAATGCAGTCGACCGTCTGGACGAAGTCAGTGCGTCCGGCACATGAATTTATTCTCTCACCGTGAACACATGTGGCGGATAGCGCGTGTTTCGACCATTATACAGAGCATCCAAGTACCAAAAATCCACTACAAACAAATCGTCGGTCCATGTATAGCGTTAAGGGGGTTGGATGCTCATCCTTGATGCCCCGCAGTGCGTGGCACGAGCTCATCCCTCTACGGTAATAATCGTAATGCGCCCTTCGTCCTGGTGGCCCGATCTGTAACAGTAGCAGAGAAAAAGCAGGGTGCCTCTCCAGTCTCCCGTCGAGGGGAGGCTGGGGCAAGATGGCCCCCCTGGGGCAAAACGGCCCCTTAAAAATTGGATTTTGAAAAAACGATTTTTAATTTCTTGGCTGCCCCCAGCGATTTTCAAAATTCTGCGTGGATGATCGATTTCTGATTGGGGAAAAAAAAATCCTGATCATTTCAGCTTTTAAGGTTACGACTGTGACAACCGAAATTTCGAGGTTTTTGCATTAATTTTTTTAACCAACGAAATAAAATCCGATCGTTCTGAAATTCTTACATGTTGTTATTTGTATCTTAAAGAGTACGAAATTTTTTTTGTTTACTTAATTTTACATGAATTTGTTTATGATTTTGTACGCCAAAGTGGAGTCCTCGAAAAAAGGTGACTTGTTTCGGACAAACCCACAACCTTAGTCATCTGAAATTTAAAAAAACCCAAAGAGATTATTGTCTTGTAGGCTCGATTCTAGGTCTATGATCTATAATATGCATATTTTATGAAGAAAAAACGAAATGGCGGACTCGTGAACAAAAAGGTCTTGGAAATCGATTTTTTCGTTGATAAATTGTTTTTAAAAATTCATTTATTATTGGAAAAATTGAATTTTTTGAAAGTTAGGTATTTAGCGATGTACACAACAATTGGAAAACAATGGAAAACAATTTTTTTTGGATAGACATTTTTTTAAATTATTATTTAGAGGTGGGCCATCGTGCCCCAGCCTCCCCTCTACCTCTCTCTCTCTCTCTCTCCAATGTTTGCCCTTTCTCTTTCTCTCTCTCTCTCTCTCTCTCTCTCTCTCTCTCTCTCTCTCTCTCGTTTTATCTCGTGGGTACGATGATGTTGCCCGATGCTTGAATGCGTGCTGGCACGAGTGATCCCAATCTTCAAATAGATTTTTACTGTCCGACGAATTATCCCGAACGGTTTTTCCATCCCCCTTCCCCCGGACGTGGGAAAATAATAACGGGGAGAAATCACAATTGATCCCCTCAATTTTCGTACGATGGAGCATTCGCGATACTTAATCACTGGCAATCAATGCATTCGTCAATCTTTAAATCGTTTATCTCGAGTCGAACTCTCAGCGATTACTAATTTGGGCGGTAATTAATAATTTGTAATTATTATTTAAAATTTTTGGGAATGAAATTGCAAATTGCAATTGTGAAATTACAAATTGTAATTGTGAAATTACAAATTGTAATTGTGAAAATACAAATTGTAATTGTAAAATTACAAATTGTAATTGTGAAATTACAAATTGTAATTGTGCAATTGCAACTTTTATGAATAAAATTACAAATTCCCATTTTGAGATGGAATATTATCCATGGGAAGTAAACTTACAATTGTCAGGTGTCTTTTTGCTAATTAATTTACACATTGCAACTCTAATATACAGTTTCGGAAATCAAATTATGATTTGTAATTGTGCAATTATAGTTTTTATGAATGAAAATACAAATTCCAATTTTGATATGTAATTTTATCAGTCAGGTAGCAAATTACAATTGTCAGGTGTCTTTTTGTTAATTAATTTACACGTTGCAAATCTAATATACAATTTTGGGAATCATATTAAAATATGTAAGCATAATTTGTAATATCACAAATTAATTTGCATATTTCAAGTCCAATTTATTATTTGGCGAATCAAATTTCAAATTACAATTGTGAAATTACAGTTTTTATGAATGAAATTACAAATTCCAATTTTGATAAGTAATTTTATCAATCAAATAGCAAATTACAATTATCAGGTGTCTTTTTGTAAATTAATTTACTCATTTCAACTCTGATATACAATTTTGTGAATCAAATTAAAATCTGCAAACGTAATATGTAATATTACGAATTAATTCAGACATTACATGTCTAATATAATATCAAATTACGATTTATAATTGTACAATTACAATTTTCATGAATGAAATTATAAATTCCAATTTCGATATGTATTTTTATCAATCAGATAGCAAATTACAATTGTCAGGTGTCTTTTTGTAAATTAATTTACCCATTGCAACTCTAATATACATTTTTGGGAATGAAATTACAATCTGCAAACGTAAAATGTAATATTACGAATTAATTAACGGATTACAAGTGTAATACACAGTTTTGCAAATAAAATAAAAATCTGCAAACATAATACATAATATTACAAATTAATTTACGGGTTACAAGTGTAATATACAGTTTTGCAAGTCGAATAAAAATCTGCCAAAATAACATACAACATCACAAATTAATTTACGCATTACAAATCGAATATATAGATTTCTGAATCAAATTAAAAATTACAATACAAATCAAAATCAAATCGAGCATCCAATAAAAAATCCCCAAAATTTCACAATCATCGCTTAAAAAAAAAAATCCTGCACATTCGTTTCGAGTGTTCGAGTTCATCGATGCTGTCTGTAATGATTGCCTCACAAAATTATAAATCAAGATCATCTTTGCAAGGTCATCGGATCAAATTGAAGGCAATTATCTTGATGGGTATTCCCGAAGGAGAGCGAATGAGTAGCAAAAAGGAAGCGATCAAGCGTAAAGATAGAATAATGGGAAAGTCGTCAGAGAGCGTCAATGGTTGGACGTGGTTGGTTCCAGTGGTCAGATACCAAACTGGACCGCATCACGAAGTATCAGACTCAAAAGAGCGATAGGTCACATTGTATACACGCAGGTTCACTGAATTTTTCATCCCCCTCCGCATTGAATAATGAATTAAATGGTCCAGGGGATGGGTCAGGGGATGAGTCCTCGACGCGGGTGGTAAAACGACGTAGAAAGGTCCTCGGGTGTGTGTTATAAGTCCTGGACGAATCGGACAGGGAATAGGGGGGGGGGGGGTTCCCGCAGGGTCCAAGTCCCAACGGTTGTTAGGAGGCTTGACCAGAAGGGTAGTTCACGAATTCTCACTGATGGTCACTCACGCGACCATCCGCTTCACTTCTGCAGGCCATAATCTCATGACAGGACCTTTTGGACTGCGTTTGGTCGCAGTTTGATTCAGGACAGCAGAAAGAAAACCTAGACACCTTGATCGAAGATCCAAGGTCCAACGTTGGGGTTGGAGGACATGTAAGTCTGGGAGTTGCTTTCCCGGTGCCTATTCCGGAGGAAAGGGCGAGAGGACAAGGTGATAATTTGATAAGACATCGGAAGGGAGAGGAAGAAAGCGAGGAAGCGTTGCCATGGAGACAGGAGATACAATACCCATCGCTTTGGAACAGAACCCTCTCCAAAATCTCCGGGACTTTCAACCCCTCACTCTTTCCCTCACCAGAAAAAGATCCCTTTCCTTTCTCCGAGTCAGAGTTGGTAGTCAGAGAGTTCGGGGTGGAGGAAGAGCGATGTCACTTTTCCTCGCACAGGATCCTCTTCCTCTTCTGGAGACCAACCCTGCTCCATCAACCTGGGACAACCCCGGGTGTCAAGTGTCCCACCCAGCTGCTCTCTTTCCTCGCTGTATTCTTCTCCATTTTTTTGTCTTCACCCCGAACACGAAAGACAAACACCGGGTCACGTGACACGCTCTTCTTCATTCCTCCCGCTGTAAGGGTTGTTCCTACGACATATTTTAAGGGGTTGCAGGTCTGAAATCCAAATCAGTGCTGAATTTTGGAAATCCCTTTTAGAAATAGTTATCGATAGATTTTGATCAATCAATCATTTTTTTAATTATATTGGGGTTGTTTGATCACAAACTTCAGTGAGGAACCTTTTTCTAGCATTCTGTTGTCTAGCGAGCAACACTCCTCTCTTGGACAAGAAGGGAGCAAATTTGCGAGAGCTCTCTCTCTCTCTCTCTCTCTCTCTCCCTCTCTCTCCCTCTCTCTCCCTCTCTCTCTCTCTCTCTCTCTCTCTCTCTCTTTCTGTCGGTGCTTTCTGTGCGCCAGGGACTTTCAGTGCGATTTTCTAATGATAATCAGACTGTGCTTTTGCTAGTGAAAGAGGCTCTGCTGTATTTTGTCCTCGGCAGTGAACGAGAGAGAGAGAGAGAGAGAGAGAGAGAGAGAGAGAGAGCGAGAGAGGGCGCACAGGCCATGTGCAGCGTCGAGGGTGCGGCACAGGAGAACGGATTCCCCGGGGAACGGCGTGTGGCGTAACGTAAAATCATTATTAGGTGGGTAGGTGGGTTTTGCCCCTTCGGTGAACACCGACCAAGCCAAGGGTGCGAGTTCATTCTCTCTCTCTCTCTCTCGCTCTCTTTCTCTCTGTTACAGTTGCTCACGAATAAGAGCTCCGCAAATATTGTTCGTGCACCATCGTTTGTTATATACATACATATATATATATATGGGGCATTCCATACTAAAAGAACCAATCCGTAACCCCGACGATTTTTGATCTTGTTGAAAATTTTCTATTCTTTTGTACGCACTGAAAGCAGTCTGTCAGAATTTTTTTAGATTTTTGTCTCAATCGTTCTAGCCACAATAAATTTTTCAAAATTTTACACAATTTTTTTTTCATGCTCGTAACTTTTTAAAAAACGGAGATATCAGAATAAGATGTGAGAAATTTTTTTATCGTCTTGAGTTGTAGTTTTGTAAAAAAAAACATAACAAAAATATTGAAATTAATATTCATATGTTTTTTTTTAGTTTTTAACCGATTTTTTTTTAGCTTGCGGCATTTTTATTTTTTTGAGAAAATTCACCACTTTTTGAGAGATATTTTTACGAGTATTCAAAGATTTGCAGATTGTGATATTTATAATGTGTCTATAATTTTTTGTCTATTTCTGAAATTACATTTTGGGGAATTTTTAAATATCAGATACAGCGAAATTTTTTAATTTTGAGAAAACAAAAGTTTATATTGATTCTAAACTCTTGACGATTTTTTTAGGGCGTGTTATATCGAGATTTTCGTAAGCTCTTTCTTCTTAAAGAGCTATTTTTTAATTTTTTTTAATTGTTAAATTTCTTAATTTTATTTTTTATTTTTGTTAAATTTTTTTTTCTAATTCAACATTTTTTAAAAATTCATTTCATTCATTACTATTTGTTTATTAAAAAACGCTTTTTTTGAAAAATCAAATATCAAAGGTCACGAGCTGCGGTAATAAAGAAAAAACTCACAAGTCTCGGCAGGTGGAAGTTTTTTTTTAATGAAAAAATTACAAAAATTCTGGATTAGAAGTTGCAATCGGAAGTTTCGGAAGCTCTTTCTTCTTTTAGATGAATTTTTGAATTTTTTGAATTTTTTCCATTTCTTACTTTTATTTTTTATTAATGTTACATTTTTTTTTAAATTTAAAGACCTTTTAAATTTATTTAATTCTCCACTATTTGGTTATTAAAAAACGCTTTTTTTTAAAAATCAAATATCAAAAATCACGGGCTGCAGTAATAAAGAAAAAAATTCAATGGAATATTTTTTACGAGAACAAAATGACACAACTCTCGATTAGAAGGTACAATCGCAGGAAATCGTATTTTTGTCAAAACCACCCCAAAACATAGAGAAGGATGGGGCAGGACGAGGTTTTATTTTATTTTAATTTTTATAAAATTTTAATTTTAAATTTAATTCAGTCTTAAAATTTTTGTTTTTTTTTTATCTTGAAAAATTGTTTTCAACATTAAAAATGTTTTTCTTCTCGATGGTCCATTATGCCCCAAGTATCGTGGATTGGCCTAATAGTCAATACATTTTTTTGATAATTTGACAGATTACAAAAAAAAAAATTTCTTACCGAATTTTTTAGGGGGGCCGTCTTGCCCCACCTTCCCCTAAACTCCAACTTTTTCGTGTCAATTTCCACCCTGAAATTTCGATTGAATTGAAAATTTTCGATCATGCCAATTGGATTAAAGCCGTACACGGATTATTATACGCGTATCATGTTTCTTAAATCACGTTCAGGGGACGAACAATGCGGATACACCAGCCCAAAATCATCCCCTATGAGTGAGGCGTCATTGCGTAGAAAAATTGTGGACACACGACGATGGTGCGCCCCTGAAAAAAAGGGCAGAGATCGTCGAGTGATTGATACAAGCGAAACGCCGTATGTCAAAATGAAAATAACCGCGCGGCTTCGCATGATTTCATCCCCCGTTCATCGGGGGATGAAATCATTGAGACAACACTCGAGACAACAGGGTGAGACTCTTTCGGGCACTTTTCGGGCTCCCGCACTCGAACCGGTTAAAGCTCTTCGATAATATTTTTCTTTATCAGGATAATTGACGAAATTGCGGATATTCGAGCAACCCCTTGACCTCCCACCCCCGAAAATTTCACCCTTCGATCGGTGGCACCATTCGGCTTTGTTATTGGTCAAAGCAAAATGGTACACAGCGTCGAGGACACGAGGAGGTCGTTTTCGAGGCGACAAAACGCACCTCAACTCCGGCATCGAAGCTGCGGAGGGTGGCAGAGCGAAAACCCACCCCTGTTTTCATAATAAACACAACCTGTTCCATTCGTCGACAGTGACAAAAGTAGTCGAAAGTTTTTGCGCCGTTGAAAATCGATGATAACAAAATGTTTGCAACTTGTCATCAAAGAAAACAGTCCTGAAATACTCTTCTCTCTCACTTGGAGTTCACTTTTGATCGAGGTCTGTCCTCTAGGTTTTTTTGTAATTTTAATTGTAATTCTATTTCAAATTTAATTCAGCCTTAAAAAGCTTAAGATCAATTTTCGTATTGATTTCTCCCAATACATAAAATATCTTCAAATTTTAATTCGAAGAACAAGGTTTCCTCTATGGAAACCTTGTTTTCATCGAATGACAATTTTTTGGTGACTTTAATGCCCGCATGATAATAATGGTCCGAAAAGTGAAGAGTGAAAAATCGTGTCAAGAGGAAATTTATTAACACAGCTGCTTGATTTATTTCAATTTCAATAAGATCGGTGCATTAGTTTTTGAGAAATCGTGTCCAACGACTTCAAAAGTAGTGTTTTTGGAAAAAAGAGACAATAGAAGCAATTTCCAGAGGCTCTTTCTCTCCTAGACTTTTACTCCCATTGACTTGGATCCTCCGGAAAATATTCTAGACAATTGTTAGATGAAACAAATTTAGAAAAATTGATTTTTGAAAATTTTCCAATTCATATGACCCCTTCACTGGGATACATTTCTGCGGCAGGATAAATTTATGATCTGGTCCGTGATCACTGAATTATTCGTCAGTGGAGTCACGAACTCCGTGAGTGGTTAGAGCCATCATCCTTGCGCCAAAAGGACACCAAGACCATCACTACTGGAGTTACCTCCAGGTGCTCTGCCTCTGCCCTCCCACTCCGCCATTTTCCCTCCCTCTCTCTCTCTCTCTCTCTCTCTCTCTCTCTTTGTATGTGTGTGGGTCCCGGGGCTATTAGAGGTTTCCGGCTGACTTCACGTCGCCCCGCGTGCACAGAGTAAGCAACGTAACGTGGCCTGCCGCAACATCCCTCTAAGCTGTTTAAACTTCGGGTCTGGGGAACACAACCCTACATCCTCGGCACAGTGTCTACACATGGAACACTGTACGCGATTTCGTTGTGCAGCTCTTTACGCCTCGTTAACCATGTGTCCCCCATTGCCTGACCCAAGATTTAGCTCTGTGTACTCGAAAAACCTCCGACAAATCGATTCAACCCTTATTCGTTGGATGTTCATGGAATGGGGAGGAACAGGGTACACTAAAATTCAAAAAGAAGCTATTTCCAAGCACTAACCCTTATTCGTTGGATCTTCATCGAATGGGGAGGCACTGGGTGCAGTAGAATTGAAGAAGAAGCTACTTCCGAGCACTAACCCTTATTCGTTGGATCTTCATCGAATGGGAAGGCACAAGGTGCAGTAAAATTGAAAAGGAAGCTATTTCCGAGCACTAACCCTTATTCGTTGGATCTTCATCGAATGGGAAGGCATAGGGTGCACTAAAATTGAAAAGGAAGCTATTTTCAAGCACTAACCCTTATTCGTTGGGTCTTCATTGAATGGGGTAACACGAGTTGTAGTAAAAGTGAAAAAGAAGCTATTTCCAAGCACTAACTCTTATTCGTTGGGTCAGCATCAAATGGGGAGGCACAGGGTGCAGTAAAATTGAAAAGAAAGCTATTTCTGAGCACTAACCCTTATTCGTTGGATCTTCATCGAGGGCTATGCCTTCCCATGCAATAAAATTGAAAGGGAAGCTATTCCTGAGCATTATCTGTGTCTGCATATCGAATATCAAATTGCAAGGACACTTTTTGCCCCGAGTTGGCTCAGGGGTGAGGAATCCTCGAGGTAAAAGTGCAAATGAAACGATACCATCGTGTATATCCTGAGAACAAGACGCCAGTACGGATAGAGTCCCATTTAATGTCACGCCATGTTCCTCCGTGATAGCTGAAACCATCAGAAGCTCCGTACATATTCCTTGGGCGCGTTAACCATGCAAATTTCATCGCACTGTATATAAACACACCCCCGTGGAACGTTAGACGAAGTAGAAGAGGTTCTGTCTCTCTTTCCCCGTCGTCAAATGGCGCTTCCTTCTGGTACACGAGTGAAAGGTTCCTCGTTTGGTCTATGATTAAATTTCCCCGAGCATATCGACATGCCATGAACGCGTCATCCCTCAAGCTCTTCTCGTATATCTTCACGTCACACTAGTACACATATTGCATTCAGTCCCCAAAAATCCGACCCCGCTATTCCATACACACATAAAGATATATGAAGTACATGTATATCTTCTTTGTCGATTTGTTCGTGAAACGTTAGACGCCCACTTGCGTAAGGGATGGTACTTATGGTCCTCGGTCAGCGGAGATCGGATTTGTCACGATTCCTAAATGTGATCGACGCCGTAATAATTTAATAGCTATCCATTCTGGACTGAGATCGTCGCGAGGGGATGAAACACACGAGAGATTGCTCCGGAGTTCGTAGACGCTTTTCCCCGAGGTGTATGCACGTATAAAAAGGGAGTAAGGGTGGAGAAGAGAGAGAGAGAGAGGGTGGTTACAGTAAGGAGCTAACCGACTTATCCCAGAGTAGGTATCCTATTACTTCGGCTTCCTTCTCTCGTGGCTCTTAGTTTCGCCCATCCAACGGCTAACCCAGAAAATCATAATCATCCCCATTGTGTCACCCGGAACTTGTCACTCTACGAGCGACATCTGTATCGTTGCGAAAACGATGTCGCACATTGAATTTTGCTTCAGACAGAATCCTTCAGTGTGTGTAGAAGTTTAACTCCAAAAATTCTGCTAAATAGAAATTTGGTGACCAAGCATCCTTGATGAGCTGTTTCTTTAGTTTTTCTATGAAGGGTAGTTTAATGGCTTCCTTATGAAAGAACCTTAGGATATGATTGAAAGAAACTACCAACTACCAACATACAAACATTGAATCTGTCGTTGTCAGAAACTGTAGCTGGGCGGAAAACACATTTTCCCAAAGAAAAGTCTGTAGAAGTGGTCAAAGAGGGTGCTAGACTCTGAATAGGCCACTGGCTCAATTAGCATAATTCCAAGGTTTCAGGCTAGAAATTCGGATACAGTGGATCGATGTAGTATCAGTTCAGCGCAAAATATCAGCTTGAACGAGGGAGGGGTAGTTCGCGCGCGGGAGGGTTGAGGATCGGGATCCTGGACTGGACTTTCTACCTCTAGTATACCGCAAATTCCCCAGACTCCAGAAGCTCGTTTCCGCAGTTCGTCGATCGTTGTCCGCACTCCTAAACCCCGTAGGCAGCAACAGCGGAACGACGTTGTGGATTTTGCGCTAACTTCGGACAAAGCCGATGATACACGTTCAGATAATGAGTGTTCGGCTACCGATCATCGGCTGAGTACAAGCCAACGAACCCACCTAAAACCACCACCCCAAAGTTTTGGCTCGATCGTTTCTAGTCCTGGAAATAGAGCCACTCCTGGTGCATGTCCTGCCATCGATGGAGCCCTGGGTCCATCGAATCTAACTAAAACCACCACCCCAAAGTTTTGGCTCCGAGGTTTCTAGTCCTGGAAATGGAGCCACTCCTGGTGCATGTCCTGCCATCGATGGAGCCCTGGATCCATCGAACCTAACTAAAGCCACCACTCCAAAGTTTTGGCTCGGAGGTTCCTAGTTCTGGAAATGGAGCCTCTTCTAGTGCATATCCTGCAATCGATGGCGTCCTGGGTCCATCGATTGTCAGACGCACACGGAATCATTTTTCCGCGTTGTACACACGACATCATGTAGAGGGATGATGAGAAACGTTGTCCCATATACATGGTCAACTGCTGCAGCTAACATCGAAACGCGACAATATTATCCTTGATGACTGGCTTGAATCCAACACGAAAGCGTCGTTGTATCATCGCTGAAAATAGGGGGTTGTTGGTGGCGTTACGTGGGCTCATCTACAGTTATACAAGGGGTGGAATATTGTAACGGACGGCAAAGTCCCCCGAGCAAGTGAGTTTCGTCGGTGCAACGAACACCAGAGAGAGTGGGCTTGGCCCGTTCGTGTACCGGAAATAGTAAATACAGATCGGGGCGAAGCGATATGTCGAGGGATGGGAATCGGGTCCTCGGAGACTCGTGCGAATAACAAGCTCGCTGACAGGTCATATCCAGCCGGATGTAACACTCTGTTGCAATGAGTTAATACGCGAATACATCATCACAATGTGTAGCTTCGATTGTGTGAAATACATCCGGACGAGTATAAAATGGGGTAACCAGAACTGGACTACCCAATGGTAGGATTGGGGATCTAGGATTGGGGATGTATCCATGGGCTTTGAAATTTTGTTTCCACCTGGGATAGACAAAAATTTTCCTCCAGCGGGACATATTGTACATCGTGTAAGCACGTTAACTCAACCATCCGCTGACGAGGCAGCTTCGGGCCTAAGTCCCTCCTAGCCTCCCTTCCCTCTGGCCTGATTGATATCCTTCCTTGATCCTGGCACGAAGGTTTCCAAGACGGAAGAGCAAAATCCAGGCTGTCCGCGACGTGAAATATGAGATACGTTATTGTGTACTCGATTCCTCACAATTTCATCTCTCCCTTCCTGCGGTTCCCGTCTCGTCTCATGCGCAATCTTGCTCTGTTCAACGAACGGACCGAAGCGCCAACAATTTTTCCGCTTCCTCTCGCTTTCAATCTTGCGCCTCTGCCTCCTTCTCAGCTGTCTCTTCTTTTATTTTCTGCTCTCGGTTTTCTGGGATGAAGCTTCGGTCTCAGCCAGTCCCATGGGAATTTGGATTGGAGGGCCGTGTGCTGCTGTGACCCCCTTCCCGGAGTAAAGGGAAGGCCGACGTTGGGAAACGTGGTCGATGGAGAGACGAGAGGAAATCAATGCCTCGAGGCGCAGCGTAGAGAGATGCCCGAGTCCGGTTTCCTCTCGTTTCCATCGTGAAGAAAAAGAAAAACCCTCACTGCCTCGTCGGTTACTCACCCAACTGGGGGAGACCTTTGAGTGCGGAGTCCCGAGTAGAAACAGCCAGCCTTTCGCCTCATCCTCCTGCCTCTCGTCCGCTATTGGCAAGTTTCGCTCTCGACGTTTTCCCTCGATACAAGCGTCTTTCTCCTCCTCTTCCTCAACCCTCAAGAAAAACCCTCAGGACTCTTGCGGATTCAACGATTCAACGTCGATCAAACGTTGTGCCGGAGCATCGGACGCGATTCGCAAAATCCTGCCTGGATAAACTACCCACGATTTCTCTCTGCAACCATCGCCTCCTTTTATCTGGAAGATCATGACAATAGACATGAGAATTTTTTGGGAGATCATAAAATTAATTCTACGTTCATTGATAAACCTTCTGGCAAATTATCGTAATTGGCTTTTGGTCTTGGAAGTACATTATTAAACTCTGAATCGCATCAGACTTGGTAATTGATGACAAGAATCGTCGTAAGTAATTCAGCGCTCACTGGTAGACATTAATCCTCGTGTAATCACGGGTTGATGAGGATTACAAAATTTCGTCCCTGAAGAATCGTTTAATCGTTGACGTCTTGCCGAGAGGGGTCTCATACATCTACAGGGTGTCTCAAAAGTAACGGAACGGCTAAATATTTCCTTAGCCAAGATATTTTTCAAAATTTTGACCTTGACGATCTTCAAGGTTCTTTCAAGGTCGACTTTTGTTTTTCAAAAGGAAACCCCCTTTTTTGAAATGGGCGAGCGACAGAGCGAAACATTTTATGTTTAAATGTGTACTTAGTTCATAGGTACATTTGACCTTGAAGGTCCTCTGAAGTCAATTAAACTTAAACAAGGTGTGAATACTTGCCTCTGGAAATGGCAGCTTTTCGAATTCTTTCGTAACAGGCAAAGTTACTAATTTTAACTAGGCGCATTTAATAGTGACCTTGACGATGACTTTCAACGTGATTTCAAGGTCAACTTTTTTACAATTGGAAACTTGTATTTTTTAGTTCTGAAATCAATAGACCAAATAGTTATACATTAACATTAAAAGATTCGGACAAGATCAATGAAGTTTTTCGGAATGATTTAAGAACTCAAATATACAGGTTCCCATTAAAAATAAAAAAGTTAACGGTGAAATCACCTTGAAGGTCATCGCCAAGGTTACTAGTAAATGCACCTCGGTGAAGTTAATAACTTTGCTTGTTACAAGCGAATTCAAAAAGCTTCTATTCCCAGAGGTTTGCATATCTTGTTTAAATTAATTGATCTCAGAGGGCCTTCAAGGTCAAAATGTACCTATGTCCTAAGTACATCTTTCAACGTAAATTTTTTCGCTCTATCAATTGCTGATGTCAAAAAAGGGCTTACTATTCGAAAAAAAGTTGACCTTGAAATAATGTCGAAGGTAATCGTCAAGGTCGAAATTATGCTCACCATTGAATTCGTCGTTAAAAGTGAATACAAGAATGACCTTGATTTTTTCGAGAAACATCTCAGCTGAGGAAATATTCAGCCGTCCCGTTACTCTTGAGACACCCTGTATATAACCAAGAAGAGGTTAAATTTTGCCCCTTAATTTACGGAGTTTTCGGTGAAATATAAAAGGGAGGGCGCTGATGACAAGATGAGCGGAGTTTCACAGTCACCGGGAGTCGTTTGGAAAAGCGATCAAAATGCGATCTTCGTTTTCTTTTTCCCTCCCGTCTTCGTCCTCCACTTTTTGTTCAACATTTCGCTGCCCACTGCGAGAGAAAAGATGAGGATACTTCGCGTTGATCCGCCGCGAGGAACTGTAGAGTTGCTCGAGTTTAGGCAAAAGGACACGAGAATGGGGTGAGATATTCCACGAGTGAATCGCGAGGGGGTGAAATGGGACGAGGAAGTTCAGCCATGAAGCGAGCGAGGCAAGGGAAGAGGGACAAGGTTCGGTTCCTTCGGGGAAGATAAAGCCAGAGAGAGAGAGAGAGGAAGCACCAAGAAGCGAGGAACCCTCAAGATTTCCCGGAGTTTAATATAGTTTTAGGGGCGGCGGCCCTGACAGCTTCAGGGGGTGTAATGGCGTCTTAAGTCTCAGTGGTTCTCAAGGTCCTCGCCCACTCGTTCCTCCTCGTGTCATCAACCATACAGACCATTTTAATCCCACCATCAGTTCCTCCTGGACCAAAGTTTCTAATTCGAACAGCCCAATTCTGTCTCAAATGGTATCAGAGGAAGAAACATCCCCCAACTGAATGGCGCCAGTGGTTATCAATGACTAATCTGGATGCCCAAACTTCGTCAGCATCCAGAAGACAGCATCCATTTACCAGCGGGGTATAAAATGCATGGAGATAATTCTTCGCCGTGTAAATCATTTTTTGTGCCCAGTGGAAAACGACATTGCGCTGTCGTCCTCTCGGCACATGTTCATCCATGGATATATAATGTTCCTCCAGTCGAGAGCAGGGAGAAGCTCACCATTTCTGTATACATGTATATGCACTAGCTCCGAGAGTACGTGCACGGAATAGTTATGCGGGAAAAGCCCGTGGATAGGAGGAAGAGATAGAGGAAAGAAGAGAACTGGGTGCAAGGGAGAGCATCAGCTGAGGCAGAAACCGGAGGACCGAGGGGATAAAGACGATAGGGCAACCTCGGTGCGAGCTTCGGACGGTTCTTGATTTTTACGAGCCCGTAAATTCCTGAGAGCTTCTTGCGAGCTTGAACACAGCCAAAAGCACGCCCACACGCACAGACTCACGGATTCACGAGCACTCGCGCCCTCATCGTCTCACGTAGAAATGATTTTCCTCGGCGAGAGGTTTGGTCCCTGCTTTTCTCTGCTACATCTCTTTTTTTCCTTCACTCGCCAACAAACTGAGCGCTTGCGCCTGGGATTTTGCTCTTGTGAATTCACCCAGATGTATCGGGATCCCAGCTGGGTAATGGTAATCCGATATTGGGGGGGGGGGGGGGGGGGGGGGTGAAATCTTCATATCGTGTACCAGACATTTCCAGGAAGATTTGACAGTCTCTGATCTTCAATTTCTTCGGTTTTTGCAATGGAAGTGCCTTTTGGTGGAGAAAATTGTTCTCTATTTTCTACACCTATTTCTCTACCTTTTTCTCGACCTATCTAGCAGCTTATAAATTGATTGGGCCAGGATTTGACTCCAGGATATTTGTTTCTGAAATGGTTTGTTGGAGATGTCCTTCAGGTACAGAAAGATCCTCAAATTTTTGCAGATTTGTGTCGACCCACCTAACAGCTAACAACATTCATTCCAAAGTAATTGGGTCAAGGTTTGCATCCAGGATTTTGATTCTAAAATGCTTTGCAGGACATGTTCTTTGGGCTCAAAAGAATCCTTAATTTTTTGGAAATTCTTCTACAGCTGATAATTGGGATTCTAAATAAAATAAGGAAGGCGTCTAGGGATTTTGATTCTAACATGTTTTGTGGGAAATGTTCTTCAGGTACAGAAAGATTCTCAAATTTTTGCAGATTTTTGTCGAGCCACTTAACAGCTAATGAAATTCATTCGAAAGTAATTGGGTCAAGGTTTGCATCCAGGATTTTGATTCTAAAATGCTTTGCAGGAAATGTTCTTTAGGTTCATAAGAACCCTTAATTTTTGGAGATTTTTCTACAGCTAATAATTTGGATTCCAAGTCCACTTAATAGCTAATAAAGTTAAGTGTATCCACTTAATAGCTAATAAAGTTCATTCCAAAGTAATTGGCTCAAGATTTGTCTCCAGGATTTCGATTCTAATCTTCTAACTTCTTCTAGATTCTTGTACACCTAAAATACTTCGCAGGAAATATCCTTTAGGTTCCTACAGTCAATAATTTGGATCCAAGTAAAACAAGAAAGACTTTGGGTCCAAGGATTTTGATTCTAAGAAGCTTCTAGCTTTCCAGCCCAATCTTCCGGCCAATAAAATCAATAAAATAGTAAACCAATTCATATAAAAAATGGAACTGATCCCTTAGTCCAGAAGAAAATACCAGATCAAATAAAAACCAACATCACTCCAAAAGGGGATGCTCTCTAAAATTAGATGCAGCAAGTTCAAGTTCTCACACGGGTTTTCGATTCAGGATTATAAATTACCTGTCCGAAGAATTACTTCCCTGGTATGAAAAACCAAACCAAGCGAGAGGGAGATACAGAGGGGGAAGCTCGTACAGGGTTTGTAAAAAAAGGGTGCTTTTGGTTGGCAAAAATCGGTACAGGGTGCGGTATGTTGCACAGGGTGGTTCGCCATTGGCCATGTGTCGGTGTATAACCTCCGCGAGATTGAAGGTTCGGTTAACGAGTTGTTTATGGATCCGCCCGGAGCTCTCTCACGTTGTCGTTGATGGTCCCTCCTGCGTCAGGACCTCCGGTACCATCTGTATACCCACTCGTGTGTCCTTGTGCGTATCCTGCAGCGGACACAATAAAACGTGGACCGATCGAGAGGAAGAGGACGCGATATACCATCCAGAGTCCATTAAAACAGGGCACCGCTTGCAGGCAATTCTTCGCATAGCAAAATCCCTCCCTCTCTTCATCCCCTCACTTTTTCGCTGCCCCCAACCCCCAATTGCTCTCCAACGGTTGGGGGTGGCTGCTGGAGCTATATTTTCATCCTGTCGTTGCCGTATTTTCGAGCATTCCACCCTGGAAACCACCCCTTGGACAAGTGCACACTGGGGGTAGTTTTGCTGGATCCGGTTTGCCAACAGGGGTGAGAAAGAGAGGGTGAGAGAGAAGTTGCCGAACTGCCGGGTTATATCCGCGGTCGTCATGGAGACGCGGGGGTTGGAGCCGCCCCCGGCCACCAATCAGAGCTCTTTGGCCGGGATGAGAGAAACGAGACTGCAACCCCATTCTCTCTCTCTCTCTCCAACCCTCCATTCCGCCCCCGCTTTCGTTTTGCACCCCTAGTTGTTCTCATCTTCATCCCTCTCCCTCTTCATCCCTCTCTCGCTCTCTCCTTCGTTCTCTCTTCCAACGATTTTGCGGAAACCACCCCCCACCCCACCACCCCCCACCAACGAAAAACGACCATCCCTCTGAAGCCCTGTTTCCGAGCAACCCTCCCGCGCTCACCCCTTACTGAGATTCTCGCTTGGGAGAAAATCTTGACCGGGCGTGCCCCGCATCCTCGATACCACCACCACCATCGACGCCACCACCGCCACCACCGGCGCCATCCCCTATTTCTCATCACATTATATGTATATATATATATATATATACACTCCCGCTCAAAAGTTTCGAAACTAACAAAAAAATGTCAGGAAAATTCTGAAATAATTCGAGACAATTATTTGTATACACACGCTACTTTTTTCATACCTGAAAATTTCTCTTAAACTCAATAGTTTTTGAGTTACGTTGCATCTTTCAAAATTTGTCTTTTTTAGCCAAAAGTACAATAACTTTGCGAGAAAAAATCGTACGAAAATTTTTTTAGAAAAAAAATGGAGCATCTGCTAACCCTTTCAAATGTACCGTAGATAAAAAAGACAACAAAAAATATCCTCAAGGTGTGCGCCCAATTCGCGGATCGAAAAAAATCGTAAAAAATATTTAAAAAAAAAGCAAAATGATGCTGAATTCCTTCCCGTGAAAAGACTTTTTTTTAAATTCGATTATCTTTTTTTTTGACGGAGTTATGCAACTTCTAGTGCGGCAAGAAATGTTGACTGGTGTTTCCAAACTTTTGAGCGGGAATGTACATCGAGCTCCTCTAGGGCTGGGATTCGATGAAGTACCGGGATTCCCCGGCAGCGCCGGGCACGAGACTCTTTCGAATTAACTTCAACCCTCTCCAACAAGATCTCTCCCTTTCTATCTTTCCATATCCGTTCTCCTTCGCTCCCTCTTTCTCTATTTCTTCAAGAATCTCGATACTCGATATTTCGCGAAGTAGAACGCGGATTTACAGCATCCGAGCGATATACCGAGAGGTGGAAAATCGAAGCGAGGGCAGAGAAAACGTGCGGGATTTGAAAAATTTACGAACCGTCCGTCCGATGTGCTTTTCCCCGAGAAAATTCACGATCAGCGTAATATTGAAACGACAAAATTTATACTCGATCATCGATCAATCAGATTCCATGTTGAAATATACTGCACATGTTTTATTTATTTTATTATTTATTTTATATTTATTTTATGATTTTCTATTTTTAAGATGGCGTTTGTTTTGGTGTTTAGGGGATGAACACGATGGAAAATGTTGTTAATGGAATTTAGCATTGATAAGATAGAATTATAATTTAAGTTCAAGCTCAACATGGATCGTAAGATCAAACTTCAAACGAGTTTAAGTTTGAACTTAAGATCGATCCAAAGTCCGCTCTAAAGTTTGAATTTAAGTATGAACTTGTAATGACACTTAAGTTCAAACTTAAGTTGGAACTAATAATGATACTTAAGTTCAAACTTAAGGATGAACTTATAATGACACTCAAGTTCAAAATTAAGTATGAACTTACAATGACACTCAAACTTAAGTACGAACTTATGATGACACTCAAGTTCAAACTTGAGATTAATCTTAAATTGGAACTTAAGTTCGATATTAAGTTCCAACTTGAGTTCATTGGAAAGTTGTAAAGAGATCTATTTAGTTGGCACTTTTACTAAAATATTCCTTAAATGTTAAAAAATATTTATTTAATTTATTAACTGTTAAGAAATAATTCATTTCGTCATATTCAAATTTACATTTGTTAACAGTTAACAAATCCTGGTACATTGTTTTCTCAGTGCGCAAAGGCCCGAATTTTAAGATATTAATATCTATCTTAAGATCGATCTTAAGATCAAACCTTTCATTGAACTCTAACTGGAACTTGAGATCGAACTTAAGTTCCAGTTTAACATTGAATGTTAAGTTTGAACTTAAGTGTCATTACAAGTTCGTACTTAAGTTGAAACGTTAGTGCGAACTTCATATCGATCTCAAGTTCAAACTTAAATACGATTTGAAGTTTGAACTTAAGATCCATCTTGAGCTTGAACTTAAGTTCGATCGAATTTAATTATTTTGACAACTACTGTCGATAAAAAACGGTCGAGAGAGGCGATGAAAGAAGCTTGATCGAACTTAAGTCCGAGGTCAAGATAGATTTTAAGATCAAACCTCAAACCAAGTTTAAGTTTGAACTAAAGTTCGATTTGAAGTTCGCACTGAAGCTTGACCTTGAGATCGATCTGAAGTTCGCACTAAAGTTTGAACTTAAGTATGAACTTGTAATGACACTTAAGTTCAAACTTAAGATTTATCTTAAATTGGAACTTGAGTTCGATTTCAAGTTCCAGCTTGAGTTCAATGGAAAGTTTGATCTTAAAATTCGGGACAAAGATGGTCAAGGAGGTCCTCATAAAGGAGGTAGAAAAAAATGAGGAAGCTTCCTGCAAATTTTCAATTTGCATGATTCTTTCTACTGCCGGCAATGTTGAATGATTAATTGCAATGTTTTTTTTTTTTTTTTTTTTTTTTACAGGTGAAAAACCACACAAATGTCAGGTTTGCGGCAAGGCATTCTCGCAGAGCAGCAATCTGATAACGCATTCGAGAAAGCACACGGGTTTCAAGCCATTCGCTTGCGATCTTTGCGGTCGAGCATTTCAGCGTAAGGTCGATCTTCGAAGGCATCGTGAGACTCAGCACGCCGAGATCGGAACTGGAGGAGGTGGTCATCGTAATTCGATCGGTACGATCACGCCGAGCAATCTTACGACGACGAATTCAGCGATTCTTCAGTAATTAAATTGTGATTTAAATTGAGCGCGATCGCATTGCGATTCAATGTTTTGTTTCTCAAGGGAAAGCAAAAACCAAAGATTAAAAAAAAGAAAAATGAATAAATGTAACGAAAAGCTGATCGGAACGATGAATTGAAAATTGAAATTGGTCGAGGAAAAAAGAAGGAAAAATTCGAACGTTTGACATTCTTTGGGCCAAATTTTAAGATCAAACTTGAGATCGAACTTAAGTTCCGATTTGAGATGAATCTTAAGTTTGAACTTGAGTGTCATTATGAGTTCATACTTAAGTGCGAACTCGCACTAATGTTTGAACTTGAGTTTAAGTAAGAACTTGAGTTAACGTAAGTACGGAACGATCTTAAGTTCAAACTTAAACTTTGTTCGAAGTTTGAACTTAAGATCCATCTTGAGTTTGAACTTAAGTTCGAACGAACCTAAGATCCATCTTGAGCTTGAATTTAAGTTCGAACGAACTTAATTATTTTGACAACTAATGCCAAAAAACACGGTCGAGGGAGGCGATGAGAGAACTTTCATCGAACTTTCATCGTTCAAGCTCAAGATGGATCTTAAGATCAAACTTCATATAAAGTTTAAGTTTGAACTTAAAATCGATCTGAAGTTCGCACTAAAGTTTGAACTTATAATGATACTTAAGTTTGCACTAAAGTTTGAACTTATAATGATACTTAAGTTCGCACTAAAGTTTTAACTTATAATGACACTTAAGTTCGCACTAAAGTTTTAACTTATAATGATACTTAAGTTCGCACTAAAGTTTGAGCTTATAATGATACTTAAGTTCAAACTTGAGATTGATCGTAAGTTTGATCTTAAGATCTGAAAAATTTGGGCCTTCGAAGGAAAAAAAGCCTCGGTTTTTCACGATTTTTGCCAACTATTTGTTTTTCCTGCAAATTTGAGTCTGTTTGTTTTTCATCGAATTTTCCTACGATCGGGTGATACGTGTATTTATCGATTGACTGTTGTTAATTTTTATGTTTATCTCGCTCGTGCAATTTCCATACTTTCGAACAATCCACGCAGAAAGTATTTTAAAAAAATATTTTTTTTTTTTAAATCACATTTTCTCTGGTTCTGATTAAGAAGAGGAAAAATAGAAAAAATTGTCATTGAATATCATAGACAAGGTATTTATTTCCAGAGATTATGAGGTGAATGAGTAAAAATGGCGCTGTTTGTATATGGGCCATTCCATGTTAAATCGACCAACAGTTGGAATCGACCCCTTTAAATTTCCATGAAATTTGGTCAGAAGTTTTCTTTTACCATAAAACGAAGTTCTACCAAAGGAAAAAAATATAAAAATGTTGTTTCGCAAGTTATGCAAGATTAAAAATTTCACTATTATTTCAATTGGTCAAGTTTATTTTTTAAATATCTCGAAAATTATTATACTTACGAATAAATCGTTCCGGGTTCGTTTTAAAGAGTACAACGGGTTACGAAAAAAAAAATATTCCGAACAAAAATTTTGAAAAATGATGAATTTAGAGAATTTTGAATTTTTTAAATATATGAATTCTTGAATTTTGTTAAAAAATTTTTTTTTGTTTCCATCCAAGTTATGTACAGTTGAGCAATCATGTAATTTTGTAATTTTGAACAGTAAAAATCCATGTTTGCTCAACTTTACTTAACTTAGAGGGGAAAAAAAAAATTTTCTTACAAAAATTCAAAAATTCACATTTTTGAAAAAACAAAAAACGCAATTCTGAAAATGTCAGGATCTTTCAAGACCAGTACAAGGTATTACATAAAAAAAATTGAACCAAAAATTTAATGTTGATCGTCGTTTTTCACCATTTTTGAAAATTCAAAATTCTCAAAATTCATTATTTTTCAAAGATTTTTTTCGGAATATTTTTTTTCTTCGCAGCCTTAAGTAAACTCTTTAAGACGAACCGAGAACGATTTTTTTTCAACTATAATAGTTTTCGAGATATTGAAAAAATAAACTTGAAAAATTCAAAGAAATGGTAACATTTCCAATTTTGCATAAATCCGAATATTTTTTTTCTTTTGGTAGAACTTCGTTTTACGATAAAAGAAAACTTCTAACCAAATTTCATCTAAATTGAAGGGGGTTAATTCCAACTATTGTTCGATTTGACATGGAATGACCCATATTGAGAATTTTTCTTGTGCGTCGATCGTCGATTAATTATCATTTTTAAAAAATGATCATAAAGGGCATCTTTATTCAAAACGAAAAAAGAAAATACACTTGTAAATAATAGCACATTATTCTCCAATTATAGTCTAAGCTTACATTATACGTGTATAAATAATAAATTAAATTCCCCCGTACGAAGATAAAAAAAAATATATATATATATGAAAATATGATAGAAAGTGAGATGCAAGAGAGCGTGGGAATAAAGCAAAATCCAATGAAAAACCATAATCGACAAATTTTCCGAAGAAAAATATTATTGTTGCAATATTTCGATCTCTCTCCCACATTCTCTTTTAGTCTCGAATTTCTTATTGTTTCACCATTGATTATTATGTAATTATTGTAATTAGTCCTCGCTATTAATATTATTGTCATTATTAATTATTAACGAATAAACGCTGTTACCATTTGTAAAACTATTTGCCAAATTTTGTGTTTTTTTTTAGTTTTTCGATTTTTTTCCATAAGTGCTTTCAATGGAGAAATGAAAAAAGAGGCGAATAGCCGAAAAAAATATAGAGGAGGGTGGGGCAAGATGGCCCACCTAAAAAATTCCTTTAAAAAAAAGTTTGTTTCTTTGTCAAATTATCGAGAATTCATTTAACAAAAAATTTAAAAAAAATCTATACTTATACACTCACTTTTAAAAGCGTCACTTAAAGTTTAAAACTCAAAAAACGCATTTAAAAACACGTCGAATATTTTTGTTGTATTTTTTTCTGAAAAGGCCATAAAAACCAAAAATTAAAAAAAAAACTTTTAATTTGGACTATTATTAAAGAACTTATGACAAAAATACCGTAAAAAGAGCGGTTTTTTGGTCTTTTGAACGAGTAATAAAAAAAATCTCAAAATTTACCAGCAAGGGTCTTCTGATGGGTACTAAAAAATATAAAAAATTGGAGGACATAAAAAAAAAAGTTCCTTAAACTGTCCGATTTGGGATGGAATGCCCCATATATAAATATGGAGAATTCACATTCTCATTTCCTCGATCATTCGGGTTTTCACTGGCGCAGTTTTCTCCTGCCCACTCTGGTAATACATAATTTGCATGCACATAAATTTGCTTTTGCGACCCAAAAGAGGAAAACCCACCTCTCTCTCTTTCTCTCTCTCTCGCGGAAAATTTGCATCGCACATCCCAACAATTTTACATATATTTCCGCGGGACGAAAGAGAGAATGAAGCGAGATATATTTCTTTCCATATACCGCGAGCAATTGCAATTTAAAAAACCGCCGAGCTACTTCTTTTTTTTTTTTGACTCTCTGGGGAAAGAAGAAAAAAATTAAAAGGGAGACGAATTTGAAATGGAACAGCAGAATATTTGGAAGAAAAAGGTAAGTGAGAGGCAGATTTGGTGATAATTTAAATTAAAGGTACAATTAATTACTAGATCAAGTCTAATCAACCCTTAAATAGTAACGTGTTTTTCGGCACCTTTAAAAGGTAAGGTGGGTCATTCGTGCCCGGCGCTTTAAAAAGTGCTCTAAAGTGCTCGAAAAAATTCCGCAAAATTTATGAAATCTCATCAACTATCCTAGAACAAGGGCCAATCACTATATTGCTGATTCGATCATTTGTTTAAACAATATAATCATGTAAACAAAGGAGAACGTGAAGAATGCACCATTTTGTTAAAAAAATCATAACTTTGAATGTAATTGATATTTTTTTAAATTTCAAACGGGAAATTGAAGCTTAGAAATGGTACTTTGAGGAAAAAAATATTGAGATTCTGTATGATTAAAAGAAATGCTTAAGTTTGGTGCATGAAAATCGAGTTTTTTCGAAGTACATGAAGAGATCCACTTTCCAATAAAATAGACATTGTCTTATTTTTTACTCAATTTTATTAATCAGAGTGACATCAGTTATCAAAGTTCACTCAGGAATAAAAAGGAATATAAAAATTAAAAATGATTCACGTTAAAAAACTTTTGGGTAACTCTCAATCAATTTATAGTCGATGAACGTCAAGATTTGGAAAAAAAAATTCAGAAATGCAAATTTCCACTAAAATTTATGTTAAAAAACTTTCAGGTAAGTTTAATTCATCGATTCATAATAAAAAAACATCAATTCGTAATTTAAAAAAATCAGAATTTGGAAAAAAACAATTATACTTAACAATTAATTATCCTTGGTATAATCAAAGTTTTATTAATTACTAGATCAAATGAAATCGTGACCCTCGATTAAGCAGCAAAAAAAGGAATGTTAATGAACTTCAAAAGATTATTAACCCTTACTTGACACACTTCTGCAGAATAACGTACTTGAGAAACTGGGGTCGTTTGTACCCCAGCGATAAAAATTCTTATAAAAAATATACCATTTAATATTTTAACTTGAAAATTTTTTTAGAACTTCTCAAGAGGTTACTTCCCAAAGTCCTACAGAATTAATAGTAAAATATCAAAGTTAAATATGAGAAAAAATTTAAATATAAAAAAAAAAACTGAAAAAATGACAACTTTTGTGAAAAAAATCATAACTTTTTTATTTTTCGACAAAAATTGTTTAAAATTTAACTGAGCTTACTTAATATATAGCACTATAAGAAAAAAAACAGTAGTAGTAAAATAATATAACAGGAAAGAAATTCTTTCGATAGCTACTACGTAAAAACTTATTGTCTCAAAGTGATGCTATAAACTTGAAATAGTAGCGGCTATAGGTCTTATTTTTTTAAATTTAGGTACTTGAAATTAAGGAAATTTAGGTCTGGGGTATTTTGTACCCCAGTTTGTCAAATAAGGGTTAAAAACAGAGAACAAAAAAATATATGTAGCAGCCATTTTTAAAATTTCCATAATATTTTCCAGGCATAAAGCCTCAAAGCGATATTTATTAATTGCTACACAAATAATAATTGCCAAACTTGCAACTTTTTCAATCATTTTTTACAAATTCCAAAATGCTTCAAAAACGCCATCAGCGTTTTTCTTTCGAATTGAATTCCTATTGTCTTCATTATTTAGTGTCTTCGTCAAACGAAAAACTGAGTCGATATTTTCAAAATTATAATAATTCTAGCATTTGCAGATATTTTGGAAAAAGTCAAAATCTTGCCAAATTAAAAAAAAACCGATTTTTATTTAATTGTATCTAATTGAATAATTTTCCAACTAATTGTATAGTAAATTTCTCCTTCTGAAAAAAAAAATCGTCCCCTAAAAAAGCTTCTATTACGAGGAAGAAGGCCAACTTTGAAAAAACTACCCCTAAACCTTCAATGCGATCGTTTCCCCGAATAAGATGAAATGGGTAGAATAAACACCCACCTTATGTCAATTGTCAATTTTTCCTTCACGAGGGATTAAATCGTGATGATGCGTAGCGCGAGTAACAAACGACTCTCCAAAGTTCGGTATAAATGGGCTGCTCTGAAGGGTGGAATGCCCGAGTCTTTATTATCAAGCTCGCAAGCAGAGGGACTCTCGGACCTTCGTTATAATCGAGGGTAGAAGATGAAAACTCTCGGTTTTCTGCACCCTCAAATCCAATATGTTTTTTCCCATCTCCGACCATGCCAAGAGCTTGTCTCCTCTCGAAACAATTTCTCCACCAAGTGTCTTTCACATTACACCAAGTACCCTGCATTAACCTCACCCTTAAGATCGAGTGAAATTTTTCAAGATGCAAGATCATCGTTATTTCTCAAGCTACGGGGAGAATCGGGCGAGACGAGTTTCCAAGCCAAGGGTCAGTCATTGGCCTCCCTTTGAGCCCTTAGAAGACCTCAGAAGAAAAAAGAATCTCGTCTCACATTGGGACAGTTTAAGAGAGTATTCTGATCTAGAATTTTGATTTTTTTTACATATGCTCGAAGTTTAGAACTTAAAGAATATATCCTTGAAAAGAAATTTTCAAATTCCAATAATTTAAGGAGATATAGTTATTTTAGTGACGTAGCAACTATGCTCGTCACGTCCAAGCGTAGCTTTAAGGGGGTTTCTAGTCTAGAATTAAAAAAAAATTACTTTTTTTTGCATATGCTTAAACCTTGAACCTTTAAAAATATATCCTCAAAAAGAAATTTTTAAATTCCAATAATTTGAGGAGTTATAGCTCTTTTAGTGACGTAGCAACTATGCCCGTCACGTCCAAGTACAACTTTAAGGGGATTTCTGGTCTAGAATTTTGAAAAAATCAATTTTTTTTGCATATGCTTCAAGCTTGAACCTTTAAGAATATATCCTCAAAAGGAAATGGTGAATTCCAATCATTTAAGGAGTTAGAGCTCTTTTAGTGACGTAGCAACTATGCTCGTCACGACCAAGCGCAACTTTAAGGGGGTTTCTGGTCTATAATTTTGAAAAAATCGATTTTTTTGCATGTTCTTGAAGTTTAGAACTTCAACAACAAATTAGAACTTCAACAAATTTTTTATTTCCAATAATTTACGGAGATATAGTTTTTTGTGTTAAAAAGATTTATTTTATTTTATTTATTTATCAGTTATTTTTGTGCAGTGATCGGTAAAAAAAAATCTATCTATTTTTATTATTCAATTTTTTAACAAAAAATTAATAATTAGCAAAAAAATATGACTAATTTTTTTAAATATTAGTAATTGACGGGAACATATTACTAATTTTTTCATAGAATTAGTAATGAGCGAAAAAGATATTGCTAAATAGTCAAAAACATCAATAATTTGTGAAGAAATGTTGTATTGATTTTGGAAAAAGTAACTTATGTGATATCGTATGAGATCCGATACAATAAATACTAATGTGTGAAATATTCAAAAGATCTAGTTATTATAAAAAATGAAACAACTTTCTTAAGAGCTGTTTTAGCTTATAACCATGACTCAATCCGTACCCACAAGTACGTAAATATCTACAATACTTTTCTACAAATCACTCTTTTTTTTTTTTAATTAGCAATATTTTGTCGCTAAATACTAATTTTTTGAAAAAATTAGAAATATTTTGTCACTAATTACTAATTTTTTAGAAAAATTACTATTCTTTTTCCGCTAATTACGAATTTTTATAAAAAATTAGTAATATTTTTGGACTAATTATTAATTTTTCGAAAAAATGATTAATATAATCAATATCGTTGACGAAAAAATCGATACTATCGATACAATTTTAAAAAACAAAAGAGAAAAAATCCAACCTAAAATGAATTTACTGTTGACAGTAAGATGAAATTACTGTTGACTGTAAGATGAAATTACTGTTGACAATAAAATATAATTACCGTTGACAGTAAAATGAAATTACCGTTGACTTCCAAGGCGCGATGGCCTTGGAAGGCGTTTGGAGACTTCCGGAGGCCATCAAAAATAATAATAATACAAAGAATACCAATTTAAAAGAATAACAATTTAAAAAATCACAACCTAAACAATTTTAATATTTTTTTGGGTTTGTTAGTTTTGGTGTTAGGCTTCTCTCTCTCTCTCTCTCTCTCTCTTAATTCGACGGCAGAAATAATTTGTCGTGTCAGCGAATTGCATACAAAGTAAGTATTCACTTTCACGGCGTGTGATTGCACGCACCCCGATTTTTTTGTTTATCGTCAAAATATCAATAAATATGTTGTAAAAAAAAAGAGTGACAAAAATCTTAATTTTTTTTATCGAACTCGACAAAACGCTCTAGACCAGAATACCGCTTTGAGGGTGGCTTTCAATTGCCAATAACTGGTCATTCGACTTGAATGTCATGCTCAGGAGGCTCAGTAAAGCGCAGTTAACAGGCTTTTCTTCGCCCCTTCATGATCTTCGTTGCTCCGAGTCCGGCGTGCGTGGAACTCGATGTGTATGTATGGGCGACACTCAATGACGCAGCTCCGGGAGCAGATTGGACAGTTATTGCATTCTGGGTAAGATTAATTGAGGCTGGGTGAACGCTAGACATAGAGCATCGGAGAGGGATGAAGCGAGAGAAGGCGATAGTGATAGTTCCACTTGGCGGCAAGTGGAACTCACTATCGCCGTCTCCTTTCCATCGGGGAAACACCGGGAGCATTTTCCATGAGTCTGTGTGAGGGTGTATTCAGGGGGAAGGGCGGGAATGTGTGTGGCGATTTCAAGGGATGAACGGTGATTAACCGATTGGTCGCGTTTTACTGGCGTATGTACGGTATAATGGCGTGCCAAAGCAAAAGGGACGCTGAGAATCAATCCCATCCGGCAATTTCCCTTTTGCTAATGGGCATCGAGTAATAGAGACTCGCGTTATTAAATAGGGCGCGAATGGGGATGGATTATATCACCCGTGAGCGAACCCCGTTGGCTCGGAATTGGGCTCAATGCACTTGGAAATTATGGACGTGGCGTGGAACCCCGAATCCCAACGTTAAAGGATGAAGAGCTCTTTGAGTCGGTAATGTACCATCGGTCGGTAAAGCCCTTTATGACGACCTGGACACGTGCTTTCGTAATTGTCACTGGATCAGTTCTTGAGCACGGAAAAAATGGTTGGTTGGGACAACCGACTGATTGTTAGTTGGATATAGTTACCATAACCATCTGAATGGTTACCGTAACCACCTAGCATTAGTTCCATCTACTGTTCATAGTTAATTGACGCGACTAGTCAACACAACTGACTCGATTAGTCAGTCTAACTAATAAATTAGTATTCCTTAGTAGTATTCCTTATAAAATAGTAGTACTTTTGATAAGGAATACAATGGTGAGCCCAATTTTGATCTTGACGTCTACCTTCAAGGTTATTTCAAGGTCAATTTTTTTTTTCCAAGCGGCAAACCGCTTTTCGAGATCGGCAATCGATAGAGATAATTTTACGTTCAAATATGTCCTTAGGTCATATGTACATCTTGACCTTGAAGGTTGCACAAGGTCAATTATACTTCAACAAGGTGTGGATACCTCTGGGAATAGAAGCTTTCAAAATTATTTTGTAACGAGCGAAGTTAGTAATTTTAACAAGGCGCATTTAGTAGTGACCTTGATGATGACCTTCAAGGTGATTTCAAGGTCAATTTTTGTTTTTTTTTTCAATGGAAATCTGGATTTTTGAGTTATGGAAATAATAGAACAAACAGTTTTACATTTACAGTCAAAGGAATGTAAGAAATTTTGGAAAAAAATAGGACCTTTGGAAAAAATGTGTGCCACAAAATTGACTGGGGGCCGATTCACCATTCTTATCCGGCTAAACCCTTTACCAGTGATCAATCTTAGGTAATTAATACATTTATCTATAACTGTAACTTTAACTGTAACTTTTTTAAACGCCTTAAAAATTATAGGGCAATATTTTCAGTACTGATAAATTTAATTCGTATTGTTAAGAGAATTATTCCTCTATTTCGGGGTTCTGAGTAAGAAGCGGAGGTGGATGTATATAAAAAAAAAGTCGCGAGGGGAAAAACTGCCTTATATGACTGTATTAAGGTATTCACGACCCCTCCGAGGCCAGGGAGTCCTTTTTGAAATATGGAAACCGCGGTTCCAACCCGGCGCTCTTTCGCAATGCTGATCTGTATATTCATATATATATGTATGGGGCATTCCAGGTCAAATCACGTGGTCATCGGCCTGACCCCCTCGGATTTAGTTGCCGAATTTTTTTTTGCATATTTTGCTCCCAAATAAAGAGGTTATTTTTTTCAGATTTTGATTACTTGTTTTACCCCATAAAATAATTTTTTCCCATAACTTTTGAGTAAAATTGAATTACGCCCAGTTTTAAAATTCTGAAATTTTTTGCATTAATTCTATAACTAAAAACTAGTATTTTCATCCTAGTTTGAGAGTGGGCTGAGAATAATTTATATTTTTTCTTCAATTGAACAAAGAAAATTTCTTTACACATTTTGTAAATTAAATATTTGAACGATGGTTTCCTGTAGGATAAAAAAAAAAAAAAATAAATCATCTCTTGCCAAAAAAATTTGTTTCCTATATTTTGATAATATATTTTCCGTATTTCGCTAATAGATTTTCTATATTTTGATAATAGTTTTTTTGTTAATGGTTAGATAAAGTTTTGATATTGTTTTCGTGCTCCCTCCGAAAAGTAATACTTTTTTTCAATGCCTTAATTAATCGATTTTATCAAATCTATTACTAAAATATAGGAAATCTATTATCGAAATACTGAAAATATATTATCAAAACATAGGAAAATTTTTTTTTACCAAGACACACTTTACCTTTATTTTTTTCCCCTATAGGAAACCATCATTAAAATATTTAATTTAAAAAAATTGAAAACAATTTGTTTTTCTTTATTTTAAAAAAAATATTAATTATTCTCGGCCCACTCTCGAACTATGATGAAAATACTAGTTTTTAGTTGTAGAATTGATGCAAAAAATTTCAGAATTTTAAAACTGGGCGTAATTCATTTTTACTCGAAAGTTATGGAAACAAAATTATATTATGGGATAAAACAAGTAATCAAAATCTGAAAAAAATAACATCTTTTTTTTAGACCAAAATATGCGCAAAAAAAATTCGGCAACTAAATCCGAGGGGGTCAGGCCGATGACTACGTGATTTGACCTGGAATGCCCCATATATAAGGTCCTATACATAGATGCGTCTGTATATACCGCGGAGACTCCGCTACGGTTTTCATATTATTTACAACTGTCTTCCCATAGGCCATTTTGCCATAACCTGCGACATCCCGTAGAGTCTCTCTGACAGCTTATGTTTTTGCTCGTGAATTTTGCGGCATTGCCAACCCTCCATCCCCAAATTGGCGAAGAAACTCGCGTATGTGCCGAAAAGAAATTCTTCAGCGTGTCTTTTTTTTAATTATTTTTTTTTATTGAAATTTTCGTACTTTTCGTGATACAATAAAAGACTAAAAAAGTTCAGCAACATTTGGCGTGCCATAAACAACAATTATCAATAATAATATTGCCAAAGAGTAATTAATGAAGTGTTCAAACATAGGCCCACAAAAAAAAAAGTTGTGTGTGCTGGGTGTCCCACTACATCTTTCCTACGTATTTGGTCCCGCTGAACACGAATCTGAAGTTAGAATTAGGGGTCGATGAGGAAATGCTCGATAAAATCCATAAAAATTAACAAGACATCATGATATTTTTATCAGTTTTTATGCATTTTCTCGAGCATTCCCTCATCGACCCTTAATTCTAACTTTAGATTCGTGTTCAACGGGACAAGATACGTAGAAAAAACGTATTGGGAAACCCAGCATACACAACTTTTTTTTTGTGCGAAAAGATGGCTGGATCATGATTTTTATCAGTTTTTATGGATTTTCTCGAGCATTTCATGTGCGACCCCTAATTCTAACTTCAGATTCGTGTTCAGCGGGACAAAATACGTAGGAAAAATGTTGTGGGACACCCAGCACACAAAACTTTTTTTTTGTGGGCCACCAATGTTGTGGGACACCCAGCACACAAAACTTTTTTTTTTGTGGGTCACCAATTTTCCGGTAAGGTCTTTTTTTACTTTAACACATCGAATGCGTTAATTTTTCTGAACGCATATGAATTTTTTCTATATTTTGAAATATTATAAATACAAACAAAAAATTGCCAATTTCGTATATGTTTTTGCACATGAGTTTAGCTCAGCTTTGAAAAATTTCAAAGACACTAGACCAAAAAATACTTCAACACAGCCATTATAAGAATGTGAAAACGGAAATTTCAAAATAGAGGGAAAATTCGGAAAAAAATCATGTTTTCAGATAAATTAACGCATTCGATTTGTTTAGGACAAAAAGAAATTACCGAAAAATTGTTGAATTTGTTTGAACAATTTATTAATGACTTTTGAGAAATATGATTATTGATAATTGTTGTTTATGGCATACGAAATGTTGCTAAATTTTTTCCGATGTTTATTGTATCACGAAGTACAGAAATTTCTATCAGAAACAAAATTTGGCTGGAGGTTTGGGCAAAGCATCCTTAAAAATCGTTTTTTTTACATGTTTTGTAAGAAAAACATCTTAAAAGTATACTCTGAAAGTTTCAGACCAAAATTAAATTAAAAAAAAAAGTTATAGCCAAAAGGGGAGAGCAATTAACTAATAAGTTAATATTAAAAATGACTAATTACTACATAGCTGATTAATGCAAGTATAATTGTTTTATACAAAATCTGTTGTCAAAACTTTAAACGTGTTTTTCTCGAAACTACGTTTTAGAAATTTCGGGGAAGCGCCGACTAAAAACTATTCAACCGATTTGGCTAAAAATAAGCTAAGTCTATGACCTTCAAAACATTCAATTTTTTAATAATAAATGAATTTTTTTGAACAATTTATCAAATAAAAATCGATTTCGAAGACCTTTTTGTTCACAAGTCAGAAGTAAAATTGAGTAAACAAAAATTTTTTTGTACTCTTCAAGATACAAATAAAAACATGTACAAATTTCAAAACGATCGCATTGTATTTTGTTATTTAAAAAAATTAATGAAAAAACGTCGAAAATTCGGTCGTCACAGTGGACTACTACCTTAAGGATTGCATTTAAAAAAAAAAAAAAATTTCAGACCCCAAAGAGGATCATGAAGGTTGGAAAAACAATCAACCGGTTAATTATTCCTTCCATGTCACATTCGGCTAGCAGTTAATTTTTCTGCCCCCTATCCCATATTGCCCCCAAACGCGCCTCTCGCGGCACAAACGCGAGTATTTCAGAGCCCGGGACCGAAAGGGGTTAATTCATCGTCGGCGTTCACGAACGTCAGCTCTCGTCGGCTGTCAAATTCACCTGGAAAACCTCCCCTCGTTGTGCGTACACATATTCAGCCGGAAAACGCGTACGATATGAAACCGGCTCCTAAAAAATTCCATTAGCACGCTTTACTCGGAGTTTGTTCGGGTTTTGGCGCTCCGTACTTTTGTACGGGGATAATTGAAAATTGACACTTTTTTTTTGTTTCTTAATCCTCCTCTGGAGTCAATTTCACTATCCACGTTCCGACTCGCCAGAGAGAATCGCTCACGAATTTATTCGGCGGATTTAGCCAATTAAGGCGCCTTCGATATAAAAGTTCTTCGGGCGAAAATAAAATTCAGGGTTTTTCGAAATTTCAAAAACAACGGCGAATTTTGCTCATGCATTTTCAAACATGATTTTACATTCGTAAATGAAGAATAGCGATGATAGGAGTTACGTAGGGGAGGGTGGGGCATAATGGACCACCCTAAAAAATTAGGTCAGACTTTTTAAAAAATTTAATTCTAATTATGATGAATTTGGTGTATTTATAGGCTACCACATCCGGGGTAAAATGGACCATCAAACAAAAATTGAAAGAAAACTTATTTTCAACGAAATCGAAAAAATTTCCAAAGAAAAGAAAATTATCCATTATCCAGAGAATTTGAATAAGTTTTTTTTTGGGTTAAAAAAGAATAGTTGAAAAATATAGAAGTTATTTGTTATTTAACGAATCTTTAATGAATCTATATATTTTTTCATGATAAATAAAATAATAACATTAATTATGATTTATGATAATTATGCCCCAGAATTCTTTTTCTTTTTTCGAAGTTTCGGCAAAATATTGGTGAAATTGTTCAAGATAGAACAAAAGTAAACTGATTTGATGGTTGAAAACCACAAAAAGTATTAACTGGCTTAGGTGGGCCGTCTTGCCCCATCCTCCCCCAACTGTTGAGTGAAATGGTTGCTACCACCGATCTAATCCCGCTCGGAGCGACGAAAGAGAGGGTGGAGGCATCAGAGAGGGTAAGTTTGTAACTTCGCTCATAAAGATTGCCAAGATTATTCCCGCGGCGAGAGAGAGAAATGTGAACTAAAAGGAAATTATGGCTAATCATACTATAATGACATGTACCATTTTAGGTTAAATTATGGTACCTTGGACCCTCGACATTTTAAAGTTTTCTGAGGAAACAATAAGGTAACAGCTATCGAAATTGTAACTTCAATTAAATAAAGAATTTTGGGATATGAGTCATTCCATGTCAAATAAACCAAAAGTTGGAATCGACTCCTTTCAATTTCGATGAAATTTGGCCAGAAGTTTTTTCAAATCATAAAACAAAGTTCTACCAAAGGAAAAAAATGTACATTTCTTTCGGAAATTATGCAAAATTCAAAATTTCATATTTTTGTCAATTTTCTAAGTTTATTTTTTAAATATCTCGAAAATTATTATAGTTACGAAAAAATCGTTCTGGGTTCGTGTTAAAGAGTATACTTGGGGCTAAGAAAAAAAATATTCCAAATAAAAATTATGAAAAATGGTAAATTTGGAGATTTTTTAAAAATCGTGGAAATTCTCGATCAACATTAAATTTTTGACTCAATTTTTTTAAATATAATACCTTTTACTGATCTCAAAATATCCTGAAATGTTCAGAATTGTATTTTTTTTTTAAATATGAATTTTTGAATTTGGGTAAAAAATTTTTTTTTCATCTCTAAGTTAAGTAAAGTTGAGGAATCATGTAATCTTGTAATTTTGAGCAATAAGAATTGAGCAGTTGAGCAATCGCTCAACTTTGCTTAAGTTAGAGGTAAACAAAACAATTTTTGTTTAGCAAAATTAAAAAATTCACTTTATAAAAAAAACCCCAATTCTGAAAATTTCAGGATCATTTAAAACCAGTATTATATTATATAAGGTATTATATTTAAAAAATTGAACAAAAAATTTAACTTTGAAGTTGATCGTTGATCCATTTGCACGAATTTAAAAAATTCAAAATTCTCCAAATTCAAAGTTTTTCAAAATGTTTATTCGGCATATTTTTTTTTCGTAGCCCCAAGTATACTTTTTAACACGCACCCGGAACGATTTTTTCGTAACTATAATAGTTTCCGGGATATTTAAAAAATAAATTTGAAAAATTGAAAAAATGGTGAAATTTTGAATTTACGAACAAATTTTTCTTAATTTCTTTCCTTCGGTAGAACTTCGTTTCATGGAGAAAACTCCTGACCAAATTTTATCGAAATTGAAAGGGGTCGATTCCAACTATTTTTCGATTTGACATGGAATGACCCATATCCATTTGGTGTAAGTTACAATTTCGGTAGTGGTGGGTGGGTACTTTCAATTGGATTCACTTTAAAATATAAGTAATTTATGGTAACCCATTTTATGGTAACCCGAACTAGACATTACTCTAACTATTTAGGTAACTAAGTTAATATTGTATTTTTCGAAGTTGCCTAATATTTTCGAGGGGTTACTATAAAATCAAAGGGTAGACTACTATAAACTGAGTAAATTCTTTCATTTTTCTAAAATCTTCCGAACAATTCTTCCAACCTTTCTCACGGAATCAAAGAGAGAAAGGGTCCAACTGTACCTTAACATTTATTAACATTAGCAGGACATACAAAAAGAAGAAGGGACAACGGAGATGCTGAAGAGGACGAAACAAATTGGCATTCCACAAAATGGTGGAGAGGACGTGGGGCACGCGCCAGTGCGATAACTCAGTCGAGAGTCCTGTCGTTTAATGTCAGTGGTCTCCGCTGCTTCGACGTGCCTCTGTCTTCCCAACAAATGCGACATTGCCACCGGACCGAGTTAATAAAACGTTGAACGATTAATCCTTCTTCCCTGTCTCGCTAAACCCGAAAGGTCCCATTCGAAATGCGGTCGATAATCCGCATCATCATCGTCTGTTTATCCAATCCAGAAAAGGCCATTGCGCTCAGGATTAAGGATCCGCCAACGTCGGTCTAGCCTTAGAAATATCTGTATACGAGTTGAACGGGCGTTGACGACGTTCCCAGGAGAAAGAAGTTCATTATCTGTCCTAAATAAATGATCAGGGCTCTTTTCCTTCGGCTCGTGAATCGACGGTGATCATTTTGCGAATAGAGCGAGAGAGGTCCTCGATATCCCCCACGCAAGAGTGATTATTCGTCCTTTTCTTTCGTGAAATCGACCCCAGAGGACCAGCGTGAACCTCCAGCGGACTCCTGAATCGTTCCTGTCCCACCCCTTAACACCCCACATCTTCACGACAGTATATCTCCTTCGGCTGCATCATTGATGACCCTCCCTCGACGCTATCCTGCCCGCAGGAGCCTCGTTTCTTCTTCAACCCTGTTTTCATCCCTTACGCCACCGGCGATTCTCTTTCGCCCTATTGATAAAAGTCCAATTGGTATGCGTCCAAAGTTCAAAGACTTCTGATCCAGCTAACCCACCTCTGAATATATATATTTTTATAATTGATTATTTCCAATGGAGTAAAGAGTTTGCGATGGTATTCGTTTCGTCGAAAATTTCATTTCATTGTCATGACCTCACCCCCAGCCTTTTTTTTTTATCTCTTCCACTCTCTGTCTCTCTGCCTCGCGTGTAATCGAGTTTATCGTTCGGGAAAAGACTTCGTTACGCGCGTCGAACGAAATTGGCTTCAATTTGCCTATTTCCTTTATCCTAAACAAGTTTACAAGGCGATCTTCAGCCTCGGCCATTCTTATTCACCGTCGGGGGTGGATGAGGCTGGATCCCCCGAGTCCACGAAGGCTCGTGTCACATGGATGAGCCGTTTGTGTGTGGGTCTGGTACCGACTGAAATATACAAGTTGAAAAAGGAGTACAGCAGTGGAAGAAGAAGAAAAAAGACGAAGTGGAGAACGACACTCTGGGTAGAGGGTGTAGGTTACGCCACGTAGCGTCGTAACTCAGTTTCAACGGGTAGCGGCTCCCGATCGACGGGTAGGAATACTTTATGCGAAACGTTTCAACGTCACTGGCGTCCAAAAAGAGGCGACGGGCTTGGCTAGAGTGAGAGAGAAAGAGGGATGAAGAAAATGTGGTTTAAGTATTCTACGCGTCGAGCGGACCTCACCCGCCTGATGTCGTCTATATGAGCTCTCTGGAAACACATGGATATATCGATGAGACTGCAATGTCCCCAGCCAAGTGGTTTGAGGATGTTGAGGGAGTTTCGACATCACGGAGGATCGATGGATATAATCGCTGGGCCAAAACTCTTTGGTCCCGGGTCCAATGTTTCTGCGGTGGACAAACTTTTCTTATGATCACTGGTGACCAAAACCCTAACTCAAACTTCAACGCACAGTTGATGGGTTAGAGGGTAAGGGGCTTTTTGATTCTCGAGCTAAACAAATAGGAGAACTGGCTTGAATCCTTAAGCCTTTTGGCTTAAGGATTCAAATCCAACAAGTTTACTCAGTTGATCCACCAGAAAAAGTGGCTTGATTATGGAGTTGAACAAGCGTTTTCCATGATAAACAGACGTACGACCTAGTATCCTAAATCATGAGCAGAGCCTTTAACTGACTCCAACAAGCTTACATGTCCCAGTGACTTTTTCCTGTCCCAAAGCCAATCAACTTTTGATTCCCGACGTTCCAGCATTCTGCATGTTGGCTAAGTACAGTTACCTATACTTCCTAGCCATCCCCTGTGTCTTCCAACCCCGATAAACAGACGTACGACCTAGTATCCTAAATCATGAGCAGAGTCTTTAACTGACTCCAACAAACTTACATGTCCCAGTGACTTCTTCCTGTCCCAAAGCCAATCAACTTTTGATCCCCGACGTTCCAGCATTCTGTAGGTTGGCTAAGTGTAGTTACCTATACTTCTTAGCCATCCCCTGTGTCTTCCAACCCCCGAGCCGAATTGTACAGTTTGTAGAGGAACTCAGTTGATCCACCAGAAAAAAAGTGGCTTGATTATGGAGTTGAACAAGCGTTTCCCATGATAAACAAACGTACGGCCTAGTATCCTGAATCATGAGCAAAGCCTTTTACTGACTCCAACAAGTTTACATGTCCCAGTGACTTCTTCCTGCCCCAAGCCCATGAACTTTTGATCCTTGCTATCGCAGAATCCTGTAGTTTGACTGTGTACCAGTCAACCATCCTTTTTCGCAACCTCCCGCGTCTCTCAGCCTCCCCACACCGAGTTATACCGCGCGTATCGGTATTCAAACGGCTCTAACTCGATATAAGCGATGCTCCCCCGGGGCCTTCACCGCTGACTTCAGGGCTTCAGTGTGGGTGCGCGCAAGACGACGACGACGAGGACGATCAGGCGTTCAGCCACGTTATTTCTACGTATAGAAGTACGATCTTGGAATGATGGTGGTAGTTTTGTCGGCTGATGCTGATCGTACCGAGCGTATATTCTATATCCACTCTGGCAACGGCATCGTGGAGTAAGTGTATGTCCCTCGCTCAAATTGAATTTGCATCGAGGTCCCTCTCACGGAGTGGCCGAGAGAGATGGAACTTTTGAGAGAGAAAGAGAGGGCGGAGGATATCCAAGCTCTTGGTACGGCCACCAAATGTGCATCCGAGAGCCGATATACCCACGGGACTCTCTTCACCGAGACGAGCGTATCAAACTGTCCCATTCCCATCTTTCCGATATTCATACCGTAGATGGAACAAGTGTGACATGTACATGTATGCACCTACATCGTCTCACGGACGTCATGAAAACCCTCATCCCCTTCCCACCTCCCCCCGCCTTTCCCTCGTCGGAGAATATTACGGAAAAACTGTTTTTCCAGTCTTTCGATCCCGCATACCCAATTGTCGATGGTTCCCCTCGGACACCTACAACGAGATCCCATACCGTGAGCGTGACATTTTTGGACGATTGGATATGCGTCCATACATCCAACCGCGAAATGAAATTTGCTAGAGGTTTGCGAATATTCAAATTTACGAATTAATTATTCGAATCGAATAATTCGAACTATATTCGAATAATTCGAACTATTCGAATATTCGTTTTTCTTGATTCGATTCAGAATCGATTGGAGAATCGACTCTTTCCAAAGAATCGAACATCCCTACTTTGTGCTCGCCTCAAAATAGATGGGTCATTCCATGTCAAATCGACCAATAGTTGGAATTGACTCCTTTCAATTTTGATGACACTTGGTCAGAAGTTTATTTTTATCCTAAAACGAAGTTCTACCAAAGGATTGAATTTTTAAATTTTTTTCTTCGAAACTTATGCATAAATCAAAATATCACCATTTTTTCAATTTTTCAAGTTTATTTTCTAAATATCTCGAAAATTATTATAGTTACGAAAAAATCGATCTGGGTTCGTCTTGACAACTATACTTGGAGCTAAGAAAAAAAACATTGTGAAAAAAATTTTGAAAAATGATGAGTGTGGAGAATTTTGAATTTTGAAAAATCGTGAAAATCCATTATCAACATTGAATTGTTGTTTCATTTTTTTTTATATAATACCTTTTACTGATCTTCAAAGATCCCGAAATTTTCAGAATTGCGTGTTTTTTTTCAAAAATATGGTTTTTGAATTTTGAACAAAAAAAATTTGTTTACCTCTAAGTTAAGTAAAGTGGAGCAATAATGTAATTTTGTAATTTTCAGCAGTCAAAATTTCAATTAATGACATAAGAATGTAAAAACAAAAAATTAATAGAATTGGCGTTTTCATTTATTTGGTAAAGCGTTTTAATTTTTTGCAAAATGGTGGTAATAACTCTAACTTTCGTAATTTTGCAGTTAACACTCTGAATTTTTTTTGGAAACACACTTTATAATAAGGACGCTTGTGATCGAATAAAAAAAAATCGCTTAAGAGGGTCGCTTTTAAAAAAAACTCTAATCTTAGCAAAAAGTTTGTGAGTCTCTAACTTTTGTAATTTTGCACCTACCAACCTGATTTTTTTTGTGACGATACATTCAATGACAAGGAAAAATAATCATGAATTTCAGAAAAATCGCTCGAGAAGTCCGGTTAAAAAAAATTTCGGAATTTTTCAAACAAATTTGTTAACGCTCCAACATTCGCATTTTTAGAAGTATCTAGCTAATTTTTTTTGCACAAATACAGTAGATGACAAGAATGGTTGGTGTAGAATTTGGTGAAAAACGCTCGAAAGGTTCGTTCTAAATTTTTTTTTGAAATTTTCGAAAAATACTTTCGATTACTAAGTTTTCTAATTTAGCAGCTATCGAGTTCCCTTTTTTAGGACCAGTGCACTGGATGACAAGAGCAATTAATAATGTAATTGAACGGATTTGCTAAAAAAAATCATTCAAATTGGAAATTTACACATAGCTTTTTCAATTTTGAATTTGCATGATTCATGTACAAATAATCGAAATTCATAATTTGTCATTAACAAATAGATTAACGTGGAAAGAAAATCAACGGGTCATACGACAGAAAATATTATAAACTTTTGAAATTTTTACAAAATCTTTGTTGCAAGATTGATTCTTCCAAGATTTCTACTGTATCGGCTAGTTTCATGAGGATTCGTTGCTACCGACTGACGGTAACTTATCGACTGAAGGCAACTTAGAGGCTGTAGATAACTCTTGCGACACGTGTACCGTCGGTCGGTATCACAGTTTTCCTTTGCAATTGGAAAGAATCTTCACTTGACAGAGTCGCTAACTCTTATTTCTTCGATTATCATGGAGATGGCGCTGGCTGTAAATTCCCGTCGGTAAAATGTTTACCCCGGCCACGATAAAAAAAAATACCACCAATCGATCCAGGCCATCCCGCGCAGCTTGCCCTCGTCCGGGAGACTTTTGGATATTTCTTTTTCAAATGTTATTTCTTAGTATTGTCCACAGTAATTCCAAGATATTGTGACAACCAATCAACGACGACGATTCGTTTTTGGGGTTCTATAAAAATGAGCCTGATTGGTTCTCTGTAAAACGGCCGATCGAAGGTCATGTGGTTATCCGTATATCGAGAGGATCGTAGGTCAAGGTCAAATAAAGGTCAATACACACAGACGACGGATAAACAATTAAAACGACAAATGAAATATATTTAACTGCATTATTTTGTTAATCATATTCACGATGTCCTTTGACTTTTCTCTCGTTTGGATAGAATTTTTTTTTTCTGTTGAATTTTTTAATGTTCGTCGTTAATTTAAATATCATCTTATTTACGTGTCTGACGGAAAGGCAGGGTTTTTTCTTCTTCTTACTTCTCACTCTTTTCTTCTTTATCTGTATTTTTATCCCTCTCGAATATATCGGGTCCATCTTAGATGACATTAAAATATATATTTATATTTATATAATAATAATGATAATAATAGACTCTATATAATTACTGCGCGTTTACTTTCGTGGATGAGTAGGGCCGATCCGCACAGATCGAGGAAGATATTCGAATATTTTACGTTGAGTTGAAATCGAACAGACTTTGTCTTTTCGGAACTTTTATCATCTCTCTATGCAAGCGCAATTATCCTCTCGCCTTATTTTTTTTCTTCCTCCTCATCGCGTTTACAATTAGTCCGATATGACAAACTAAAGTTGGATGTGGCGAAATAAATATTTTTTAACGCTTGATAAATTATTTGCACACAAATAAAATTTGGACATGAGAATATTTCTTAACGACTGACAAATTTTGTAACTGTTGAGGAATATTCGAATAAAAGTGCCAACTAAGAACACTGCAACCTCGATTCAGGGAACAGCGGCGGGATCGGCTCCGCATCGCGCTTGCGACTAATGGCGGATGCGCACATTGCACAGAACCGTCTCTGCGCCGCTGATTGGCTTGGCGCTTCTCCCACTACGCTCTACACCAATCGGCGTATGGTGGGGGAAATTTCACAAATCAAGGTTCCTTGAATCGAGGTTGTAGTGTATATTTCTTTAATATAAATAAAATGTTTTGTCGGAGACGGTAAGAAGCGTCTGCAAACTCGTTTTGTTTTTCATTCAAATAACACAAAGTTTTTCTTTTATTTGCAATTATTATTTTGTTCATACGACTCTTGAGTATTCGAAAAACGATTAAATTGTATGAATTTATTGTATATTTGAAGAGCAAGCTAGGAAAAATTCTACAATACTCTGTGTGAACTTGAAAAATAAAAAAATAATTTTTCTTAACATAAAGGATTGGATTTTTTTTTCATCAAAGAATTGGAAAAAATTTTGAAAATTCGATCTTGAGATAAATATTCAAATTCAAAGCTTCCCATGAAAATATACAAAAAATTTGCAAGTACTAATTGCTTTTTGGTACAATCAAGAGTCTTGTGAAAAAAAAAATCGTAAAACTGAATGTCTCAGAATGATAAATAAAACGAGTTCACAATCACTTTTACTACCGGAAATGCAGAACCAAAATTTTTATTCCTGCACTTAAAACCTTTTTTCGTCCTTAAAATTCCCCAACTTCGCGCATACACTGAGAAAATAATGTACCAGGATTTGTTAACTGTTAACAAATGTAAACTAGAATATGACGAAATCAATTGTTTTTTAATAGTTGATGAATGAAATAAGTAATTTTCAACAGTTAATACATTAAATAAATATTTTTTAACAGCCAATAAATTATTTTCACACGAATAGAATATTTTTTAACGACTAACAAATTTTGTAACAGTTAACCCTTAATTAAGGATTAAGGAATATTTAATTAAGAATGCCAACTAAATAGTTTTTTTGCTACAAGTAAACTATTTTTCTCAGTGTAACATCGTCGTAGAAATTCGTAAAAATTATTCTCAGAGCAATTTTGAGATCTCAGCAAATTGACAATTTTGCAAAATCGAGCTGAATTCGCCAAGACATTAATTCTCCCCTTTCCTTCATCCCTCTTCGACTGGCAAAACGATATTCATCGTTTATTTATCTTCATAAAACACATTTTCCAACGTCACAGACTTAAACTATCGCGATATACATTTAAAACTCAGGCCTAAGTTCGTTTTATCGTTACATCGTTATTCTTATCGCCAACGCTATTCGCCGAATAATTCAATAATAAATAATATCGTCATGCCTCTCGATTCGAATACGAAATTCAATTGAAGTAACTTTATAAAAGACTCGTTCATATATACAGGGTGTTCCATGAATGAAGGGCAATACCGTGAGGAAAGATTCGTGATGCAATATCGAGTAGAAAAGTCCTTTGCCATTTTTTGATATTTTGAAACCCTGATTTGTTATTAATTTTTTTAATCAGCCAATGAGATGCGCCCATTGCGTGTCGCGCTCGCCGGTGTGAGCGCGGTAAATGGGCGCATCTCATTGGCTGATTAAAAACATGAATAACAATTCAGGGATTCAAAATATCGAAAAATGGCAAAGGACTTTTTTACTCGATGTGACGTCACGAATCTACCCTCGAGGTTTGTCCTTCATTCTTGGTACACCCTATACACACATATATATCTATATTTATACGTATTCGTATAATTTTTTTTCTTGTTTTATAGCTTTTCATTTCTTTTCTTCATCTCTTCTTTATCTCGACGAGGCTTTTCTCGCAGTTTTCAAAGCGAAAAAACGATTTCGCAGGAGTCTCGACGATTATAATATTTTTTATTTTATATATTTTATAATATACGTTCTCGATAATAAAATCCTGTAATAAATCCATAACGTAGTATACAGCATATTATTTGTAATTATTACTATTATTATTATTATTATTATTATTATTCAATAATTCAATTATTAACTTATTGATAGCGCGCTCTATTTCGGCAATCCTGTCAATAGCAGCTATAAATATTTACGCACTGCCTCATTTATGCGTGAGCTTATGTGCGTGTGTTTGTTTGCGCGCGCGGGCAATTCTTCATTCATGTTATACGATATAACATATATATATATATAATATATTAATGTATAATCGATAATACAATATAATAGGTACATTCGATCGTAATCGTTAATTTGGCGGAATTTTTGGCACGATTTTTATATTATTCATTATTCTTCACACGTCGACCACGACTTGATTTATGGTTTGTTTTTTTTTTTTTTTTTTTTTTTTTTCGTAGCAAAGAATCACACGCATTATTATAATATGTACAAAAAGTGCGTCGAGTCACGGATAATTCATATATTCTCTCGTGAAAAAGAAATATATCGAGAAAGGTATATTCGAGATACAGAGATTTCCCTAGTTTATATATCAGAAATATATCTCTATATTTCTTTTTATATTTATTCGATATATCAAATAAATATAAGAAGAAAATAGATATCAAATAAATATTTGATATATCATACAAATATTTATTTAATATATATAAATAAATATTTGATATATTTGATATATCGAATAAATATTAGTGCTTTTATATTTTAATATACTCCTGATATATGCGTTCGTTCAGATATTTCACATGACCCAAAATATATCCAGGATATAGAATTTTTTATCGTAAATATATCCGATATATCTCAAATGTACCTTTTAAGAATCCAGCATATATTATTTTTTAGCTTTTCGCGGTGGGCAATTTATTGAAACATTTCTTTCAGTTCTTCGTAGATCGAAATTGTGGAAGGTACGTTCCCAATTTTTTGTGCATGTTTTTTTTTTCAAATTTTTAATATACCAATTCTTTGTGATAACTTGGCAGATATATATATGGGGCAGTCCACGCCAACTCGTGTTTGACTCTGACCTTCTGCGATTTGTTCTATTATTTTTTATGTTTTCCAACCTATCGAAAAATGTACTCCAAATTTCTTTCAAATTTTTTGGACCAGCCGGTATTTCAAAAAAAATTACCAAACCAGATTAAAAAAAAACATTTGTCAAATTTCCAAAAAATCACAAAAATTCTGTGTCACAAAAGAAAAAGTTGAGACTCCGTTTTTCGATGAGGAACTTCAGCTAAAAAAATTGCGAAAGAATCGAAGGGGGTGAGGCCGGATATTTGGTGGACTTGCCCATATATATTTATATTTTTTGACCCGTTTTCATCGTCAATGCGCCGAGAAAAAATGAATTTGTCACGAAATCCAAATTCAGCGAGAATGAGAAAAAATTGGCTGTGGGATGAAAATTGATCGACGTACATAATCCTTTTTTTTTTTTTTTTAATAAATTTTCATGATTTGAACAAATTCATTTATCTCGGTGTGACGCAAAATGGCGTGAATTCCTTTATGCGGAAGGAAAAAGGATTAGAAAACGTTTTTTTTTGGGAAAGGAGTAAAAAAAAAATGTCGCACGGAGAACGAATTTTCGCTGTCGAAGTAAAAGCGCCAAACTTTTTCATGAATTGGGTGAAAATTCACGATTTTTTTTTGTGGCAAAACCGCGAATTTCCGATCTCCTGGAGTTTCTTATCAAACCCCGTCAAACTTTGGAATCGCGTGACTTTTCTCTTTGTCTTTTTTTCACTATCTCCCCCTTAAGGTTCGAGAATCGCAAAGAAAAGTATCTCGAGAATTCGACTTATCGATTTTCAAGTAAAGATAAGATGAAGGAAAAGCAGTTTTCTTTCATAGGCCTAGTTTATTTTTTCTTTCGTCGCATTAATTTTTTTTCTCCCCCATTTTGGTCCATCTGTGAGCGAAATTAACCCTCAATAGTCACACCGGGTGAAATATACCCCAGCCGTTTTTTGACCTGGAATATCTTCCATAAAATTCGGGAAAATGAAAAATTTTTTTTGCTTATTCAAAATCACACTTTTCGAAAATAATCGGTCGTGTAGAAAAAAGTTGAAAGTATATTGCAGTATTTTTATTTTTCAATTATTTATCACATTGCAAAATGATTGGGGTCAATTTCACCCCACATTGACTTTTACGTAATTTCTTCGAGGCGTGACCATTGAGGGTTAAAATTAATTTTTGAAGATTCCACGCTCGATATTTCAATGTAAATTTTGTAGCGTCAAGTAAAAAGCTCGGATTTACATCGAAAAATGGATTGAAATATCGCTCTATTTTGAAAATAAAAAAAGGTAAAAAAACGAAAAAAAATCAGACTCGAAATTTTTTTTTGGCATATTTTTTTCGTATAACTTTCGAAAAAAAATATTTCAATTTTTTTTCTTCAGTAGAACTTCATTTTATGACGAGAGAAAACTTCTGACCAAATTTCATCGAAATTGAAAGGGACTCCACCTATCGGTCGATTTGACATGGAATGCCCCAATCATAAACGAAGTATAAAGTTTATAAATGAAGTGGAATTTTCAAAAATACGTATCGAAGCGTTTAGAAGACTGGCCCGATTGAAATTCGATTTTTCCCCTATCAAGTCCCACCATAATGCAATGTATATGTTGATACTGATGTCAAACAAGATCCGATTTAGAGCTGACATATTTACGATCGTCCTTTATCGGACACGCCACCATTTTTCTCTCGCTCTTTCTCATTTCCTATTTCCGCCTGTATATTTTTTCCCCCTCTCTTTCTTATTTCCTTCCGTTTCAGCGAAACCTCATCGCATGACCTGACAATGTCTCTCTTTCAATTGGTGCCTCTTTTTCTTTAGGTCCCTTTGTTCCTATTCGAATGTCCGCCGTCTGTCGAAGAGCGACAGAGAACGCGAAGGTGTGAAAAGAAAAGGAAAAGTACGAAGGCGAATCGATGTAGATGTTTTGGTTTGGGAATGGATTTGGCGGAAGGGGGGGGGGGTAGGTTTTTATATCGAAGCCAAACCCAAACCGAATCGCGGATAGCGGCGGTCCAATTGTCGGGGTCAGCTCCACGATCGAATCCTCGTCCGGATTATTTTCCGACAGGAGATTTCTCGCTCTGTCCTCGTTCTTTCATTCTCCCCGGACAATATTTTCCCATTCTCTCTGGCTTGTTCACACATCGGTCGACTCGATTCGCTACTGTATCGAGCATGTCAGAGGATGTGAGAGAGCGTGGTCGAGCAGAATCGGTGTTCCAGCTGCCAATTCCGATCTCGCGTCACCGCAATCGTCCTCGTAGTCGAAGTAATTGCTCTGCGAAGGAGAAAAAAAACAAACAAAAAATCGACGAACTTAATTAGATTCTTAAGAATTTTTTTTTAATTTTTTTCAGATTTTTTCCTAGACTCTAACACGAAAAGAAGGGAGATTTCCAAATTCGAACTATGAGTGTTCGGACGTTTTCTCTGGGTATATTTTAATCTAAGTGCAATGATTTTTAGAAAAATCGGTAACTGCAAGATTAAACAAAAAAATTATTACACTTAGAATAAAATATATCCTGAGAATATGGCCGAACACGTATATTTCACATATGGAAATCTACCCTCTTTTCGGGAGGGGTTAGAGTCTAGATAAGAATCTGAAACAATTAGGGTATTGTTTTTGAATTATTTGGAGTCGATTTGGAGGGCGTCTGATGAAAAATTCGTCCGAGCTCTAAATAAGGACCACCCTAGTGTTTATGTAAGTATGTATCCTGAGTTTCAGATGTAAATAATTAATAACTCGAGAACGCTTCGAGATATCGAGCTGAAATTTGGCACACTTGTCGAGCACAAATTGCCCTTCATTATGTTCCTATTCTAACGGGTGTTCAGATTTTATCGACTTTTTTTGTTTTTGCAAAAATTGATTAAACGCTCAAACTTCTGGAATTTTCGAGTAATTGCACTGAAACTTTTTACAGAATTAGTGCAGCCATTAAGGTTATTTGCTATTGAATTTGGAAAAAATCGATCAAAGATTTAAAATTTTATGAAATTTCGAATTTTTTGAAAAATTGCGGAGACAAAATGGAGTCATATTGCCTAACGATTGCGCTTTTTGGCTTCTTCAAAAAGGAAGCTTTTGTTTTTAACATTGTTCTTATTGTCATTGTTATGCAAAAGTTGGATCGGAAGTTAAAATCGGTTGCAACATTTTTTAATTAATTTCGTGCCGCTTTCAAACGAAGAACTGAAAACTTCTTCCTCAGAAGTTGCGCGAGTTAAACTGGGTTAACCATGTTAGTTTCTCAGTCTCCCTTTCTCTCTGGGACGTTTAAATGTTCTTGATCCCTACCAGCTTGTTTTCCGGTTAAATCTCTTTTATATATATGGGACATTCCACGTCAAATCACGCGGTCATCGGCTTGACCCCTTCGGATTTTGATGTCCAATGAATAGTGGGTTTCGTTTGGCCCAAAATATGACCTCAAATTTTTAGAAATTTTTATTTCAATTTTTAATGGTTGTCCGAGCTAAAAAATCATTAAATTGAGGAAAAACATAAAGAGGGACCTTTTTTATATACATGAATTTTTTTCACAGAAATTAGGGCCCAAAACAGATATTTTTGTCATAGTTCGATAATGGGCCAAAAATAATTACTATTTTTTTAAAAATAATTTCTTCTCTTGATTGTTTCTTATAGTGAGAATAACAACACAAATATTTTTCTAGTGATACTTGATTTTTTTTCTTGGTTTAAGAGTGGAACGACATAATTTTTCGAAAATTTATTAGCCTCGACGACCTGAAATAAAACGGATGATTCAAACACAATTAAAAAATTAAAATTAAAAAAAAAAAATAGTCATTATTTTTGGCCTATTATCGAACTATGACGAAAATATCTGTTTTGTGCCCTAGTTTCTGTGAAAAAATTTCATTAATTTCAAAAAGGCCCCTCTTCATGTTTTCCCTCAATGTAGTGATTTTTTAGCTCGGGCAACCCCCAAAAAAAGAAATCAAAATTTCTAAAAATTGGAGGTCATATTTTGAGCCAAACGAAACCCACAATTCATTGGATTTGACGTGGAATGCCCCATATATATGTGGATGTTGAATCGCCGATGAAGAATCGAAACGATATATTGACTCTTGTTCTGTCTCTCTTTTTCCCTTTTCACGTCCCTCATTTCTATAGTAGTCCATGTCGGCTCAGAGTCACGGGTGTTCCATGCGGTTTACCAGCGTCAATTCGATTACCGAGTTATCGACGTCAATCTATTGTCGCCGATGGGAAGCGGATAGTGCAGACGAGAGAGAGAGAGAAAGGGAGAGAGAGAGAGAGAGAGAGAGAGAGAGAGAGAGAGAGAGAGAGAGAGCGCGAGAGAGAGAGAGGAGGAATTCAATGGTGACCTTGATTTTGACCTTGATGATTACCTTCAAGGTTATTTCAAGGTCAACTTGTTTTTTCAAATGGAAACTCCTTTTTTGAGATTGGCAATCGATAGAGCAGGAAATTTTACATTCAAATATATATACTTAGGTCACAGATACATTTTGACCTTGAAGGTCCACTAAGGTAAATTAAACTTAAACCAGGTTGCAAAGGAATAGAAGCTTTTCAAGTTTTTTCTTAACGAGCAAAGTTATTAATTTTAACAAGGAGCATTAAGTAGTGACCTCAACGATGATCTTCAAGGTGATTTCAAGGTCAACTTTTGTTTTTTTAAATGGAAACCCGTATTTTTTAGTTCTGAAATCAAACTTGTACCGAAAAAATGGATTGATTTTATACTTGGAAATGATTACCTGACAATCCAGACAACGACAGCTGTCGGTTAAGGAACAAGTGAGTCCGAGTATCTCGACCGCTTCCTTATAAAGTTCGGCACTCGATTTGCGCTGTCTCGGCGGTGGCGTCGGCAGACTGACCGTGCTTGACATTCTTCTCGCGCTCTTTGCCCTCGACTCACGTGACAAAGAGCTCGTGGTCGATCCTCCCCTCCTCGTTGTGGTATTATCACCCGTCACGAGGGCACGACCTGCCGGCGACGCGAACAGCCGAAGCATGTCCATGTCCTGTCGATGAAGAGAGAACACAGAAGGAAAAGGTGTATCGATTCAGAGCTGAGAAGCTGATTCGCATTTGTACATGAAATTAGGAGGCGCGAGATTGGTGAGAGAGAGCGAATAGCGGGCGCGGCGTTTAGCTTGCGCGAGAGCGCGCCGGGCTCGGCGCCATCTCGCGGGGCTTCGGCGAACTTATGCAGTCCCAGCGAAAAATTGTATCTGATTGAAATTTTCGTACTTCGTGATACAATAAAAATCTGAAAAAATTAATCGATATTTGGCATGCCATATACAACATTTATCAATAATAATATTGCTCAAAAGTTATTAATAAATTGTTTAAATAAATAATTATTCAACAATTTTTAGGTAAGTTCTTTTTTTTCTTAAACAAGTCGAATGCGTTATTTTTTCAGAATTTTTTTCTCTATTTTGAAAAAATATTTAAAAAATTCTGAAATACAAACAAAAAATTGCCAATTTTGAATATGAGGCGTTCCATACCCATTCGACCTGGGTCTGACCCTTCACCTCTCTGATTTTGTCCGCAATTTTTTATGGTTTTGCAGTACCTCTGAAAAGCATTCAGGATTTTTTTCAGATTTTTTTGGAGTGATATGACTTGACTATAATTTTATAAGCAAATTATATTTAGCTTAAATTTAAAAAGCAGAAAAAATCACAAGGATTTTATATGCAAACTTTCATTAATTTTATCTATTCATTTTATTTATTTATTAATTTTGACAATAATGAATAAAAATTTCGAGAAAAAAATGAAAATGAAATAACTTATAAGCTGGTAAAGTTGCTAAAAAAAGGCTGTGCTCCCTGACACGATTGCAACCCTTTTAGTAATCCGAAAATTTAAAAAAAGATTCTTAATTAGTAAGAATGGGGTTATAAACCCTACCTCAGAAAAAACGAAAAAAAATCGCAAAATGGCGGCAGTCTGTACAAAAAAAGCGTTTTTCGACTCTTTTTTTCATAGATTTTAATTTTTTTACAATAGTAAAAAAAATCATTTCGATACTAAAGTGATAGGAGCGGTAGAGATTTATAAATTGAAGATTGGTAAAAAATTTAAAGTAAATCGGTTCAGGAGAGATTGAGATATCGGGTCAGCCGTGTTGAGGAAAGTAGTTAAGTAGTAAAAACGTTTTTAGTCAGACGTGACTGGCGCAGTTGCTGCGTCACTAAAATAGCTATAACTCCATAAATTATTAGAATTAAAAAATTTCCTTTCGAGTATATATTCTTAAGGGTCGAAACTTCAAGAATATGAAAAAAAATGATTTTTTCAAAATTCCAGACCAAAATACCGCCTTTAAGCTATCTCTCATCTTTTTCCATCGTTCGTGAAGCTTCCTTTACCTAAAAGTACAAAAACGTACAAAAAAGTACAAAAAATTACACAAATTTCCTTTACCTAAAAGCACAACAAATATTTTCCTTTAATGTGGAAATTTTCAATTTCCACATTAAAGGCAACTGTTTGTGCGAACAAAGCTTTTGAACATTGTCGAGAACGTGTATCAACGATACACGATAAAGGATCGTTTAACGAGGATTCGTTTGACTACAACGAGCTTTTGAAAAGTGTGTAAAGCGCATTTGGAGGATCGTCGCAATTTTCTCGAGATGTGTTATTTCCGTGTGAATTTCCTAAAGGGTCCGGTAGACCCTCGAGCCCACTTTAATCTCTATGACTGTGCGAGTCTGACGGCACGAAAAAGCTCTTCCGCCTCAACTAAGTCCGAGACGTTTTCGGAACTCTCAAACAGACTCGTCGACGCGAAACGTATTATTCTCTTAACGAGCCGGGAGAGCCAACGCCTCCGGCTCTCTTTTAATTTCTTTTTCCTCTGCTACCTCGTTCCCTTCCTCTTTCACACACAGACACGAACACACCGGCTCTTTTTTTTCCTTCCTCGGCCACTGTTTCTGTTTCAGATCTCTCGGCTCATTCATTCAGGCTTTTCCCTTTGGAAAAAGTTGATGGAGCAACGTACGGGTTTTTTTTTCGAATTTGCAGGATTTTTTAATACCAATTTTGACAATAACAATGTTGATAATTTTGGTCGCGATTCCACCGACTCACGTAGTGTCGAACAATGGTGACCTTAATTTTGACCTTGACGACTACCTTCAAGGTCATTTCAAAGCCAATTTTTTTTTTTTCAAATGGAAACCCCCGACTTTGACATCGGCGATAGAGCGGAAAAGTTTACATTCAAATAAGTACTTAGGTCATAGGTACATTTTGACCTTGAAGGCTCTCTGAGGTCAATTACACTTCAACAAGACGCGGATACCTCTGGGAATAGAAATTTTTGAAATTCTTTCGTAACGATCAGTTATCAATTTTAACAAGGCGCATTTAGTAGTGACCTTGGCGACTACCTTCAAGGGTATTTCAAGGTCAACTTTTTTTTCAAATGGAAGCCTCCCGTCTTTGATATCGGCAATCGATAGAGCGGAAAAGTTTACATTCAAATATAAATACTTAGGTCATAGGTACATTTTAACCTTGAAGGTTCTCCGAGGTCAATTACACTTCAAGAAGGTGTGGATACCTCTGGGAATAGAAGCTTTTGAATTCTTTCTTAATGATCAAAGTTATCAATTTTAACAAGGCGCATTTAGTAGTGACCTTGACGATGACCTACCAGGTGATTTCAAGGTCAAATATTTTTTTTTCAAACGGAAACCCTCTTTTTTGACATCGGCAATCTATAGAGCGGAAAAGTTTACATTCAAATATGTACTCAGATCATAGGTACATTTTGACCTTGACGGTTTTCCGAGGTCAATTACACTTCAACAAGGTGTGGATACCTCTGAGAATAGAAGCTTTTGAAATTCTTTCGTAACGATCAAAGTTATCAATTCTAACGAGGCACATTGAGTAGTGATTTTGACGACTACCTTTAAGGTTATTTCAAGGTCAACTTTTTGTTCAAATGGAAACCCCCTTCTTTGACATCGTCAATCGATAGAGCGGAAAAGTTTGAACTCAAATATTCACTTAGGTCATAGGTACATTTTGACCTTGAAGGTTCTCCGAGGTCAATTACACGTCAACAAGGTTTGGATACCTCTGGGAATAGAGACTTTTGAAATTCTTTCGTAACGATCAAAGTTATCAATTCAAACAAGGCGCATTTAGTAGTGACCTTGACGATGACCTTCAAGGTGATTTCAAGGTCAACTTTTGTTTTTTTTAATGGAAATCTGTATTTTCGAGTTCTAAAATCAATGGAACAAACAGTCATACACTTACATCAAAAGATTCGGAAAAGATCAATCAATCTTATTGAAAGAAGTTTGATTTCGGAACTAAAAAAAATAGGTATCAATTTTTAATATTTGACCTTGAAATCATCTTGAAGGTGATTTTTTCGCCTCTCATCGTCAAATGAGAGGAGAAAAAACCCCGTGAAAAAACGGCCTCACCAGTTTCCAACGATACAGGGCATTGGTATTTTTTTTGTATATAAATAAATGAACGATCGTTTATCGATCGTTGCGGATTCCGCTATTACGTCAATTGAGTCAGTTGGATGCGGTCGAAACTCGGTCGAATTTCACGATTGCCAGAAGTGCACGTAAAAGCGGAAGGGGAGAGAGAGAGAGAGAGCGAGCGAGAGAGAGAGGGAGAGAGAGAGAGAGAGAGAGAGAGAGAGAGAGAGAGAGAGAGAGAGAGAGAGAAAGGATGAGGGATGGAGCGCGAGAGGGATGGAGATGTTTATGTGTGTGTGGGTGTCCTGCACGGTCCACCAGTGAATTTCCTGCCAGCAGGAAATTGCATTTGGCTCGGTGTCGCGGATGTATGCGCGAGATGCGGTGGAAAGGTTGCCGCGGCAAGAGACCAGGGGTGCAAAAGGGTTGACGCGCGGCACAGCCGTGAAGGGAATTTTGAGAGAGGATGCAGAGAGCCCGGAAACGGCCTCGGTAATCATAAACACGCGAATATTCGATGGAGCGTCAGATGGCGAAGAATATCGGTAGAAATAGTCTCTGAACTCGGTGGACAGTGTTTTGGGTCTGAAATTTTTGGTTTTAATTCAGGGAGCTGCCAGAAGCTCGTTGGGAGTGGAAATTGAATTGGTGTGTCGAAAAATAGTAAAAAAAAAATAATAATAATGATGATTCAAAAAATATAAACAAAAGCTTTGTTTTCGTGAAAACATTTTTTTCTCGCATTTTTTTTTGAATATAGCTGAAGAACAGTTTAAGCGATCGAGTTGAAATTTGGTATGCAAGTAGATCATCTATATGTCCCTTTACTCGGTGCAATTCTTTTCCGAAATTGCAAAACAATTGTCAATTTGGCGGGGCTTTTAATTTTTTGCAAAATGTTTGCAGTTACCCTGACTTTAGTAATTTTGCAGTTATCACGCTGAAATTTTTTGTGGAGATACACTTTATAATTGGGTTGGAATTGAATGTGCGAAAAATCGCTTAAGAGGTTCGGTTTAAAAAAAATCTAATTCTTAGCAACAAGTTTGTGAGTACTCTAACATTCGTAATTTTGCAGCTACGAAGCTGATTTTTTTTGTGACGATACATTCAATGACAAAGAAAGATAATACTGAGTTTCAGAAAAATCGATTGAGAGGTTCGTTCTCAAAATTTTTTGGAAATTTTCAAATAATAATAATAATAATAATAATAAAAATAAAAGAGGAAGCTGTGTGCAAATTTCAAATTTGCATGATATTTATATAAATAAATAAAAATTGATGCCTCTGTAACCGAATGTAATACAAACAGAAAAGTAACATTTAATTAACATTTAATCATTTGATAAATTACATATTAGAAGAGTTTGAGGCAAAAATTTTAAGATCTTTAGATCTATCTTAAGATCAATCTTAAAATTAAACTTAAGATCGAACTTAAGTTCCAATTTAAGATGAATCTTAAGTTCGAACTTAAGTCTCATTATAAATTCATACTTAAGTTCATACTTTAGTGCAAACTTCAGATCGATCTTAAGTTCAAATTTAAATTTCCTTTGAAGTTTGAACTTAAGATCCATCTTGAGCTTAAACTTAAGTTCGATCGAACTTAATTATTTTGACGATTAATGTCAAAGGTCGAGGAAGGCGATGAAAGAAGTTTGATCGAACTTAAGTTCAAGCTCAAGATGGATCTCAAGATCAAACTTGAAACCAAATTTAAGTTTGAACTTAAAACCGATCTGAAGTTCGCACCAAAGTTTGAACTTGAGTATGAACTTATGATGATACTGAAGTTCAAACTTAAGATTCATCTTAAATTAGAACTTAATTTCGGATCTCAAGTTCCAACTTGAGTTCAATGGAAAGTTTGATCTCAAGTTTGATCTGAAGGTCGATCCTAAGATACATCTTAAGAACTTAAAATTCGGGCCTTGGAAAGATTCATTCATCATTTTTTTTTATTCCCTCAAAATTGCTTATTCGCTTTTTTTTACTTCCAATTCGTTAGTTGAATTAAATTATAATTAAAATCGTTTGCGCGGAACAAACTTATAGTCTTTGAGGAAAATCCTGCGATTTCTACGAAAAAAATGCAGATAACAGATAACTTTGTTGATAATACTCCAGCTTTTTGTTTTCAATTTAAGAGGAGGCTAAATACCATTTTTATTCAATCCCTACATTATCGACGTATCATCGTCGTCCAGTCATTCTCCGACAACCGTGAATGAAAATTAATTACATTTTGACAATTAAGAGGGGGATAAATTAATTAACAATTAATTGTCAATTGAGAGGCTAAAATGCGTTACAGCTAATGCCAACGAACTCATTCGAGCTCCTTAAATATTATAGGTTCCTCGTCAGAATCCATGGTGCTGCCCTCACTCGCACGTCTGTGAACTACATTTCGCCATTTCGTTTTTCAATAAAACTACAATTTATCGATATTTATCTCTTGATGCGCCATTCAAACTTACGGCGTGTCATTTTGATAAAATAATGTCGAAAACGTCTCGATATTTGTATCGTGACGTTCTTCATGGAGCCTCACTCTTGATTTTACCCGAAATGCAGTAAAAATTTAATAATTTAAGTTTTTCAATTACAGTTTCTTGGTGGTAAATGAATCTATAAATTTTTTTTTTGTTTTTCGAAAAAATTTTAGTGAGGCTCCATTCCTGCCATTGTTCCGACGATGTTGTTAACATTTTATTCAATTCCATACATTTGTATAAGAGCAAGTTTGGATGGCAATTTCGAGGTGTTAGTGTCGGTATTTAGCCTCCTCTTAATCGCGAGAGTGTTGCAGAGCCGTGAATAGTGGCGCTTTATCACTATCCTTTTTTTCCAACCCCCCCCCCCCTTTCTCTCTCTCTCTCTCTCTCTCTCTCTCTCCCTCTCTTTCACTGCTTCCCTCATCTTTATCCAAGTGTGTGACCCTATCTATATCGCTCTGGAGCTTACCAACTGTGCTCCGAAAGTTTCGGCTTAATTGCTATTCGATACGTACTCGCCTCGATGAATTATAAAATCGGGTAAACTCTTCGCTCGCGGCGCAAATTCAGCTAAGCTCGGAGAGGGCGCGGATATTCGATGGGGCTCGCAAACTTTGCCAAGGGTTGTTTTTCAGGACTGCAACGTTTCGATAAAATGAGATATCGTGCCAGAAACATTCAGTCCCATATAAAAAAAAAACAATATATATGGCGAAAATGCATGGCATAATATATTCTTGCGACATAATAATGTATGAAAAAAAATATATGGGGCGTTTCATCCCAAATCAGACACTGTGGAATTTTTTATACCTAAACGAAACTTTTGGGCCTGGTTCCGAGAAGTTTTTTTCGGGTTTTTTTTTATTGCCCTGATGCACATGCTGTGACTTTTTGTTGAGGTTGTCGCAGAGGAACTATCTTAAAAATAATGAAATAAATGAATCTCCTGGTAATACTCACAGGCAGAGATTCGGGTGTGTGATCGAGAACGTAAATTCTGTTCGTGTAACCGTACAGCATCGTGTCAAGATCTGAAATCAGAGTGCACACAAATTCTCCATTAAACGTGTACACACACGGAAAAAACGACTTATAGCTGTAGTAAAAAAAAAATTAGTTGCAGTAAAAAAAATTAACTCAACCAACTATCTCATTTCTCTGAGCGCCAGACGAGAAATTGGTTGGATCAACGATTTTTATATGGTTGGTTTATAAATGGCGAGCCAACTAATTTTTTAGTTCTGCCAACCACGAGTGAAATGGTTGTATCAACTATTTCGCTCGTGGTTTGTTATAATTTTTTTTTACATCTACACAATATTTTTAAACATTTCAATCTTTGAACGTCGCTGCACATGAGAAGTTTACAATTTCGTTGAACTTCGTCTTTTCTTCAAGCGAAGGTAAAAGAAAAAAGACCCTTTTTTATGGGAATCCATTTTGGACTCGACCATCTTGGGTTTTGCCACAAAGTATTAAATATCCATACTAAAAAATAAGCATATCAGACATAGACGAACTTGGAAAGGTCATGAGCGTCGAGGGGAAAGTTCGTTTGTGCGAGAGGAAGCCACCTGGCGGATTTTTGCGGTACTGACAAATCTGCAGATATATGATCAAATAGTTAGCTACAGTGCCTATAAAATTCTTTATCCATTCTTTACGCTCTTGAATACTATTTCATTAGTTAGACTGACTAATCAAGTCAGTTGTGTTGGCTAGTCACGTCAACTAACTATGAATAGTTAGTTGGAACTCATTAGTTCCAGCTACTAGTTAGTTAGGTAGTTAGTTAGTCAACTACTAGTTAGTTAGTTGGTTAGTCAACTACTAGTTAGTTAGTTAGTTAGGCAACTACTAGTTAGTTAGTTAGTTAGTTAACTAGTTAGTTAGTTAGATGGAACTAATGCTGGGTTGTTACGGTAACCATCCAGATGGTTAGGGTAACTATACCTAACTAATAATCAGTTGGCTGTCCCAACCAACCATTTTTTCCGTGCAGGCATTAGTATCGTTCGTACGGATGAATATAGAAGCTAAGAGCACGCACATAAAGACAGTTGTAACGTATATAATGTCGTGGCTTATCAGTGGAAAGGGATGAAAGTTAAATTAGTTCGACCGTCAAGAGAGAGAGAGAGAGAAAGAGAGAATGGGGAAGAGGGTTGTGAATAATGTCCCGTGTGACAATTCATACAATGGCCGACGATATTGAACTGCCGTGGCCTCTTTGGCTTCGTTTTGTGGCAAATCGTCAAGTCCATTAACTGGAAAAATCCCTGATAAAGAGTCGACAGACATCGACGATATTATATTTGGTATTTATTGTCATATTTGGGGAAAACGAAGCGTATTATGGCTTCTATATTGAGCAATATTTACCTCATCGCTGGGGATCTTTCTCTGTCGCTGTCTCTCTGAATAAAGCCACAATGGGGGAGGGTGTGAGGTTCAAAAAGCTCGCTAAGATATTGGAATGTATTGTATATGGGAATATTGCAGGGGGATGTTCTTGCGGCGCACCTGCCACCCCTATTTACCGCAGACGGCGCAAAGTACGAGACCGTAATTTCGACATAGCTGCAATAACATTTTCAGTCAAGAATATATATATACATGGGTCATTCCATGTCAAATCGACCAAGAGTTGGAATCGACCCCTCTCAATTTCGATGAGATTTGGTCAGAAGTTTTCTTTTATCCTAAAACAAAGTTCTACCAAAGGAAAAAAATTAAATTTTTTTTTTTCGAAAGTTATGCTAAATTCGAAATTTCAACATTTTTAAAAATTTTCAGGTTTATTTTTTAAATATCTCGAAAAATATTAGTTACGAAAAAATTGTTCTACGTTCGTCTTGAAGAACATACTTGGGATTACGAAAAAAAAATATTCTGAACAAAAATTTTGAAAAATGATGGATAGGAAGAATTTTTAATTTTTTTAAATCGTGCAAATCCACGATCAACATTAAACTTTAGGTTCAATTTTATTAAATATAATATCTTGAAAGATCCTGAAATTTTCGGAATTGCGTTTTTTTTTTTCAAAAATATGAATTTTTGAATTTTAGTAAAAAAAAAAATTTTTTTCTACTTCTAAGTTAAGTAAAGTTACTTGTACAAGTAAAATTCTTTTACAAGTAAAATTACTTGTAAAAATGTCTCTTAAAAAAAGGTGAATTTAAAAAAAAAGTCAAAACGATCCAAGTTAAAAAATATATATATTTTGGGTGTAAAACTGAAAAAATATGAAAATGAATTTCGATATTTTTTTTGTATTTTTTTCATGAAACTACAACTCGAGATGAAAAAAAAATCATCTCCTATCTTACTTTGATATCTCCATTTTTTTTTCAAGTTATGAGCATTTTTAAAAAAATTGTAAGAAATTTTGGAAAATTAATTGTGGTTAGATGGGTTGAGACAAAAATCTAAAAAAATTCTGAAAGACTGCTTTACGTATGTACAAGAAAATAGAAAATTTTCAACAAAATCAAAAATGGTTGGGGTACGAATTGGTTGGTTCAGCATGGAATGCCCCATATATAGATCGAAAGCTCAACATATAACGGGAGAGCAGTGAGAGAAATTTTCTGACAGCATTTCACCCTCTCTGTCATTCTTAAGACTCTGAAAGGTACTGAAACTCACAAAACAATAAAAACGCCCTCTCTCTCTCCCTCTCCCCCTCTCTCTCTCCCCCCCCCTCTCTCTGGCATCGAAATTTCCAGGTATCATAAATCGTTGGAGCTTTTCAACTTCGCTTCTGACATACTTATTGCCTTTCGACCATAAGCCGCCAACTCCCGTAAACTGTAATTATTAATTCTCCAAGTCGCGAGGATTTTTTTTTTGGTTTCTTTGTGATATCTTATATGGCTCCTTTTTTCGCAATTTGTTAAGTAAGAAGCTGAATTGTAACAGAATGTATTTCTTTGCGGATAAAAAATATAACAGAGTCAACTGAAAAATGAATTTAACCGTTATTTGACACACTGGGGTCATTTGTACCCCAGCGATAAAAGTTCTTGTAAAAAAAATACCATTTAGTATTTTTACTTGCAAATTTTGTTGGAACTTTTTAAGAGGTTACTTCGCAAGGTTATACAGGATTTATAGTAAAATCTTAAAGTTAAATATGATAAAAAAATGTTAATATCCAAAAAAACTGAAAAAATGATAACTGTTACGAAAAAAATTGTAACTTTTTTATTTTTCGACAAAAATCGTTAAAAATTTGACTGACTTTGCTTAATATATAGAACTGCAAGAAAAAAAATAGTAGTAGTAAAATAATATAACAGAAAAAAAAATTCGCACAAAATTTTCGCACTCGACCTAACTTTACCCAAAATTCAAAATTCAATTTTTCTCAAAAACGCGAGCTATACTTATCCACTAACAAATAAAATTTGCTTTTTAAATTTCAAATGAAGCTGAAGAAAACATCTGGCTGAATATTCAAAAATTTTTAATGAAAATTTTATAAAACATTGTCGCTCTTTTATATGTTCGAAATTTTGAATAGATATTTAAAATATTGAAATATTTATTTATTTATTTATAATATTTTAAAAAAGAGAAAATATGCTTTTTTAATCCATTTAACTCTTTAATTAAAAAAACTCAATTGTTTGTCAAATTTAACAATGTTAAAACAAAAGCTTGATCTTCACAAGCTCGTGTATCAATTGCCAATGAAATTCTGTCTATGTAGTTTCAATATTCCAATTAAAAAGAACATATTGAAAATCGACCTATTTTTCGAGCCCCGAGCTCATGCGAGACCCTTCAATTCGCCTCTGATAACTCCGGTCACGCACAGAGTAAAAAAATGTGTGCAAGCTCGCAGATTAATTCTCATCGTGGTGCGCAGAATCGATATATTTCCGCGGGGTTTCCCGCGCTCGTTCAATTATTATCGATTTATCGACCCTTGAGCTAACTCCGATTGCCTCAAGAGGAATATAGGATTGAGTTTTTCCTTTCCCGTATAAAAATAAAATATATGGGTTATTCGACTTAACTGAGAAGTAAAAAAAACATTATCTTTATCAAAATTCAAAAATGTATATTTTTGAAAAACAACACATCCTAAAAATTGCAAAATCTTTGAAGATCAGTACGAGGTATTATATAAAAAAAATTTAACCAAAAATTTAATGTTGATCATGAATTTGCACGATTTGACGAAATTCAAAAATTCATATTTTTGAAAAAAAAAACACCTTTCTGAAAATTGTAGGATAAACTTGAAAGATTTAACAAATGGTGAAATTTTGAATCTTGCATAACTTTCAAAAAAAATTTTTTTAACTTTTTTCCTTTGGTAGAACTTTGTTGTATTGTAAACGAAAACTTCTGACCAAATTTCACCGAAGATGAGAGAGGTCGATTGCAACTCTTGGTTGATATGACATGGAATGACCCATATGCAAAAATATATTTTAAATATCGAATCATGCATGTGACCAATTTAACAATATTTTTCTGTATATGTTTTGTCATATATTACAACGTAAATTAATTTGACAAACGGCATTTTAAAGGGGAAGAATTCGGCTTCATTTCCTGTTTTTTGAATTATTTTAACAATTTGTTTTTAGATTTGGATTCTATTTTAAAAACAACTGTTTTTCGCCTTTTGTTCCCCTTTCTTGAGGCGCACCCATCTTGTAGAGAAATTTTTTTAATACATTTTTACGATTAGATTAATAAAGAGGAAAGTTTGAGCTTCATTATCCTTTTTTTAAAAACTTTGAACGATTTTTTTTCCCAAAGTTATTCTGTTTTTTGCGAAAAAAGAGAAAATTTGAAAAATCCTGTATAAAACGAAAACAAAGAGGATTCATGAGAAACTTCAGAATGGCAAAAAGTTGCGTCTGTTTTTGTTCAGTTCAAAGGAATTTTTTCAGATTTTTTTTCCAAAATTTTTTTTTTCTCATTTTTTGGGTCAGAGCTCAAATCATTTAATCACCATAACTCGAGAACTATGGTATTATTGATATAATTTCCAAAGGGAAAAATACTTTGATTTACCGAATAACTTGGGGGAAAAAAATCACTCAGAGTTTTTAAAAAAATGAAATTGCAGCTCAAACTTTCCCCTTTATGAATCAAATCGTAAAAATGTATTTAAAAAAATTCCTCTAGAAGATGGGTGCACCTGAAAAGAGGGAAAAAAGGCGAAAAACAGTTGTTTTCAAAATAGAGTCCAAATCTGCAAACAAATTGTAAAAGTAATTTAAAAAACAGGAAATGAAGCCGAATTCTTGACTTTTTGAATTTTTTAAACATGGTTGAATAATGAAAAGGCATTCCTTTGAGAAACTTGAAGAATCGTCGAAAATCATCGTCCTCAGCTTTGTTGGCGAAAAAGCTCGAAAGTGAGAGTGTTAAAAACAAAAAACTAACGGAGTATTGGAAGCATCGAGCTTCCGAATGCTGCCAACCGCAGCGAAATTGCACCCTCTTCTGTTTCCGTTGCGTTGCATTCAGCAAAACGTGGCTTAACGAGCGGAACGTTTTGTGAAATGTACGAGGCAAAATAGAGAGGAAAAGAGGGAGGGAGAAAGAGAGAGAGAGAGAGAGAGAGAGAGAGAGAGAGAGAGAGGGTTTGCTAACGTTTCAACGATTATGGTTCTTCGCGCTCGAAAAACGAAAATTGATGGTCGCCGAAACGAAGTACGAGAGTTTTGGCCAATGTTCCGTTGAATAATCGCTTGGCGAATTTGAGCCGTTTCTTTCTAATGACCAATTTTATTCGTACAGACGGAAATGAATTGAAAAAATTAAAAATGAATTTTTCTAGTCACCGAACGCTCAAAAAAATTTGGAAAAATTGATGGGATGCTTTTGTGGTTGTTTCTAGGCTTATTGGAGAAGTATTAAAATAGCCGAGTGATATAATAGTATCGTACGAAATTTTATTGTACGAGTGCGCAAAGTGCCAGTTTGAGCACGCGCAGCGTGCGCAAAGTGGCACTTTGCGCACGGAGTGCAATAAAATATTTTTTAACAATTCCAATTTCAGAAATTGATTCTAAAAATGATATGCTCTGATGAAATACTAAATTTTTATATCCAGATAAAGTGAAAAAAAAATGAAAAAATTATGCGGTGTTTTTTGATGTTTGTTTGTAGGGGTGTGCAAATAGCATTCGAACCATTCGAATTATTCGAATAATTTGAATAATTACTTTTTGCTCTTAAACTTTTAAAAAACATAATTTTTAAAAGAAAGTTTCATTACGAATCTTTCAATGAAATGTAAAATTTAAAAATTTTTTTTAGATATTATGAAAATACATCGTTAGAAAAATGAACAAATTCAATACGCTGATTATTAGTCAAGTGTGATTGAGTTTTTCAAAAGTTGTACTTTTTTTTATTTAGCTGCAATATATTTCTCCGAAATTTTGAAAAAATTTTAACGGCAATAAAAAAAAAAAGCCAATTGTTATCTTTAGTTTATCTTTTTCAGTTTCAACAATTATTGAATGGTAAATAAGAAATGATTTTTTATTGTTTCGATCGATGACTGTTTTTCTTCCTCGTTTTGAAATTTGGCTTCATTTTCAGCTACTGACATTAATTTATTCAATAATTTCCATAATGCAAATATCTATTTAGGTTTTTATCATAAACAGCCATTGCAATAAAATAGCCTCTCATTTTTTACTAGTATTTAGAGATGTACGGATATTCAAATTTACGAATTATTCGAGACGAATCGAATCGAATAATTCGTAAATTCGAATACTCGCACGACCCTATTATTTTGATGTTTAAAAAATATACAAACTGCAAAAAAAAAATTATTTTATTCAGAAAGTCAGTCGAGCCTGTAGAGTGTGAATAAATAAATAAATAAATAGTAAATAAATAAATAATAAATAAATAAACGAGTAAACAAATAAATGATAAATAAATAATAAATAAATCAGTACGTATAAATTTCATGCAAACCCAAAAATGTTATTCGATCAGAAACCACATTTTTGAATCCAGAAGGAGTTCCAAAAATTAAAAAAAAATCAATCTAGTGGTTTTTGCCCTTTACTTTACACTTATCAAACCACAAAAATAGTCAAAACAAATTTTAAAAAACTTTACAAAGTTCTAACGCCGCAGAATCCAAAAAACAAGTACGAATGCCGACGAATTTCAATGAATTAAAAAACAAACAAAAAAAATTCTATCAAATACGAGATTTTCACATTCAAAAAGCACCCAAACCCAATCGTAAAAATGGATGCGTTGATATTCGAGGTCTGATTGATTTGGGCGGGAAAAAATCGAGGAAATGGAAACGAACGAGTCACATTTTATTGCGAAGGACTATAATCGATGCGGTGGAACAAAAAAAAAAAAAAGAAAAAAAAGATGAATACACACGGAATTTTAATCAATTCGTCGTTCAATTGACGTGTGAATTCAACGAAATTTCGGCTTAGTTTGTGGAATGGCAAATGCGTTTGACAGTAACGTAGAAACGTGGTCATCGAATTGGGGATGGGAATGGAAAAGAGGGAAAAATAAAAAAATCACCCGGCTGCGTCGAGTCGCGTCAGGAACAGCATCATATGTTCGATCGACCTCGCAGAAGAGAGAAGAGAGAAGGAGAGAGAGAGAGAGAGAGAGAGAGAGAGAGAGAGAGAGAGAGAGAGAGAGAGAGAGAGCAATGTGTGTTCGTTGGTAGCCGCAGGTGGAATGAAATTGCCGAGTGAAGAGAGAGAGAGAGAGAGAGAGAGAGAGAGAGAGAGAGAGAGAGAGAGAGAGAGAGCGAAGGGAGAGCAGAAAAAAAGGGTTGAATTTGCGCTCTCCCAGCCACGAAGTCCTTTTTTTCCCATTTTCTTTCTTTTTTTTCATCCCCAACGATCGCTGCACTCTCGACGTTGCTGACGTTGCCCTCTATCCTGGAGAATGCAATTTTATTTCACTTCCCATTTTCCTCTCTCTTCCTTTTTTTCTCCTTTTTTCGCGTTGCTCCCTTTCCCTTGGTTTTTTCTTGAAAAAATTAATTTCACCCCGACGAAGCGGCGACGCAAATTCCTTTTTCTCCCTCTTCAATCTTCCTCTTTCCATCGTCGAGAATAAATTTGTATCCCGTCACTGTGTTGCCAGAAACAAAACGAAGGGAATGAATGATAACGATGTGACTGCAACTCTTCTCTTTATTCGGCTTCGAGGGTCAAAATTCGCTTCGTTCTCTTGATTCTCTCTCTCTCTCTCTCTCTCTCTCTCTCTCTCTCTCTCTCTCTCTGTTCCTCTTCGCGCTTTTTATCCCTCTCTCGCGGCCACTTTGATAAATACCGGAAAAACCAAGAGCGATAAGCGTTACACAAATTCCCTCTTTCCCTTTTTCTCTCTCGTCTTTCTCTTCTGTTAAAGCGTTTTACACAGTCAAAAGGTCGAAAAAAGACCAATTTTTCAAGAATTTTTTCTGGAAAGACGCTTTAAAATATTAATGTAAAAAATTATATACATGTCTTGAATTAACCTTGAATTAACCTTGAAGGTCATCGTCAAGGTCACTACTAAATGCACCTTGTTGAAATTAATAACTTTGTTCGTTACGGAAGAATGTGAGAAGCTTCCATTACCAGAGGTATCCTCACCTCGTTCAAGTTAAATTGACTTTAGAGGACGTTCAAGGTCAAAATATACCCACGGGGTACATATTTGAACGTGAAATTTTCCGCTCCATCGATTGCCAATGTCAAAAGAGGCGGGTTTCATTAGAAAGTAAAGTTGACCTTGAAATAACCTTGAAGGTTATCGTCAAGGTCAAAACTAGAGTCACCATTGAATTTCTCGTCAAAAGTTGCTGTAATTTCAAAAATACTTGTCGGATTGACTTGAAATTTTCTGTGTATATACTTGAATGTATGTACATTCAACATTTTTTGAAAATCCTGATTGCGCATAACCCCTTAATGTGGCTTGATACAAAGTTCCAAAAAAGGTTCCAGATGGTCAATAAATAACTACTCAAAATTTTACGAGGAGGTGAAAAAAGGAAAATTTTCAGGGTCATACTTGCTGGGTTGCAAAAAATTTTCTAGGTAAACTGGTGGATGACGACAGTCCAGATTGGCAGAGAGGATCCTGCAGGTTTGTGGGTCTCGCGGCACGCCTTGTAATTCCATATGCAAATCCCAAGCGAGCCTCGCTACCGAGGTTCAACGTCGACGTTTATTAGACGACACATACACACCTGAGCATCATTATTGTTATTATCATTATTATTATTATTATGTGTTGAACGCGTCGTGAAATCGAATCAATATTGCATTAAGAACGTTCCACGGATGAAAGGGGATTCCCGGTGTACGTAATAGGCTCATGGAGCATCAGAATTAGCAGCTCCAGCCATATGACTATGTGAATTATTATTATTATTATTATTATTATTATTATTATTATTATTATTATTATTATTATTATTATTGTTCAACATGAATTGACAAGAGTTTAACGTGAATCGTTGAGTAGAGTTCGATTCTACACATTTTCTACCCTACACAAAAAATTCTACACAAAATATCCTACACATAATAATGTCCAGTAATTTATATCCTACACAATTATTAAAATGTCCCACATATTTTCCTACACAATTTTCTGCATAATTGAATTTTATAATACAGGCTGTTGTCTTACACATAATATCCTACACAATGATTTGAATACAGTCTATTGTTCTACACGGACTTGCAGGCCAACAAATTTAGCCTACATATATTTTTCTACACAATTTAATTTGATAGTACAGGCCGTTATCCTACACATAATATCCTACACAATGTTTTTAACACAGTCTATTGTTCTACACGTGCTGACAGACCTACACATTTATCCTACACAATTATTAAAACGTAGACTATCGTCCTACACATATTTTCCTACACAATTTTCTGCATAATTGAATTTTATAATACAGGCTGTTGTCTTACACATAATATCCTACAAAATGATTTGAATACAGTCTATTGTTCTACACGGACTTGCAGGCCAACAAATTTAGCCTACATATATTTTTCTACACAATTTAATTTGATAGTACAGGCCGTTATCCTACACATAATATCCTACACAATGTTTTTAACACAGTCTATTGTTCTACACGTGCTGACAGACCTACACATTTATCCTACACAATTATTAAGACGTGGACTATCGTCCTACACATATTTTCCTACACAATTTTCTACATAATTGAATTTTATAATACAGGCCGTTGTCCTACACATAATATCCTACACAATGATTTGAATACAGTCTATTGTTCTACACGGACTTGCAGGCCAACAAATTTAGCCTACATATATTTTTCTACACAATTTAATTTGATAGTACAGGCCGTTATCCTACACATAATATCCTACACAATGTTTTTAACACAGTCTATTGTTCTACACGTGCTGACAGACCTACACATTTATCCTACACAATTATTAAGACGTAGACTATCGTCCTACACATATTTTCCTACACAATTTTCTACATAATTGAATTTTATAATACAGGCCGTTGTCCTACACATAATATCCTACACAATGATTTGAATACAGTCTATTGTTCTACACGGACTTGCAGGCCAACAAATTTAGCCTACATATATTTTTCTACACAATTTAATTTGATAGTACAGGCCGTTATCCTACACATAATATCCTACACAATGTTTTTAACACAGTCTATTGTTCTACACGTGCTGACAGACCTACACATTTATCCTACACAATTATTAAGACGTAGACTATCGTCCTACACATATTTTCCTACACAATTTTCTACATAATTGAATTTTATAATACAGGCCGTTGTCCTACACATAATATCCTACACAATGTTTTTAACACAGTCTATTGTTCTACACGTACTGACAGACCTACACATTTATCCTACACAATTATTAAAACGTAAACTATCGTCCTACACAATTTTCTACATAATTAAATTTTATAATACAGGCTGTTGTCCTACACATAATATCCTACACAATGATTTAAACACAGTCTGTTGTTCTACACGTACTTGCAGGCCAACAAATTTAGCCTACATATATTCTACACGCACTGACAGACTTACACATTTATCCTACACAATTATTAAAACGTAGACTATCGTCCTACACATATTCTACACGACTTTTTCATCGAAAAACCTGTGTAGATGAGGTAAGAATCCCGATTGTTCAATACACAAAATATCTCCTTGACAGGAAAAATTTTCGAAAAAAAAAATGTTGGAAAAAAATTCTGAAAAAATTTCATAGTATTCAACACAACTACATGCAACTTTTTACCCACTTAGTGACTTGACGAAAACCCAGTAGCTTCAGAATTACGCTACATTTTATAAATATGTTCGTTTTTTGAGAAAAATTAAAGATCTTTGCAAAAAAAAAATCGTATGAAACTTTTTAAAAAACGAAATTAAAGCTTATACTCCCTCCCAAAAGTTTGTTACGCGAAAAATAGTTTGAAAAAATTTCTGTGGGTCGTGCGTCAAAATTTCAACGCCAAAAAAAGTCGAAAAAAGACCATGTTTCAAAAAGGGCTTACCGGGTTTTAAAAAAATCGATTTTTTTTTTTTGGAAAAAGCGAAATGAAGCTGAATATGTCAACTTTGAAACGACGCTTGTTGAATTCAAATATCTTTATTTTTAAAAGAGCAGTGGAACTTTTTGTGCGGCGCAGAATCGGGACGAGTGTTTCCCAACTTTTGGACGGAAGTGTATATTAATTAATTTCTTTTTTATTCAACTTTGCGGTGCAACTCGTCGACAGAAATAAAACGACTGTCACTGGAACTGATTTTAATCGTGCTACAATTTTCATCACTAGAAATTAACCCTGAATTAAACGTACAATTGCAAAAGTGTCGTCGAAATTGATTGAAACGTTGATTAAAAATAATTAATGAAGCGGTTGTAGCCAGATTTTGTAGGGGTCGAGAATTCAGCTGACATATTCATAAAAAAATAAAATCTGAAAAAAAGCTCTCGTCGATGGAAGAGGGGAAAATCTCGGAAAATTGCATTTTTGTCTAAAGTCAATAATTTTGCATCGCTTACCAATTGTCTCAGTTATAATTGCATCGCGATTGTACATTTCACCATGGAAAAAAAAATTGCCCTCTTTTTCTCGCTGACAATTCTACTTTTTGCTTCTTCTTGGTTTCTCTTCTTTTCAGCCGAGAGCGGAATCGTCACTCGCTGAGGAAATCTCGAGAAGAGTTTTTCTCCCTTTTTCCCCACTTTATCGCTCTCGTCGCTTTTCTTTAAATTTTTTTTTTTTTTAATCCAGACCGACACTCCGACGTATACCAAGTTTTTATTCATTCGATTGTGAAGCCTTCGCTTGAGCTCGACGAATTCTCGGTGGAAAATTATATATTTATCTTGGTCATTGGTGGGAAAAGAGAGGCGCGAGTGAAAAGCGCTTTTCGCGAGAAAACTGAAGGGGTGAGCTCAAATCAAGACTTACTTTCTCTTGTGCCCCTCTCTTCGTCGTTCTTCGTCTGCTCTCTTTTACTTTTCAGCACTTGCGGTAATATTCTCACCGATTATAAAGAAACCTTTAAGGATGTATTGCATGTACAGTCCCAGCCAAAAATTGTTTTTAATTGAAATTTCCGTACTTCGCGATGGAATAAAAATCTGAAAAAATTCAGCAACATTTGGCATGCCATAAACAACGAGTATCAATAATAATATTGCCCAAAAGTTATTAATAAATTGTTTAAACAAATAATTATTGAATAATTTTTTCGCGTACATTTTTTATTTTTTTAATATGTTATTATACATGCAAAAAGAAATATCCATGTAAATTTTTAGCTCTCCATCTTAACCCATACAAAAGTTATTGATTTTTGATATTCTCGAAATAATCATAACTTAAAATAATCTAATAATAATGATATTCTTAAAATAATCATAACTTCTATAATAACCAAGATATTCTAACTTGTGAAGAGGTCATTTTTTTTGTTTTTGAATGTACTTTTTCAACAAAATATCGAAAATTGAGAGAACATATTTGTTAATGTCTTATTTTAGCTGTTTTAAGCTAAAAAAATGAATAAAGTGAAAAACGTACTTGAATTGTAATTTTTAATGTTAATTATTATAATTTACAAAGGAAATATGTGAGAGAAGTTGAATTCTTTATTTTAACATCATTGAAATCAACTATTGTAGTAATGGAAGGAAAAAATATTAGAATTACGAAAAAAAAAATTTTTAGCAAGAAGTTATTTGAATCCCATCTTCGGTAAAATCTTAAAAATTTTGTTTTTTTTACGTAGAATTTTATAACTTTTTTTGGAAAAAATAGAAGGGTTCCCATTGAAATAAAATCCAATTATTTAGCTTAAAACAGCTAAAAGGACATTCGAAAATTTTTTCCTCAATTTTTGATATTTGGTTTGGAAAGGACATTGAAAAACAAAAAAAAAATGACCCATCAACAAGTTAGTTAGTCTTGGTTATTGTAAAAGTTACGATTATTTAAAAAATATTTTATAAAAAATCAATAACTTTCTTAAGGTTGTTTTTATGTTTTTGCATATAGATTTGTCGTTAGCTTTGAAAAGTTTCAAAGACACTGACCAACGAATACGTAGATACAGCCAGTCTAAAAATTACAAAACAGAAATTCCAAAATAAAGAGGAAATTCTGAAAAAATTCATACGCGTTCAGAAAAATTGAAGCATTTTATTTGTTTAAGAAAAAAAAGAATTCACCGAAAAATTGTTGAATCATTATTTGTTTAAACAATTTATTAATAACTTTTGGGCAATATTGTTGTTGCCAATTGTTGTTTATAGCATCCCAAATGTTGTTAAATTTTTTCAAATTTTAATTGTATCACGAAGTACGAAAATTTCAATCAAATACAATTTTTGGCTGGGACTGTACAGGCATCCTTAACAGTGAAGCCCTCTCCATACGCGACCGCAGAGAGATGAGAGTTATTTCACCTCTCTGTACACTCTCGTAATCCTCCCACCGTTTTTTTTATTCCTCATATTCTTTAATAATTCAATTGTAAATTCATGGAGGCCCTTTTTGACTTCGCTGAAGGATAACGACAAAAACGCGAGCTTTTCCATCCTCTCTCCAAGTTTTCATCGTCGAATTACAAAAAGAATACCACCGAGTTCTCTCTCATTATATTCAATACTTTTTTTTTCGTGCTTTACATTTCCAGCGAAGAAAGAAAGACTCATTCAGATGTTGAGAGGAAACTTCACTTATATTTCCACTTATTTTCCATGAGTTTTCACATTGAAAATTGCTTCTATGAAAATTGAAAAAAAAAATCATTTTCCAGCAATGTTTTCCAAAAAAATTGTCATAATCATTAAAAATTAAGGCAAATCATTTTAAAAAATATTAAAATAAAGTTAAGATTTCGAATATGTAAATGAGCTTTCACATTAATAAATTGCAAAGTCAATCCAGGACCAATTCTTAAAAAATCGTTTTGTTTTCATCCTCCAAATTATGACCCCTTAAAAAAAATCACACCATTAAAGTCTGATTAAACAGATAAAAGGGGTTGAAATAATACCCTTTGATTCGCACTCGAGTGAGAGAGTTCCCGAGTCATTCTCGTACCGACGGTCGGTATAGTAGGGAACGAACTTGTCTCGAGCCTCTTGATCATCTCTTCGTCTCCTCTTTGGCTCTCAATGTCGTGCAACAAGAGCCTCATTCTCTATATCGCACACGGGTAGACGCTTGATTTCACCCTTCAACCTATCGCAATCTAGTTATCGGAAGTGTATTTGTGTGTGTGTGTGTGTGTGTGTGTGCGTGTGTGAGTGCAGGCGAGGGTGTTGCTCTTCGTTCACCAAAGTCTGACTACTCGCAGTGGTAAACCCCTCGCATAGTGCAGAACGAATTGCGAGAGAAAGAGAGAGAGAGAGGAGAGGGAGCGAGAGAGAGAGAAGAGAGAGGAGGGGGGGGGGAGAGAGAGAGAGAGAGAGAGAGAGAGAGAGAGAGAGAGAGAGAGAGAGAGAGAGAGAGAGAGAGAGAGAGAGAGAGAGAGAGAGAGAGAGAGAGAGAGAGGGGGGGGGATGAAGAGAGGTGGTTCGGTTTAAGGGCAAATACACGATGCTGGGTTGAGCGAGGACCACTTCGTTGACGCTAAATAATTCATGGAGCAGCGCGCCGTACTGCGCCGAACAACTTGAACCAAATAGAGAGAGAGAGAGAGAGAGAGAGAGAGAGAGAGAGAGAGAGGGAGAGAGGGCTTTTTCTTTACAGTCCCAAAGGCCAAATGATCGAATCGTTCATCGAATACCCGACTACATTTATTGATTATCCTTTGGTCTTATGCTGAATGGGACCTTATTGACACGTACACTTCCGTCCAAAAGTTTGGAAACACTCGGCACGATTCCGCTTTTCGCACAAAAAATTTCACTGCTCTTTTAAAAATGAAGACGTTTTAATGAAACAAACGGCGTTCCAAAAAGGACATATTCAGTTTCATTTCGCTTTTCCAAAAAAAATTTTTAATTTTTTTTTTAAGGGCCTTTGAAATATGGATGTTTTTTGGTTTTTCCTTTGGAGTTGAAATTTTTATGCACGATCCATGAAATATTTTGTTAACCGTTTTTCGTGTGAAAAACTTGTGGGGGGGAGTATAAGCTTCAATTTTGTTTTTTTAAGAAGTTCGTACGATTTTTTTTTGCAAAAATATTTAGATTTTTGCAAAAAACGATCATATTTATAAAATAAAGCGGCTAAAACTACTGAGCTTTCGTGAAATTACTAAAAGGGTTGAAAGTCATTATACTGGAATCAATGAAATTTTTTCAGATTTTTTTTTCAAAATTTTTTTTTTTCAATTTTTCCTGTTAACGAGATATTTTTGTAGCTTCAACTATCAGGTCTCTTACCTCATCTACAGGGGTTCCCGATAAAAAAAGCCATGTAGATGAAGTTTTTCGATGAAAAGTCGTGTACCGTTTACGATAAAAATTATATAGTAAACAGGCAAAAATCTCGAAAAAAAAAATTTTGAAAAAAAATTCTGAAAAAATGTCATTATATTCAGAATAATTCTATGCTATTTTTTACCGTCTTAGTGATTTCCCAAAAAACCCATGAGTTTTAGAGTTGCGTTACATTTTACAAATATTGTCGTTTTTTGTGAAAAATTGAATATTTTAGCGAAAAAAAATCGTACGTAACTTTTTAAAAAACGAAATTGAAGCTTATACTCCCTTCCACAAGTTTTTCGTGTAAAAAAAGTTTTAAAAAATTTTCATGGGTCGTGTGCAAAAATATCAACGCGAAAGAAAAAGCCAAAAAACGACCATGTTTTAAAGGGCGTACCGAGTTCAAAAAAAATCAAAAAAAATTTTTGGAAAAAGCGGAACGAAGCTGAGTATGTCCCCTTTGAAATGCCGCTTGTTGAATTGAAATATTTTCATTTTTGAAAGAGCAGTAAAACTTTTAGTGTGAAAAGCGGAATCGTGACGAGTGTTTCCCAACTTTTGGACGGAAGTGTACACACATACACAGACATAAATATATGTCACCGATTGGAATCTCTACGGCAGAGCTTATCGACTAATCCTCTGAATCAATAATCTCCCTTTATTATACTTCCCTTCCCGAAAGCTTACTACGAAAGAGACCCATATTGAGCCGCCATTTATCGCCGAGACAGATTCACGTGAGATTCATCGAAATTATAACCCCTATTAAGCTCGAGATATTATTTATTTTATAAGATGAATATACGGATTTAATTGAGATTTATCTAGAATCTCTAGTGTCATTTTAAGGCTAGGATTTTTAATTCACTATTAAATAACCTTTCGTGGTCACCTTGGGGTCAAAATGACCCCAGTGCAACTTTGAGCCAAAATTGCAATCACTCAAATTTTATTGTGTAATTTTCTGCGGGAAATTATTTGTTTAAAATTTTATTTTTTAGAAATCAAATTTGCAAAAGTCATGATTTTTTTTGTAAAAATTGTTTTTTTCGCGTATTCACACGTTCTTGACTTTTTTTTCACCATCTTAAAAATTTGAAAAAAAAAATTCAGGGTTCACATGATTATCAATTATACAGGGTGTCTCCCATTTTAATATTTCAGCTGAAGAGAAAAAAAAATCATGCTTCTATTTAAAAACAAAACGTCAGTCGCCTTAACGCCGCCATTTTGAATTTTGGACCGAAAATAATTTTTCATTCTACTAAATTTTTCAACGGAGCAGTATTTTTCGAGATAAATCAGCTGTAAGATAAAAATGACACCCTATATATGATAATATAAATTATATATTAATAATTTATGTTAATTAAGAGCGCTAATAATTAATTAATATTCCATTTGTAAATTAATAGAATGTTGTTTCGATCAAATTGATTACGGAAAATAAATTCAAAGTGTGGATTGTCCTATCCGTGAGGAAATAAAAAAATCAGAGGGGGTGACATTGGCATTGGCATTCTCGTTCCGTTGCTTTTACGCTTTGTCGAATATTTGTTGAACCATTAACGCGCGATATTTCGAAGTCATTATTGCGCGAGTCCTTTCCCATCATCGCTTTAATCGACCTCATTCCATGGCGATAAAATTTTCTCACCCCTAGACAATCGTTGGAATAGGGGGTGGTGAAAAATGAAACGGGATAGAGATATCCGTATCTGAAATCCCTCCTGATTGAATTCAATTGAATTTCCCACGTACCGCAATTTATTATTATTATAATAATAATAATCATCAATATAAAGGGTGTCACAAAAGTAACGGGACGGTTGAATATTTCCTCAGCTGAGGTAAGAAATTCCAAGGTGACCTCAAGCTTGACCTTGACGATAACCTTCAAGGTTATTTCAAGGTCGGCTTTTTTTCAAATAAAAACCTCCTTTTTGACATCGGCAATCGGTAAGGTGGAGAAACTCACGTTCAAATATGCACTTAGGTCGTAGGTACACTTTGACCTTGAAAGTCCTCTGAGATTAATTGAACTTAAACAAGGTGTGAATACCTCTGGGAATAGAAGCTTTTCAAATTCTCTCGTAACGAGCAAAGTTATTGATTTTAACAAGGTGCAAGTAGTGACCTTGACAATGACCTTCAAGGTTATTTCAAGGTCAACTTTTTTTCCCAATGGAAACCCCCTTTTCGACATCCGCAATCGATAAAGCGGAATATCTCACGTCCAAATATGTACTTAGGTCGTAGGTACATTTCGACCTTGGAAGTCCTCTAAGATCAATTAAACTTAAACAAGGTGTGAATACCTCTGCGAATAGAAGCTTTTCAAATTCTCTCGTAACGAGCAAAGTTATTGATTTTAACAAGGCGCATCAAGTAGTGACCTTGACGATGGCCTTCAAGGTTATTTCAAGGTCAACTTTTTTTTCCGATGGAAACCCCCTTTTTAACATCCGCAATCGATAAAGCGGAATATCTCACGTAGGAATATGTACTTAGGTCGTAGGTACATTTTGACCTTGAGGGTCCTCCGAGAGCAATTAAACTTAAACAAGGCTCTCTGGGAATAGAAACTTTCTAAATTTTGTCGTAACGAGCAAAGTTAATGATTCTAACAAGGTGGATCGAGTGACCTTGACCACGATCTTTACGGTGATTTCAAGGTCAACCTTTTTTTTTTAAATGGAAACCTGTATTTTTGAGTTCTGAAATCACACTTATTCCGAAAAAATTGATCGATCTTTCTCGAATCTTTTAATGTAAATGTAAAACTGTTTGTTCTGTTGATTTTCAGCTGTCCCGTTACTTTTGTGACACCCTGTATTTTTGCCATTAAGTGGCATTCGAGGATAATTCATCAAGCTCGTTTATATTGTGATTTTTTAAATTCAATATCTCTGCGAGATGAAAAGTATTTCACAAGAAAATAACTTTATATATAAATTTATTATTTCATGAAAACGAAATGATATTTTTATTTCATTTTTAATTTTTTTAAATTTTCAATAAGTTTCCTAGTAGTTTGTGATTATTCTCAATATTCAATTAAATATATTAAATATTTAATAATATAATTATGAGGTAATAACTAATAAAAAAAAATAATTATTATGAGGGGTTGAGAATAATTCATCAATTTCGTTTTTATCTCAACTTTTTAATTTTACTTTTTATTTTTTATTTTAATGTTTCAAAATAAAAAATATCAAGTAACGATTTTTATATTTTTCGGGACTTTCAATCGGTCCACAATTTTTATAAGTACTCAATATATTTTCGAACGATGCAATTTCATTATTTCATAAAAAAAAACGAAACAATGATTATTTATTGTGACAGTTCCAGACGAAAAATGTTGACTGAACCATTTTTTTTTAATTTATCGGTTGGTTTGTCGATTTTTATTTTTTATTTTTTTTCGTCGACGATATCATGAAAACTTGCAGTCCGTTAAGCCCATTGAATAATATACCGGGAAGCGATGATAATATTCGACGGTGTTTATGGAAATTCGTGTAACGATCGGCAAATATATAGAACTGTACACTCACGAAACAAGAGGTATTCATCTCTCTCCCTCCCTCCCTCTCTCTCGCTCTCTCTCTCTCTCTCTCTCTCTCTCTCTCTCTCTCTCTCTCCCTCCCTCCCTCCCTCTCCCTCTCTCCTGTGTTTTCGTGATATTTCCACCCTTATACATACGCAATCGGACGAGGGCAAATAGTCGTTAACCGCTCGACATATATCTCTCACTCGATCCAGGATAAAACGACAATACGCATGTCCTCCAAAGGATAAATTCCAGGATCATAGAGATACTTTTTTTCACGATTCCAATTTTTCCAATAAAAGTAAAAAGTATATTTCAAATGAGATGCGAATTTCCAATATATGTATTGGATATATATAAAATATATTTTCCTCTTGAGGACGTATTGCCTGTACAGTCCCAGCCAAAAATTGTATCCAATTGGAATTTTCCTACTTCGTGATACAATGAAAATCTGAAAAAATTCAGCAACATTGGGCATACCGTAAACAACAATTATCAATAATAATATTGCCAAAAAGTTATTAATAAATTGTTTAAACAAATAATTGTTCAACAACTTTTCCGAAAATTATTTTTTTTCGTAAACAAATCGAATGCGTTAATTTTTATGAACGCAGATGAATTTTTTCAGAATTTTCTATCTATTTTGAAATTCCCATTTTGAAATTTTTGGAATGGCAATTTTTTGTTTGTGTTTCAGAATATTTTTATAATATTTCAAAATAGAGAGAAAATTCTGAAATAATTCATGTGTTCATAAAAATTAACGCATTCAATGTGTTTAAGAAAAAAAAAGAATTTACCGAATTTTTTTAAAATAATTATTTGGTCGAACAATTTATTAATAACTTTTGAGCAATATTATTATTGATAATTGTTGTTTATAGCACGCCAAATGTTGCTGAATTTTTTTAGATTTTTATTGAATTTGAAAAAAATCCATTTTGTGATATTTCACACCCCAGAATTGTTATATTAATTTATTTAATTAATAACAATTGTTATTAATTAATTAAATTAATAACAAATTAGGGGTTTAAAATATCAAAAAATGTCAAAGGACTTTTCTACTCAATATTACGTTAATAGTTAATTAAATTAATAACAATTAAGGGGTTAAAAATATCAAAAATCGATCTATTTTTAAATTTTTTATCGAATCCCGTAGTAAAAAACTCCATTGAATCGCCAATGGCAACCAGTGGTCCTCATACGACTCCATTGGACAATGAATGGGGACCCATTGAGATTTCCGCATTTGTCAATGGCGTACAGGGCTGACCATTGATCAGTGAATGGGTATCCATTGAACATCAAATGCGGATGAATCGAATGATCATCATTACTCAATGATGCTCATTGGAAAGCCAATGCGGATGAATCGAACGATCATCATTACTCAATGATGCTCATTGGAAAGCCAATGCGGACGAATCGAATGATCATCATTACTCAATGATGCTCATTGGAAAGCCAATGCGGATGTATCGAGCGATCAGCATTGCCTAATGGTGTCCATGGGATGGTAAATGCTGATGAACGAAGTGATCCGCTTTACCCAATGATGTCCATTGGAAAGTCAATGCGGATGAACTGAAAGATCAGCATTTCCCACAGATGTTCATTGGAACCCAAATGCGGCTAACGATGAAATGATCAGCATTTACCAAGGATACCCATTGAATAATAAGTAACTACGAATTATACAATGATCAACATTTATCAATAATGTCACTTCATTGATGACTGATCGCCGAAAAAAATGGAAAGGGGTATACCTTAAAAAATTTACAAAAATCTATTGTTGAACTTTAAAAATCTGCAAAAAATCAAAAAATGATCGTAATGGGATGAACCAAACGGGATTTTGAAGCGTGAACGATTACGAAGAGAATGAGCTCATGCCCAAGCCGCAATTCTATCTAGAAAATAAATTGCAGCCATTTTAGTGAACCGATTAAATTTTGGCCAAAATGCAAAAAAAAAAAAAAATTATTTTTGTTTTTCGGGCCTCATATCGATGTATTTTTGCCCCCTAAACACGAATCTATCAATAGCTTTTTCAAAAAATCAAAATTTTCATGAATTTCGATAAAAAACTGTTTTGCTCAATTTTGGGCCTATTTTCAAAAACCTGAAAATAGCGAAATTTCAAGTGCTCATAACTTCACTTTGGTTCAACCGATTTTAAAATTTGTTTTTCGTACGCAAAGCTTGTGACCAAACTTAGAGAATGCCGTTAAGTTCATCCCGATAACTAATTTTTTGTAGAAATGAGAGCAGTTTGAAAATCGCCGAAAAAAATGGAAAGGGGTATACCTTAAAAAATTTACAAAAATCTATTGTTGAACTTTAAAAATCTGCAAAAAATCAAAAAATGATCGTAATGGGATGAACCAAACGGGATTTTGAAGCGTGAACGATTACGAAGAGAATGAGCTCATGCTCAAGCCGCAATTCTATCTAGAAAATAAATTGCAGCCATTTTAGTGAACCGATTAAACTTTGGCCAAAATGCAAAAAAAAAAAAAAAATTATTTTTGTTTTTCGGGCCTCATATCGATGTATTTTTGCCCCCTAAACACGAATCTATCAATAGTTTTTTCAAAAAATCAAAATTTTCATGAATTTCGATAAAAAACTGTTTTGCTCAATTTTGGGCCGATTTTCAAAAACCTGAAAATAGCGAAATTTCAAGTGCTCATAACTTCACTTTGGTTCAACCGATTTTAAAATTTGTTTTTCGTACGCAAAGCTTGTGACCAAACTTAGAGAATGCCGTTAAGTTCATCCCGATAACTAATTTTTTGTAGAAATGAGAGCAGTTTGAAAATCGCCGAAAAAAATGGAAAGGGGTATACCTTAAAAAATTTACAAAAATCTATTGTTGAACTTTAAAAATCTGCAAAAAATCAAAAAATGATCGTAATGGGATGAACCAAACGGGATTTTGAAGCGTGAACGATTACGAAGAGAATGAGCTCATGCTCAAGCCGCAATTCTATCTAGAAAATAAATTGCAGCCATTTTAGTGAACCGATTAAATTTTGGCCAAAATGCAACAAAAAAAAAAAATTATTTTTGTTTTTCGGGCCTCATATCGATGTATTTTTGCCCCCTAAACACGAATCTATCAATAGTTTTTTCAAAAAATCAAAATTTTCATGAATTTCGATAAAAAACTGTTTTGCTCAATTTTGGGCCGATTTTCAAAAACCTGAAAATACCGAAATTTCAAGTGCTCATAACTTCACTTTGGTTCAACCGATTTCGAAATTTGTTTTTCGTACGCAAAGCTTGTGACCAAACTTAGAGAATGCCGTTAAGTTCATCCCGATAACTAATTTTTTGTAGAAATGAGAGCAGTTTGAAAATCGCCGAAAAAAATGGAAAGGGGTATACCTTAAAAAATTTACAAAAATCTATTGTTGAACTTTAAAAATCTGCAAAAAATCAAAAAATGATCGTAATGGGATGAACCAAACGGGATTTTGAAGCGTGAACGATTACGAAGAGAATGAGCTCATGCCCAAACCGCAATTCTATCTAGAAAATAAATTGCAGCCATTTTAGTGAACCGATTAAATTTTGGCCAAAATGCAAAAAAAAAAAAAAAAATTATTTTTGTTTTTCGGGCCTCATATCGATGTATTTTTGCCCCCTAAACACGAATCTATCAATAGCTTTTTCAAAAAATCAAAATTTTCATGAATTTCGATAAAAAACTGTTTTGCTCAATTTTGGGCCTATTTTAAAAAACCTGAAAATAGCGAAATTTCAAGTGCTCATAACTTCACTTTGGTTCAACCGATTTCAAAATTTGGTTTTCGTATGCAAAGCTTGTGACGAAACTTAGAGAATGCCGTGAAGTTCATCCCGATAACTAATTTTTTGTAGAAATGAGAGCAATTTGAAAATCGCCGAAAAAAATGGAAAGGGTACCTTAAAAAATTTACAAAAATCTATTGTTGAACTTTAAAAATCTGCAAAAAATCAAAAAATGATCGTAATGGGATGAACCAAACGGGATTTTGAAGCGTGAACGATTACGAAGAGAATGAGCTCATGCTCAAGCCGCAATTCTATCTAGAAAATAAATTGCAGCCATTTTAGTGAACCGATTAAACTTTGGCCAAAATGCAAAAAAAAAAAAAAAATTATTTTTGTTTTTCGGGCCTCATATCGATGTATTTTTGCCCCCTAAACACGAATCTATCAATAGTTTTTTCAAAAAATCAAAATTTTCATGAATTTCGATAAAAAACTGTTTTGCTCAATTTTGGGCCGATTTTCAAAAACCTGAAAATAGCGAAATTTCAAGTGCTCATAACTTCACTTTGGTTCAACCGATTTTAAAATTTGTTTTTCGTACGCAAAGCTTGTGACCAAACTTAGAGAATGCCGTTAAGTTCATCCCGATAACTAATTTTTTGTAGAAATGAGAGCAGTTTGAAAATCGCCGAAAAAAATGGAAAGGGGTATACCTTAAAAAATTTACAAAAATCTATTGTTGAACTTTAAAAATCTGCAAAAAATCAAAAAATGATCGTAATGGGATGAACCAAACGGGATTTTGAAGCGTGAACGATTACGAAGAGAATGAGCTCATGCTCAAGCCGCAATTCTATCTAGAAAATAAATTGCAGCCATTTTAGTGAACCGATTAAATTTTGGCCAAAATGCAACAAAAAAAAAAAAATTATTTTTGTTTTTCGGGCCTCATATCGATGTATTTTTGCCCCCTAAACACGAATCTATCAATAGTTTTTTCAAAAAATCAAAATTTTCATGAATTTCGATAAAAAACTGTTTTGCTCAATTTTGGGCCGATTTTCAAAAACCTGAAAATACCGAAATTTCAAGTGCTCATAACTTCACTTTGGTTCAACCGATTTCGAAATTTGTTTTTCGTACGCAAAGCTTGTGACCAAACTTAGAGAATGCCGTTAAGTTCATCCCGATAACTAATTTTTTGTAGAAATGAGAGCAGTTTGAAAATCGCCGAAAAAAATGGAAAGGGGTATACCTTAAAAAATTTACAAAAATCTATTGTTGAACTTTAAAAATCTGCAAAAAATCAAAAAATGATCGTAATGGGATGAACCAAACGGGATTTTGAAGCGTGAACGATTACGAAGAGAATGAGCTCATGCCCAAACCGCAATTCTATCTAGAAAATAAATTGCAGCCATTTTAGTGAACCGATTAAATTTTGGCCAAAATGCAAAAAAAAAAAAAAAAATTATTTTTGTTTTTCGGGCCTCATATCGATGTATTTTTGCCCCCTAAACACGAATCTATCAATAGCTTTTTCAAAAAATCAAAATTTTCATGAATTTCGATAAAAAACTGTTTTGCTCAATTTTGGGCCTATTTTAAAAAACCTGAAAATAGCGAAATTTCAAGTGCTCATAACTTCACTTTGGTTCAACCGATTTCAAAATTTGGTTTTCGTATGCAAAGCTTGTGACGAAACTTAGAGAATGCCGTGAAGTTCATCCCGATAACTAATTTTTTGTAGAAATGAGAGCAATTTGAAAATCGCCGAAAAAAATGGAAAGGGTACCTTAAAAAATTTACAAAAATCTATTGTTGAACTTTAAAAATCTGCAAAAAATCAAAAAATGATCGTAATGGGATGAACCAAACGGGATTTTGAAGCGTGAACGATTACGAAGAGAATGAGCTCATGCTCAAGCCGCAATTCTATCTAGAAAATAAATTGCAGCCATTTTAGTGAACCGATTAAATTTTGGCCAAAATGCAAAAAAAAAAAAAAATTATTTTTGTTTTTCGGGCCTCATATCGATGTATTTTTGCCCCCTAAACACGAATCTATCAATAGTTTTTTCAAAAAATCAAAATTTTCATGAATTTCGATAAAAAACTGTTTTGCTCAATTTTGGGCCTATTTTCAACCTAATATATATTAATATTATTAATATATATTAATATATATAAATTAATATAATAAATATATTAATATTACATAGTAATACAAAAATAAAAATAATAAATAATAACATTTGCACTTTTTGGTGTCTCATCTCTCGTGGAATTATCGGATTAGTCGGGACGCGATTATAAATTAATGCAATTAGCATGACGATCGAAATTTCGATTTTGCTTTGGCCCAACAATATACATCCAATGTGTTCTCGGGTGGAGTTTTGTTCGGTACAACAGAAATTCATCTGGCGAATATTACACACAAATATTTCCATATTCAGCGAGTCGGGCTTTCCGAACACCGATATCTCTATTCATCTTTCTCTCTCTCTCTCTCTCTCTCTCTCTCTCTCTCTCTCTCTCTCTCTCTCTCTCTCTCTCTCTCTCTCTCTCTCTCTTTCTCTCTCCCTCCCACTAAATTCCGTCGGCGTAATTAATCCGTACTTCCAATTGATTATACGCGAATGAATGTTCATAATGCAGTGGAAAATTTCGAGTGGATTGCAACTTTGGAGAGCTGAGGAATGAAATTATCAGAATGGAGCTTGATAATTGATATTTGAAAGCCAAAATTCAGCGAAATAATTAATGCTCGAATTTACATCAATTTACGATGGTAAAAATTGTATTTAAATGTTACAGCAAATTGTTTATTTATGAACAAAAAAAAGCAATTTATAAAAATTTTGGAAATTCAAAATTTGACGTTGCTTCCGTTTTTTCTTCTGCAGGTGATTTTTCCATACATTGGCTTTCTTATGGAGGAGGCTTCGTTGATAAATAATAAAGAAAACTTTAATATTTTTCAACTATTCATTTTTTCCACCAACAAAAAAAAATTATTTTTTAAATAATAATTTTGTTTTCTTTCGAAAATTTTTCAATTTCTTCAATAAATTGTTTTCAATTTTTTGTTGATGGTCCATTTTACCCCGGATGTAGTGCATCGGCCTAAAAATTGATGAATACATCAAATTCATCATAATTTGAAGAAAAACAAAAATAATTCTTGACCTAATTTTTTAGGGTGGTCCATTATGCCCCGCCCTCCCCTATTTATCTATACTAACAGATAAAATTTGGTTTTTTAATTTCGGATAAAGCTATAATGAGTTATCCTGATCAGCACGAGGACACATTTATTGATGGGTCTCCGGAAAGGCACCCCTTAATTTTCCAAATTTTTCAGTACAAATTTTACAAAATATTTTTCAAATGCTCTGCTCCTTCATATGCTTAAAATTTTGATAATAATAATGGATTAATAATAATGTTGATTAAAATTTTGATTAAAATATTCAATTATTATTTTAAAAAATAGAGAAAAAATATATTTTTTTAATTTTTTCAATCCATGCAACCCCTTAATTCACATCTGCGCGCTGATGTGATAGCGACAGCGATTTTTCCGTCGCTCTTATTTTCTTCACACTGTATCCTTAGTCAGGAGTTTTATCGTCTTTAAAAATCCGAACTATGTAACGAGAGGGTTCATGGGGTCGGTTGTTGAGGCGCACAGGGGTGGAATCGATGTGGAAGAGAAAAGAAGGTCCATCATCGTTAAAGCGTAAAATCGATAGAACAGCGATAATATCTTTCGCCCCACTCTTTTGCTCTTTCTTCCCCCTCCACTTCGGCTATATCTGTACGGAAAAGTCTCTCGGATTTGCTTTGGATACAGCTTATACAGGGTGTCCCAGGGGTGAAGGTCAAAACCGTGAGGGTGGATTCGTGACTTAATATCGAGTAGAAAAGTCCTTTGCCATTTTTTCGTATCTTGAATCCCTGAATTGTTATCAATTTTATTAATCAGCCAATGAGACGGGCTCATTGGGACGAGCCGTGATCGCATCTCATTGGCTGATTAAAAAAATTACCAACAATTCACGGGTTCAAGATACGAAAAAATGGCAAAGGACTTTTCTGCTCGATATTACGTCAGGAATCTACCCTCCCGGTATTGACCTTCATCCCTGGGACACCTTGTATAGGAGCTTTGTGAGGCTTAGCGAGATGGTTTTTCGTGACAGATGATTGGTTGTGGAAAACGGAAAAGCAACGTGGTACGTGAAAATCCTCTTGGAAAAATCTCGAGTGGATGTGTGAGAGAGACAAGAAAAATTGAACCGTCGAATGGAATCGATTGACACTTATCGAGTCGGGATTCCGTTGGCCGGGATTTTTGAATGTCAAAGGATCACGTATATCCTGGAATGGGAAAAAATAATGAAAGGAAACAGAGAAAATGAGAAATATCTTTCAAATCCGCGAGTTATTTGCGAATTTCTAGTTTTTTTTTTTCTCACTGCTTTTGAACAATTTCTAAATTTTATGTTTCAGAAATTCATTTTTTTAACATTAAATATCAATATTAGTTACTTTTGGCACTGACAAAATTTGTTACGAAAAAGCAGCTTTCAATAATAATAAATAATAATAAATAATAATAAATAATGATAAATAATAATAAATAATAATAAATAATAATAAATAATAATAAATAATCGCTTCGGCAAAAAAAAAGCCAAAAATAATACAATATCGTTTCATCATCATTATCGCGATAATCGAGGATTTAAAAATGGCACGAAAATATAACCAAAAGGTTAATTGGACGAAAGAGGGGCTGAAAGTTGTCGCTTAACCCGCATTCCGCGATAACACCGCATCGAAGCGTCCCGGCTCTATTAGTCAGCGTCTGCGTTGGGCGAGAGGATCAAGGGGTTGCGCAGGGGGTTGTAACGGGGGTGGTTTTGGGAAAGCAGGGGCATAAAGGGATGGTCGATGATGGCGTAACTTTCTCTCGTTACCGGATATCGCAACCTGTCAAAACATCGGTGAGATAAAACGACGAGTCCGGAGCGTTCTCCTTTTTCAGGATGCATTTCATCCGCGCTACTTTGTAGGTCAATGTACCTATATTTATAAACGCATATGGGTCATTCCATGTCAATTCGACCAATAGTTGGAATCGACCTATTTCAATTCCGATGAATTTCGGTCAGAAGTCTTCTTTCATCGTAAAACGAAGTTTTACCTAAGGAAAAAAATTGAATTCTTTTCTCTCGAAAGTTATGCAGAATTCAAAATTTTACCGTTTTTTTGAATTTTTCAAGTTTTTTTTTTAAATACCTCGAAAAATATAATGGTTATGTAAAAATCGTTCCGAGTTCGTCTTAAGGAGTATACTTGGGGCTACGAAAAAAAAAAAAAAAATTCCGAAACAAATTTTTGAAAGATGATGAACTTGAAGAATTTTGAATTTTTTTAAAATCGTGAAAATCCACGATCAACATTGAATTTTTCTTTCAATTTTTTTTATATTATACCTTGTACTGATCTTAAAAGATCCTGAAATGTTCAGAATTGCGTTTTTTTTTCAAAAATAATAATTTTCGAAATTGGTAGAAAAAAAAACATTTTTTTTTCCAAGTTAAGTATAAAGTTGAGCAATCATGCAATTTTGTAATTTCGAGAAGTAAAAATAACATGATTGCTCAACTTTACTCAACTTAGAGGTGAACAAAAAAAAATTCTTTTACCAAAATTCAAAAATTTATATTTTTGAAAAAAAAACGCAATTCTGAAAATTTCAGGATCTTTTAAGATCTTTTAAGATCAATCAGACCAACTATTGGTCAATTTAACATGGAATGGCCCATATATATCCATCGAGACTTTGGTCTCACGGAACGATAATGGGGGTAGCAAAGAGAATGGCAAAATAACACCGAGGGAAATATAAAGATGGATATATCTGTCTGGAGAGAGAGAGAGAGAGAGAGAGAGAGAGAGAGAGAGAGAAAGAGAGAGAGAGAGAGCGGAAACTATATCGGGGGGATGAAATACGAGGGAGTTTGTAGAGAGTGGATGCTGGGTTTGAAGAGACGCCAGATAGACGCGCCACGACGGCGCCTTTGTTCCTGGCGCCATTGCCATGATATTTTATTTATACACGGGTCATTTTATGCCAAATCAATTCTTGCACTGGGACAAAGGATTTGTTTCACTTTAAATGAATTTATTCGAACCAGATAAGGGGTTGTTGCGAAACCCCGACACTCATCTTGAATTTTTATTATTTATTATTTATTATTCATTATTCATTATTTATTATTTATTATTCATTATTTATGATTTATTATTTATTATTCATTATTTATCATTTATTATTTATTATTTATTATTCTTTTAAGAATCATTTAAGCCCTTTCCCATGTCGTAATTCTTATTATTTTTAAAGTTACTACAATGCGAAGAATTTTTTACAAATTGTATTTTAAACTTTTTTTTTGTATGATACCTAGAAATAAAATTTCAGCACCGGGGAGGAGTTAAAAAAAGGGTCCCAATGGATAGCACCCACCCCCGAAATTTTATTTATTTTCTAAGTTTTTTATTTCTTTTACCTATAAGATTATATTGTTGCTGTTAAAAATAAGAATTATTTTATATATATATATCAGTGAGATCGAAAAAAAAATTTTAATTAATAAAAAAATAAAAATTTTAATATATTTAATTCAATTTAAGGTAGTCTCATTCCTCAAATTATTTATTTCAAGTTATAAACTTTTTTTTTGCTGTTTAAGTTTAAGTTATAAACTTATATTTTATAAAATAATGAATAAGCAATTGTGCCAATTCCAATTTATATAATTTCGTTTCCTCATAAATTTTTTGTTTTTGCCAAATTAAAAAAAAAGGCCGTGACACAACATTTATCACAATATATTTTCTCACCAAAAAAATGCGTCACCAAGAAAAAACTTCTTTTATGTGAGAACCAAACGTGCCAAAAGCTTTTGGAAAATAAAAAATTGCATTTATATTAAAAATGTATTATTTATTATTATTAATATTCATTATTCATTTATATCAATTTATATTAATTATTTATACTTATTATTTATGATTATTAAGATTATAAAATTTACAATTATCAAAATGAAATCTAAGTTAAATCAAAAAATTTTGAGTTGGCGCAAAATGTCCCATGGATAAATGTGCTGAATGACGACGACGACGAAAACGACACAAGAAAGCCGAAATTGTGTGATCGATGAGATCCAAAAAAGCACTTTCGCGTATCTCTTCATCCCGTTGTATGATCCTTGCGAAAATATACGCGTCTCGTTGTCAAGAGGATATTTGTGACATATATAGGGTGTCCCAGAAATGAAGGGCAATACGCGTGAGGGTAGATTCGTGACGTAATATCGAGTAGAAAAGACCTTTGCCATTTCTACTGGCAAAATATTAACACATGCTTTAATTTATTATCAAATTTAAGCGAATCGAAGTGATATAATATTGTAAACATGAGTCCGAGTGGGAAAATAAACTTTATACAATGTGGCCTCTTTTTATTCAGATTATTTATCTAATTTAAGGGATAATTTGATATTGGCAGATGCAGGGAGAATCGCTGTGAGGGTGGTATTTCTATTAATTGGCCAATATTGTATTTGCTAATGGGCCAATACTATTTTTAGTCATCAGCCGATATCGCATTCATTCATGGGTCAATTCGTAAATGGGTCAATATTGAATTTACTAATGGGCCAATATTATTTTTAGACATGGGCCAATATTGCATTTACTGATGGACCAGTACGATTTTTAGTCATGGGCCAATATTGCATTTGCTAATGGGCCAATAGTATTTTTAGTCGTGGGCAAATATTGCATTTACTAATGGGCCAATACTATTTTTAGTCATGGGCCAATATTGAATTTGATAATGGGCCAATACAATTTTTAGTCATGGGCCAATATTGAATTTGACAATGGGCCAATACTATTTATAGCCATCGGCCAATATTGCATTTATATACTAATGGGCCAATACTATTTGTAGTGATTGGCCAATATTGAATTTAGTCATGGGCCAATATTGCATTTATTAATGGGCCAATATTGCATTTACTAATGGGTCGATACTATTTTTAGTCACGGGCCAATATTGCATTTACTAATGGGCCAATACTATTTTTAGTCATGGGCCTACATTGCATTCACTAATGGGCCAATATTGGATTTACTAATGGGCCAATTCGTAATCATAGACCAGTATAATGGTTTTCATTTGGTGGCCAAGACTGCCAACCATTATTGGGCCAATATTGGGCCAATATTATAAAATCACGTCAACGCAACCAGTTTTAGTGACGCAATGTATCACGCATAGTTTAGCGAGTGTGGGCGGTATAATTTTGAATTGAAAATTGAATGAAAATACCTGTGGGCGTGCAGGGCGTTCTCGCTGCTTCCACGAGATCTTCCCGACTTCCGGGCGGTGCCTCCAGCATCGCGGCGTTCGACGAGAATGTTTTGACGCACAGCAGGCTCAAAGCTGCAACAAACAATACATATCCCTTAAAATCTGCTCCCCATTAACTTCCTCAAGAAGGAATCAAATTTGTGTTTTCCCGAATAAAAGGTTGGTTAAAAGCTCAGTTAAATTTTTAACAATTTTTATCAACAAATAAAAACGTTATGATTTTTTTTCGTAAAAGTTGTCATTTTTTCAGTTTTTTTGGATATTAAAATTTTTTTATCATATTTGACTTCGATATTTAACTATGAATTCGGTATAACTTTGGGAAATAACCTCTTGAGAAGTTCTAAAAAAAATTGCAAGTTAAAATATCAAATGGTATATTTTTTACAAGCCTTTTTGTCGTTGGGGTACACACGACCCCAGTGTGTCAAGTACGTTTTTCTGCAGAAGTGTGTCAAGTAAGGGTTGATTTTCATGAATTCATGAATTCAGAAGGGGTTCAAATAGATCCGTCGATTTTCCGAGTAGGGTTTAATTTGAGAATAAACAAAACCACTGAATCAATTTTTAGAGTCTGTTTTTTCAATTTTTCGAATAAATATTTTTTTTGACCCTCCACAATTTTTGAGTTAACGAGGTAAATTTTTCCATTATAATAGATCAAATGGACTATTATTGAAAATTGTTTGGCCTTGTATTAAAAAAGAGACGATAGAAACGTTTGGATTTAATCGAGTTTGGAAATTTTATGGAATTTTCAAAATCAAAGAAAAAATTGTTAAATCATTTCCATTCAGTTCTAAGATACTCAGGGATCATTTTACCCCATGGGGGGGGGGGATCATTTTGCCCATACGTTTGTACAAAATGATATTTTCGTAGAAATTCAAAAGAACATTTAAAACTTAAAAATTGAGAGTTTGAATAGTCAGCAGAATCGAAAAAGTATTAGTTAAATAATTAGAGTTTCACTAAATATTGTTTGAAAAAATCATTTTTCGATTCTTCATATGAAAAACCATCTTTCCTTGACGAGAATCATATTGGACACTTTTCCCCTAAATTTCCAAAAAGTTTTGTTTTCTCAAAAATTTTAACATCAATTTTTTTTTACTGTCGAGATTTTTTCATGCCTTTTTTTTTATCAACAAATATTTTCACATATGGGAAGTAAAATATGAATGACTTTGGCGCAATTCCAGAGCGAAAATTTTCGACTTTCCGGGAAAAAAATCGATACGCTTGATTTGCATATTATTGATATGCAAAAATCGAAATGTGATTTACTTTTGAGAGCTTTAAGATCGTGGAAGGAAAAAAAAAACGAAAAAAACGAACTCATCGCGATAAGTACGTTATATGTGCTACGGGTTATATATGGGTCATTCCACACTGATTCGACCTTGTTCTGACCCTTCACCTCTTCAATTTTGTTCGCGAATTTTTATGGCTTTGTAGAACCTCTGAAAAGCACTCGGGATTTTTTTCAGATTTTTTTGGAGCGATTTGACTTGACTATAATTTTACAAATAAATTATTTTTAGTCCAAATTTAAAAATCTCAAAAAAATCACAAAAAATTTCGTGTTTTACATGAAAAATTTTAAGCATCGGGCCTAAGTGGTTAGGGGTTTCTTTCTGTTATTAACAAGCCTTTTCGATAAAAAAATTTTTAAAAAATAGAAAGAGAGAGAATTCAGGTTCCTTCTTCTATTAGAAAAAAAAATTCGAAAACGCTTATTATAAACAAAAGCAAACCTTTGCTAACTTTAGCTCAATGCTTGAAATTTTGCATGTAAAAAATTGAATTTTCGTGACTTTTTTCAGATTTTAAAATTTAGGCTGAAAATAATTTGCTTATAAAATTATAGTTAAGTCAAAACGCTCCAAAAAAATCTGAAAAAAATCCTGAGTGCTCTTCAGAGGTACTAGAAATCCACAAAAAATTGCGGACAAAATCGGAGTGGTCAAGGGTCGGACCCAGGTCGAATTGGTGTGGAATGCCTCATATCGAGAGAGAAAAAGAGAGATGCACGAGACTCGACCTACTTCCGGAATGGTTGAACGGGTGGGCGGTTCTCTCGTAAACTTTTCTCTCCTTCTTCGGTGCTCGGCGCACCCAACACCGTAACGTGTGCATCCGATAATTTTCATCTCTTATCTCTTACACGCGTCTCATTTCTTCTTCCTTATAAAACGTCATGCGTCTGGAAAATATATGGAGTTGTTCAAAAGTTGAGGACTAACTTTCGTTGGAGAGTAAAAAAAGGAGTGATATTCCTTCAATTTCGATGTTATCATCGAGTCAAAAGTATTTTTTCAGAAAAAGACAATGTTTTTTTTTTTCAATAGGACTTAAAAAAGTGGATTAAAGAATTTCGAAAAATCCATTTTTTTAATTTTTCTTATCTTATGGTACAATATATCAAGAATAAGTGGGGTGAAATTCACCCCAACCATTTTGAAATGTGATAAATTATTGAAAAAAAAAATACTGCAGTTTCAACTCTTTTCTAGACGACCATACCAATTATTTTCAAAACGTGTGATTTTAAATATGCCAAAAAAAAAATGCCCTGAATTTTATCGAAGGTATTGCCGGTCAATAAACAGCTGGGGTATATTTCACCCGGTGTGACTTAAGGGTTAAAAAAAATTCTATCGTGAAAACTGAGCCTCCCTTTCAGGATGCAATTATAATTAAACGTCTCTCTCTTGAATATTAAATCCCAAGTCCAATCGAGTCATCGGTAAAGATTTTTTTTTTTTAAGAAAGAAAACACCCCGCGAATGTTAGTCGAATTCAACAATTAAGTATTTGGCGTCCAAAAGATTTTGGCCCAAGTCCCAGGGAGCCATTTTTTCCATCTCTCCTCTCTCTCTCTCTCTCTCCCTTAATATCGAGCCTTCCGTATCGTCAAGTGTAACTTGTCCGTAGTTACAAAGTTTATCCTCGGTAAACTGTACTGCGGGTGTTTGACTATTGCCAAAAACGGGTTTGCCGCAGAGCTTAGTGACGGATAGAATATCGAGAAATGGGAAAAAGTGCACGTGAACATAGAGAAACAAGAGAGGGAGAGAGAGAGAGAGAGAGAGAGAGAGAGAGAGAGAGAGAGAGGGGGAGGGAGGGAAACAGACAGAGACAGAGAAAGAAAGAGAGATCGCTTGAGTTTGGTACACGCTCGGTTAACCATCGTGCCGCTTAGTAATGGCGAGCTTCGATCGACCAGACAGCGAAACGGCTTTGGAATAATTATCATTGCGCACCCAGCCAGTTTCCATCGAGGGAATACTGGATGGCATCGTTCTGTATGTGAATGTGTATGAGGGGCATGATTTTCCTGCTGTTGAATCGACCTTGTTTACCATTTTCGTAGAGAGAGAGAGAGAGAGGGAGAGAGAGAGAGAGAAGAGAGAGAGGATTGCATATATCCTTCGACCTCGTTGGAGTACACTCGATGCTCGAGAGTGTGGCGATGCTTTCCTATCCGGGAAATGGAAGGCATCGCGGCATACATATTTATGAAACGCTTGCGAGTTTCCCTTCGGGAATTCTCGAACGTTTCGTACGCGGTCCAGAAGCTCACAAGCCCAGTCTCACAATCTCGTATTATATCGATGGTTAAAGCATCGCCAATACGTAGCTATGTAACGCCACGACTGGTCTGACCAAAAACGTTCCTCTACTACTTGAAGAAGAATTCTTATACTTTTTGACGTCACTCTGGCTTTGACGAATGTACATTGACCACCATTAATCCCGAATATTTCTTTCAAGTTGGTATAATATTTATAGTTAAAGCGTCGCCAATACGTAACTATGTAACGCCACGACTGGGCTGACCAAAAACGTTCCTCTACTACTTGAAGAACAATTCTCATACTCTTTGACGTCACTCTGGCTCTGACGAATATATATTGACCACCATTAACTCCCGAATGTTTCTTTCAAGTTGGTATAATATTCATAGTTAAAGTGTCGCCAATACGTAACTATGTAACGCCACGCCCGGTCTGGCCAAAAACGTTCCTCTACTACTTGAAGAACAATTCTCATACTCTTTGACGTCACTCTGGCTCTGACGAATATATTGACCACCATTAATTCCCGAATGTTTCTTTCAAGTTGGTATTGTATTCACAGTTAAAGCGTCGCCAATACTCAACTATGTAACGCCACGACTGGGCTGACCAAAAACGTTCCTCTACTACTTGAAGAACAATTCTCATACTCTTTGACGTCACTCTGGCTCTGACGAATATATATTGACCACCATTAATTCCCGAATGTTTCTTTCAAGTTGGTATAATATTCATAGTTAAAGTGTCGCCAATACGTAAATAGTAACGCCACGTCCGGTCTGACCAAAAACGTTCCTCTACTACTTGAAGAACAATTCTCATACTTTTTGACGTCACTCTGGCTTTGACGAATGTACATTGACCACCATTGATTCCCGAATGTTTTTTTTTCAAGTTGGTATTATATTCATAGTTAAAGCGTCGCCAATACGTAACTATGTAAAGTTAAAATTTACAAAAAATTATAAATTTTTACATTAATAAGTTAAAACGTATTTCCAGAAAAAATTCTTGAAAAATCGCTCTTTTTCGACCGCCTGACTGCGTATAACCCCTTAAAAGGACACCCGGTTTAATGAAAGTTGTGAAACTTTATCCGATAAATCTGAGAACGAAAAAGACCGAAAAGAACCACTATTTTTAACGAACCAAGTATTCGCAAAATATGCTGTCCGAGAAGATCTCGAAACGAATGTTGCACACAGTTATTAAGGGTGCTCCGACATGAGCTTTTCAACTCGAGGATCTTTTATTCCTCTTTTACTCTGGGCTTCGTATCAACGTGAACGAGGGTGGAAAATGCGAGGGAAAATTGAGTGAAGGTTTCCGCAGGGAACTGTACGCTGAGAGACTCCAGTGAGACACTTGTACAGAGTGGTCATCCACGAGATTTCTTATAACGAGAGTTACAGAGAGAGAGAGAAAGAGAGAGAGAGAGAGAGAGAGAGAGAGGGGGGGGGAGAAAGTGGACAGGAAATTCAGTGAAAAAGCAAACGACATTATCGTTCGTATAAGTGAAAACGGAAATACTTGGTCAGACTAGTTGAAGACAATGTTGAAAATTGGAAAATCAAATGAAAATGTTCTTTTCCTCGTAATCTATTAGATCCATAGCCCACGCTACCTTTTGTACAAAGTGCCAAGACGATTATTTCGTTTCCAGAAATTTTTTAAAAATCATGGAAAATAAAATAATTCAAGTAGTAGAGGAACGTTTTTGGTCAGACTAATCATGGCGTTACATAGTTACGTATTGGCAACGCTTCAACTATGAATATAATACCAACTTGAAAAAAACATTCGGGCATCAATGATGGTCAATATACATTCGTCAAAGTCAGAGTGACGTCAAAAAGTATGAGAATTGTTCTTCAAGTAGTAGAGGAGCGTTTTTGGTCAAACCGGTCGTGGCGTTACATAGTTACGTATTGGCGACGCTTCAACTATGAATATAATACCAACTTGAAAAAAAACATTTGGGAATCAATGGTAGTCAATGTACATTCGTCAAAGCCAGAGTGACGTCAAAAAGGATGAGAATTGTTTTTCAAGTAGTAGAGGAACGTTTTTGGTCAGACCGGTCGTGGCGTTACATAGTTACGTATTGGCGACGCTTCAACTATGAATATAATACCAACTTGAAAAAAACATTCGGGAATCAATGATGGTCAATATACATTCGTCAAAGCCAGAGTGACGTCAAAGAGTATTAGAATTGTTCTTCAAGTAGTAAAGGAAGGTTTTTGGTCAGACCAGTCGTGGCGTTACATAGTTACGTATTGGCGACGCTTCAACTATGAATATAATACCAACTTGAAAAAGAACATTCTGGTATTAATGGTGGTCAATGTACATTCGTCAAAGCCAGAGTGATGTCAAAAATTATGAGAATTGTTCTTCGAGTAGTAGAGGGACGTTCTGGGTCAGACAAGTCGTGGCGTTACATAGTGACGTATTGGCGACGCTTTAACTATGACTATAATTACGGATGTAAAAATATAAGACATGAAATTTTCTGTGTATATACTTAAATGTATATAAGTCATTCCATGTCAAATCGACCAATAGTTGGAATCGACCCCTTTCAATTTCGATGAAATTTGTCTACTAAAAGAACAAAATTAAAAAAAAAAATTCCAAAGTTATGCAAAGTTCAAAATTTCAGGATTTATTCAATTGTTCAAGTGTATTTTTTAAATATCTCAAAAATGGTTATAGTTACGAAAAAATCTTTCTGGGTTCGTGTTAAAAAGTATACTTGGGGCTACGAAAAAAAAAAATACGAAAAAAAATATGGGAAGTCTCTGAGATTCTCCATATTTTCATTGAAAATATGGGAAGGAAGAATTCCACCCACGGACTCAACGACCCTGTTAATTGTGATAAGTCTCAAAAGGAGTCATCAGATTAGTTCAAGGAGAAAAAGGTCATTGTGAGCTATACTTTCACCCAGCTGGAAATGTTTTTCCACTTTCACAAATTTTCCCATCTGGATTTCCAAGTCGGTAGATTGCCCCCCATTTTTTAGGGCATAAATCCACCCTCCATTCTCACCCCTGACGTTAAGGTCCCTCGTTTCAGATATCCCCGTTATGATATGAAGCTTTTTCTCTTCTCTCTTCCCTTCACAAACGCAGGCACAACCAGATGTGTTGTGCGTTGTTTCGTCGTACTTTCGGCAGATATACGTCACTGCCTCGTAACCCCAACCCCCTCCCCACCCTCTTTATTCGCGCTCCGCGTTGTACGTGTTTTAATTAAATTTTCACGACCGCAGACTCTCAGGGAATGCGCACGCCTTTCGCGTTATAATGTACACAAGCGGTGGCCTCCCCTCACAAAATCCACCCCCATGAACGAATTCAACGCGCAAACCAACCCCCTTCGCGTTCTCAACAATTTTGTGTGTTTACCGGAGAGTGTTAGATTGCGCAGATGTACATATTATATGTATATGGGGCATTCCATACCAAGTCGACCTGAGTGTGACCCTCGACCTCGCTGATTTCGTTTACGATTTTTCATATGATTCTTCCAACTCAAAATAGCATTCAGAATTTTTTTCAGATTTTTGATACCAAATTTGAGTACGCTATGATTTTTTGAACATTTTTTTCGAAAACCTCGAGGGCCGTAATTTAAAAATCTGAAAAAATTCTCAAAAATCCGGTGTCAAAAATGAAAATTTTCAACCCAAAATTCATGATGTCCAGGCTTTCGCTTCCACCTTGATTTTAGGTTTTTATGAAGAAAACGTAAAAAAAAAAATAGATGCAGAAATTAACCAACTATTTTTAACTCAATTTCTACATCCATTTTTTTTACGTTTCCTTCATAAAAACCTAAAATCGAGGTGGAAGGGAATTCCTGGAAATCATGAATTTTGGGTCAAACATTTTTGTTTTTGACAACGGATTTTTGAGAATTTTTTTCAGATTTTTAGATTACGGCCCTCGAGGTTTTCAAAAAAAAAGTTCAAAAAATCATAACGTACTCAATTTTGGTTTTAAAAATCTGAAAAAAAATCTGAATGCTATTTCGAGTTGGAAGAATCATATAAAAAATCGTAAACGAAATCAGCGAGGTCAAGGCTCACACTCAGGTCAACTTGGTATGGAATGCCCCATATGTATCCGACAATATACAGGGAATATGTGTATAAATATATATGTAAATACGCGTCGATTCGACACGCACCAAAAATTAAGGGTAAGAGAAAACGCTCGAGTGATCTTGTAATACACTTAGATATAAAGCATATACAGGGGTATTCAATAGGGTGGGCCGAAAATCCGCTTTTTTTAAATACTTTTAGCAATACCGAAAATATTGTTCACTATGCGACAAAAAAAATCTTTGCGGAGGGAAAAATTTTGAGTCAATATTTTAGGCTCGGCAAAGTTCGTCAAAGTTCAAAGTGGTGAAAAAAAAAATGTCCGGGCTTATTATTATTGGAAATTCAATTCGCTACAAAAAAGGTCCTCATATAAAATAATGTGGGATTGATAGTTTCTAAAATAATTGCAATTTTAGTAAAAAAAAATTGTTATTTTCCTCCAGCTCAAGAATCATGATTAAAAAAAAAAAAAATTCCAAAATATAATTTAAAGTTACAAAAATATGTATAAAAGTTTGTACATTAATAAATTACAATGACTTTCCAGAAAAAAATCTTGAAAAATCGCCCTTTTTCGGCCTCCTGACTGCGTATAACCCCTTAATATATATTTCTAATATACTTCGAATGTATTGGAAAATACATTCTATTTTATTTCCATGGAGGGCCGTCTTTAAAAAAAGTATGTGGTAAGTAAGAAAATATATTTTTTTAAATTTTTATGAAAAAAAATCCGAATAAAATTGGAATTAAAAAAGTAGAAAATACTCTACCAACGTTTTTTATCGTTTTGTAAAAATAAAAAATCCAGTTCTTTAGAAAGGGTCATACTTTTTAATTTTGAATTATTTAGGTATACGTTTTTTATTTATTGACAATGATTGAATTGAATTTTCTAAATTTTTCGGCAAAATAATTTGGCTCTTGGAAATGCGAAAAAAGTGTGCCAGTGATTTTCGTAATTTTCCTCGCAGTGTAAAATTGCGTCAACGAGAATTTTCCACATTTCTCTAAATTCTCGTTGCAGCTGCGATTTTCTCTAATTGTGCAAAATACAAGCGGTGCGTGCAAGTCGGCACGAAATTATTTTGTTATTAAATTAATTTATTAAACAGACCTATGTGGAAATGTAAATTCATAAATGGATCATATTCCATCTCTCATCCGTGAAATATTTGAGCCCTACCAAACTTCTCAAAACTCAAAAAATAAGGGCTTGAAAATTGATTTTAAGATTTTTTTTTTCATAACAATTGAAAAATTCAATAATTCGACAAATCACACTTATTTCGTGGTTAATTAATAAATTGCGAAAAATTTGAACGACACTGAACAACTTTATCATTCGTGTCTGTCCTGATATATTAAATATTCGATATATATCTCCAATATTGATATATTGTTATATAGATATGGTATATAGATTTCGGAACGATTTTATAAATTAAATTATAAAAAAGTATGCACTGACATTTATAATATTTTGTAGTCGAAAAACTCCATTAAATAACCATTGTGCCTGTATAAAATATAAATTAAATGCCCAATATATTTTTTTTCATATATTCCAGTGGTGTAATTTTTTATGGTAGACAATTTGTGATATTTATAAAAAAATCATGAAAAAAATATTTTCCTACTTTGAGTTTTCATATTGAAATAAATTGTATGGAAAGTTGCATTCAACATGTCTAATTTTTAAATAATAATATTAATTTGTAAAGAAATCAAAATAATCGATATCTTTGTATATTCCATAGTCCAGTATACTTTGCATATATTTGAAATATATTTCCGATTAAATATATATCAGGAGAAATATACACAATATCTTACTTTTGGAATAAAATATATTCAATATATTTGAGCGTAAAATATATTAATATATTCGGGAGTAATGATGATATATATTCATTTTAAAGTGGTTTAATATATGTGTAACGTAAAAAAGCATTACTTAGCATATTGCTTCCTCATAAAGAGGAAGATTTTAAAAATAAATTTGAACAAATAAGAAAATCGTGAAATTTTGAATTTTGCATAAATTTCGATTTTTTTTTAAATTTTATTCCTTTAGTAGAACTTCGTTTTATGATGAAAAAAAACTTCTGATCAAATTTCATTGAGATTGAAAGGAGTCGATTCCAACTATCGGTCGATTTGACATGGAACGACCCATGTATGTATCCTGAGTTTCAGATGTAAATAATTAATAACTCAAAAACGCTTCGAGATATCGAGCTGAAATTTGGCACACTTGTCGAGCACGAATTGCCCGTCATTATAAAAATTTTCCGTTTCAAATCTAACGGGTGTTCAGATTTTATCGACTTTTTTCGTTTTTGCAAAAATAGCTTGAAGGCTCTAACTTCTGCAATTTTCAAGATATTGCACTGAAACTTTACTTTAATACTTTTTTGTGATTTTGGATTTATTGTATGTAAACCATGTACTATTATTATTATTTTCCCGGAAAGAGCCCCTCGGGGATGAAGATGGAGCGACGAACGAGATATACTGCTCATAGCTCTCAACGTTATTCTCCAAAGCGCAAATGAATGATTTAATTTTCATGTCGCAACTGTCACGTTTCCCCAGAGTCTTGACTCTCTCTCTCTCTCTCTCTCTCTCTCTCTCTCTCTCTCTCTCTCTCTCTCTCCCTTCCTCTCTCTCTCTCTCTCTCCCTCTCTCTCTTTCTCACTTGTTTGGGATGGGCTGAGGAAGCGAAATGTAGAACCGATATCTGGCGAAATATAATCCGGGAACGGTGAATTTTGAGAGGGTGGATTTTCCCTCAATCCCTCGTGAGCAAAACGCATTTCGTCACTTTCAATTATAGCGATTATACTCTTTGTCAACTTTGTGAATTCCATTGTATTACCCTTTCTCCTATTCTCATGACTTCCACCCTCTGTTTAACCTATTTTTATTTTTTTAATTTCATCCCTTTTCATCGCTTCTGAATATCGATCGATCGAATTTTCGACTGCAACCCTCAAAAAAGCGGGAAAAGAGTTTTTCAAAATTTCAAAAATTGTTGACAAATTATTATTTTTTGATTGTATTGGATAGTGATGGACAAAGAATGTCTCATTGCCTTTTTGAGAGAAAAAATAAGGGTAGAATAAATTCTGCATGCTTCCCGAGTCGAAATTTTTGACCTCCCTTCAACACCCGAGGCTTCGTCACAAGATTAGGGGAGTATCGGGCATCGAAGCGAGGGTACAGCGTATAGAAGAGGGATATGTCAGGGCCTCGGTAAAGCCTCAAAAAGTCTCGAAAGTAGACTTTTTCCCCAAAGGAGGCCCATGAGGGTACGAATAGAACCTCCGAAACCTCGCTTGGGCCTATTTTAGCCCTGCCGCAAGGCCTCCGGAACCTCGCTTGAGCCTCTTCCAGCTCTTCCTCAAAACCTCCTAGGCCTCCTTTAGGCCTATTCCAGCTCTCACCCAAAACCTCCTGGGCCTCCTTTAGGCCTATTGCAGCTCTCTCGCAAATCCTCCTGGCCCTCCTTTCGGCCTGCTGCGAATGTACCGTAGACCCTCCAGGGCCTCAGACCCTCTGACCAATGGTACACGGAGTAGGGATAAGTAACGGGAATATATACATGAATGTTTCACATATGTAGGGATAGTATCATTTATTTATGTTATATCCACGTTCAACATTATTACAAATTAAACTTACTGAAAATGGACAGAAAGAAAACCAATTTTTTTTTTTTTCGTATCAACTATAATTAATGCGATAAGGCTTACTAGGAATTGCAATTTATAATATCTCTTAAATATATATTTGAACGTAACAACATATTAATTTTTTTTTAAATATATTTTTTCTTTTCCACCTCGTCAGGTGTACTACTTGCCTCCTCTTCTCGCACTAGTGTCGAACGGTTGTTGAACGGGGAAGTATGCATCAGAAGATTGCACGTCTTCCCATACCCGACGATCCTTTGAAGTTTCCTCTGCAAGTACCATCCACGCAGCAATACAAGCCACTTTTTCGGCTTTTTGCACACCTTCCATCTTTTTTTTCATTGATGATTGCAGTGGTGAAAATTTTCGCTTGCGGACCCGCTATCTCGCCCGTAGACGCATTGGCGGGAGATATTTTTCACAGCTCGTCACGATTATCTGAAGTATATAATCCACCAGGTGTTCACAAGGGTTCAGTTTGCTAGGTTTACTTAAGTTGACTACCGGCGTTTCGACTTTTTTCTTACCAATTATTCAACAATGACGTAGTAGCAGGAACGCTTGTTCGTCTACGAGTCCACCCACGTGATTCTCGTTCGATCACAGACAACGCAATGATTTTTCGGAATTTGAATAAGTTCCAAAGCGTCATACAAGTTTTCGAGTCTCGACCACCTTTTTTCTTTGGATCTTTTTCTGGGTTTTGATAAACCACAAGGGCGCACAAGTCTCTTCACTTTCGTGCTCATCGTCGAATTGTTTTTTCTAATTATCAACGATTGATTATCCTCAACTATAAAATATCCAATCGAACATGAAAAAATATGAAAAACTATACGTGCGCTCGAGACAAGAGACTACACGAGACTGGTGCCGGGATGGCGGGAAGTCGTAACGTGCTCAAGCAAGCAGAGACGCGCACTCACACAGAAAGAAAAGGGCGAAGGCACATACACACAGACACAGAATTCGCACGCTAGTGAACGACGCACAACATCACTTTGTCGCCTTTGCGGCAATGCCACAAAAACACTACGAGCATCAACACACAATGGGTTACCGATGAGGCCTCTGAGGCTGAACCGAGGGTTTTGGACCAAAAAACGATGGAGACAACGACTTGGAATCGAAAGGAGGTTACGGAGGCCTGTATCACTGATACGTTAGATCGAAAAGAGGCCTAGGAGGCCTGCCCGAGGTTGAGTGGAATCGAACGGAGGCCTCTCGGAGGCACCGGATTCGACAAATGGGGTTCCGTAGGTCCAACGGAGGCCGGCGGCTTGTACATTACAAAGGAAATGAGACCTACGGGCATTCAAGGGAGGCTAAAAATTTCGACTCGGGTTTGGTAAAATATTAATTTAATATAATTAAAATATTAAATATTAGAGTGATATATTATGGAATATTGAAATGGACTGGAAAAATTAATAAAAATTTGGAGAAAGAATTATTTAGGAATTATCCAAGAATTTTTGAAAAAAATGCCGAATAATCGTCCAATGCATTCCTAAAAAATAGATCCATCACTGAAAAACGCCTCTTTCAAATTTCTTCGATCCTCCCACGACGAGAATTTTTCCCGACTCTTCTAGCTCTCGATTTTCTCATTTCAATCCCTCAAAATTCCATCGTCGTGGAATTTACGCGCAACGCAGAGGGGTTGAAAATACATGAGTCATTCCATGTCAAATCGACCAATAGTTGTAATCGACCCCTTTCAATTTCGATGAAATTTGGTTAGAAGTTTTCTTTTATCATAAAATAAAGTCCTGCGAAAGGAACAAAATTTAAAAAAGAAATTTCGAAAGTTATGCAACATTCCAAATTTCACAATTTTTTCAATTTTTCAAGTTTATTTTTTAAATATCTCGAAAACTATTTTAGTTATGAAAAAATCGTTTCAAGTTCGTCTTAAAGAGTATACTTGGGGCTACAAGGAAAAAAGAATTTCGAAAAAAAAATTTGAAAAATGATGAATTTTGAGAATTTTGAATATAAAAAAATCGTGCACATCCACGATTAACATTAAATTTTTGGTTTCATTTTTTTTAAATATAATATCTTGTACCGATCTTAAATGATCCTGAAATTTTCGGAATGGTTTTTTTTTTTTTAATGTTCATTTTTGAATTAAAAAAAAATTTAGCTCTCAAGGATCGATGGAAAAAAAACCAAAAAGTTTTCACTTCCAAGCCGCGTGGAAAGCTCCGAATTTTCATTCCTTACTTATATTCTTCTTTTTTTTCGTTCATTCGTAGCCTTACAGAAGAAATTCGGGACGAATTTTCACATCCTTTTCTACAGTTTCCCTGCAACTTTTGTTGCCGGAGTACCAGATTCTTTTTCTGGAGGAAGCGAGACGATTTGGTCGATTTTCATTCCACTCTGGGATACATTCTCCTCTTTTTTCTGTATATAGGGGATATGTGGGGCAAAATGGACACCACCAAAAAGTTAATGAAAAAAAATAAAGCTTAGAAAAATTCGCAAATAAGAGAATTATCATTATAATTGGCATGGATTAATGGCATTTTTTTCTTTCTTTTTTTTTTTAATGCTAAATTCTATTTTTAATCATCGAATCTTCCTTTAAAAACATTATTATGTAGCGAAGAGATTTTTCTACTATAATGGTAAAAATTGGCATGATTCTACTCTTGATTCCCTACATTAAAAAAAAAAAAAATCCTAAAATTCGAAAACACATTGAAAATAAGTAAGAATCATGGATTTTCAATAAAAAATGAGAAATTTTGTCGTTTTTTTTTTCAAAGTGTTGCAGGTCGAATTTTGGGATTTTTTTTTTAATGTAGAGAATGAATAGTAAAATCATGTCATTTTTTTTCATAATAGTAGAAAAATCGCTCCGCTACAAAATAAGGTTTTTAAATAAAGATTCGATTATTGAAAATAAAGTTTAACATTAAAAAAAAAAAAGAAAAAATGTTCCCATTGACATTGACATGTTTTTAATTTTTCAAAATTTTTCAACGTTTTTCGGTCTCATCTTGGTATTTAAACAATGCAAAAATCGAAAAAACACTTTTTTCAGCAGGCCCAAAATTATTTTTTTAGGTTAGGACCTTTAGAAAACCATTCTTATCCGACTAAACCCTTTATGATATGATTTGACGAAAACCAAAAATTTTTTTTTTCGAAATTTTGAGGGGGGCCGTCATGCCCCACCCACCCCTAAATATGTATATAATACTCACTTTGCTACTCGCAACGACGATCAAAGTCGCTTTGTCTTCAACCGGGTATTATTTGGCCCAAAAAACTATTCCCTCGGTATATTCGTGATATTCTCTCTTCTTTTTCACCCCTCTTCTCGCCGCCCACATATATGGGGCGTTCCATCCCAAACCGGACAGTTTGAATTTTTTTTTTGATTTTCTCAAACTTTTTTATATTTTTTAGTACCTTTCAAAATTTACCTTCCTGGTAAATTTTGAGATTTATTTTATTACCCGTTCAAAAGATATTAAATTTTTTTAAAACGCTCTTTTTCGGTTTTTTTGGTCATAACTTCTTCAATAATGGTCCAAATTAAAAGTTTTTTTTTTAATTTTCATTTTTTATCGCTTTTTCAAAAGAAAAAAAATACAACAAAATTATTCGACGTGTTTTTGAATAAGTTTTTCGAGCTTTGAACTTTGAATTGTCAAAAGCGAAATAGTAATTATGGAATACATAGAAGTTTCAAATAAAAAAATTTCAAACAAATCAAAATATGCACTCACTTCTAAAAATACGATTCAAAGATTAACACTCAAAAAACTCATTTAAAAATACGTTGAATATTTTTTTTTGTATTTTTTTCTAAAATAGCGATAAAAACGAAAATGTTGATGAAAAAAAACTTTTAATTTGGACCATTGTTGAAGAAGTTATGACCAAAAAACCGAAAAAGCGCGATTTTTTAAAAAATTTAGTATCTTTTGAACGGGTCATTAAAAAAATCTCAAAATTTACCAGGAAGAGTCTTTTGATGTGTACTAAAAGATATAAAAAAATGGTGGAAAAAAAAAAATTCAAACTGTCCGTTATGGGATGGAACGCCCCATGTATATCATGTATATCACCGTTATCCGGCCATTTCTTTTGGCCACGGGATCTTTTGTGTCTCACACTGACTCTCGTCAATGGATTTCTCATCCCCCGTCGACTCATCTAACACTTTGATTGATAGGACCTCCATTTTAGCCTCAACGAGAAACCAAAAGAAAACACGCGAAAAATCCCAATGTAAAAGAGAGGAAATGGAAGAATGGAATGAAAAAAAAAAAAAACGTTTCCCCGCTTTTTCACGGATTCTTGGCTTTTGATCACCCCGATTGAATCCGATCAATCGAAAATGCGAACGACGATGATCGTCGAATTTGAGTTACGGGAAGTCTAGTCAATAAAATGTGAATTATTGTTGCTGAAAATGACTGCGTCACGCGTCAGGCATCCATTAATCTTTTTTTTTTTTTTTTACGATTTTACCTCCCCATTCAGGAGAAAAACACCCCCGAATTTTTCGAGAAGAGTTCATCCGAGTTTTGTCCAATCATGTTGTATATTTTGGGTGGACATTTATAAGGCAGAGTTGTAAATAATGCATTACTGTATTCATTGCCCATTACACTGCATAATGTGAAATGGACAAGTGTATACCATTACAAAATACAAAAGTAATGTGTAATGGATGCATGTGTCATTACAAATAAAAAAAAAGTAAGGTGTAATGGATGAGTGCTCCATTACAAATTACAATCGAAAAAAAGTAATTTGTAATGGCGAATTTGATTATGCATTACTTAATTCATTACTCATTACACTGCATAATGTGGAATGGATAAGTTACAAAATACATTACGAAATACAATAGTAATGTGTAATGGATGCCTGTTCCATTAGAAATACAAAAAAATAATGTGTAATGGATGAGTGCTCCATTACAAAGTACAAAAGTAATGTGTAACGAATGCGTGTTGCATTACAAATAGAAAATGTAATATGTAAATGGATGCTTGTGACATAACAAACCAAAAAAGTAAGGTGTAATGGATGCATGTGCCATTACAAATAAAAAAAGGTAAGGTGTAATGGATGAGTGCTCCATTACAAATTACAATTGAAAAAAAGTAATTTGTAATGGCAAATTTGATAATGCATTACTTAATTCATTAACCATTACACTGCATAATGTGAAATGGACACGTTACAAAATACCTTACAAAATACAAAAGTAATGGATAATGAATGCGTGTTCCATTACAAATGAAAAAAGTAATGTGTAATGGATGCATGTGCCATTACAAATAAAAAAGTAAGGTGTAATGGATGAGTGCTCCATTACAAATTACAATTGAAAAAAAGTAATTTGTAATGGCGAATTTGATAATGCAAATTTATAAAATTGAAAAATTAATAGCACACTAATTTGTAATGGAATATTCTCCACTCCAAATTACTTTTTTTTCAATTATAATTTGTAATGGAGCACTCACCCATTACACGTTATTTTTTTTTATTTGTAATGGCACATGCATCCATTACACATTACTTTTATTATTTGTAATGGAACATGCATACATTACACATAACTTTTTTTTATTTGTAATGGAACACGCATCCATTACACGTTACTTTTGTAATTTGTAATGGAAAGCTTATCCAATACACACTGTTTAAAGTAATGGGTAATACATTACTTTTACATTTCTATTTTCACAACTCTGTCATGAGAGTTTATGATTTTTGAAAGTTTTTCCTAAAAAAAATAAATCATACAGAAGCGAATGCCATTTTTTTTATCACTGTTTCAAAGTTCCATAAAAAATCTTAGAGTCCTTAAGGCCTTTATAATTTTTAATAGATTTGACAGAATCGATAGATTAAAAAATTTAATAATTTAATGATGATTTACGAATAATTGATAATTGAATAGTTTAATAATTCAATAAAAAAATATTAGTTAATAATAATGAAGCGACTGAAATCTTGATAAGCGCGAATTCAGCTCAATCTATATTCATAATCATTATAATGCATGATGTAATCTCAAGATACAGTAATCTCAAGATTACTGTATCTGCATTTTTCAATTTAGACTCAACGTAAATTCTCAAAAGTGATTTGATTTTTTTTTTTTTAATTACTTTTTTAGAACGTTTATTGATGTATTTTTTCTCCCTAAAGACAAATGTACCAATAATTTTCTCAAAAAATCAAAATGTTCATGATTTTTCATCCAAAATGCTCGATTGCTCGAAAAGCTTTAAAAAATTTGCAAAAATCGATGGTCGAACTTTAAAAATCTGCCAAAATTTGAAAAATCATCGAAATCGGATGAATCAAACGGGGTTTTGAAGCTTCAACGATTACGAAGAGAATGAGTTGTGAAGAAAGTCGAAATTTAATCTAGAAAATGAATTACAGTCATTTTAGTGCATCGATTCAATTTTGGCCAAAATAAAAAACTTTTTTATTTTGTATTTTTTTTAAAAGCTTTATGTCGATGCTTTTTCTCGTGAATGAATTTTTTTTTGACAAAAACTCTGGGTCATTAATGCATGCGCATTACATATGCGAGGGAAAAGAGAATTGAAGATGAGCCCCGGAAGTTAATAAAAATTCCTCTGGAAATTTGGACGCTTTTTAATAACGAAGCTTGGGGGAAAAAACGAATTTCCGACACATTCTGATATACATATATATTTTGGACGGAGAGTCAAAATGCCGTAGAGAAGACCGCAGCAAGAATTTCACTCGAGCCAAAATGCGAGAATTCCCCTTCATTCTCTTTCTTGGTCTCGCTTCGGCTGCGCTCGAGAATTTATTTATCGGAATACCGGAGTTCGTTCTTCTATCTCCGGGGATCCTCCAAAAGGATCTCATTCCCGCTGGACAATGGTGGAAAATAAATGAACCATGCATGAACCTCCTGAGTCTGTCTGAGCGTCTTGAAATTATTTTCCCATTTTGAAATTTACTTTCAATTAAGGATGAAAGTACAGTCCCGGCCAAAATTTTATCTGATTAAAATTTCCGTACTTCTTGATACAATAAAAATCTTAAAAAATTTAGCAACATTTGGCATGCTATAAACAACAATTATCACTAATAATATTGCCCAAAAGCAGGGTTGCGAAATTTTTAATGAAAAAGTAATCCATTAACCATTACTTAATGACTATAATGAAATTAATTTCCATTAACTATTAAAACTTAATAATTAATGGAAATATTTTCCATTAACCATTGAAATTATTTTCATTAACCATTAAAATTTGATGGTTAACGGAAATTATTTTCATTGATCATTAAAATTTAATGGTAAATGAATTTAATGGTTTAATGAAATTTAATGGTTAATGGAAATTATTTTCATTAACAATTAAAATTTAATGGGTAATGGAAATTATTTTCATTGACCATTAAAATTTAATGGTTAATGAATTTAATGGTTCAATTATTTTCATTAACCATTAACCATTAAATTATTTCCAATAACCATTAAATGTTAATGGTTAATGAAAATGCAAATGCATTAAAAAAAGTAATGCATTATTTGCAACCCTGCCCAAAAGTTATTAATAAATTGTTTGAACAAATAATTATTCAACAATTTTTCGATAAGTTCTTTTTTTTCTTAAACAAAATGAATGTCTTAATTTTCCTGATCGCAGATGAATTTTTTCAGAATTTTCTCGCTATTTTAAAATATTAGAAAAAACATTCTGAAATACAAACAAAAAATTGCCAATTTTGTATATGAGGTATTCCATACCAAGTCGACCAATCTGGGTGCCCGACCATTTTAGATTTTGTTGGAAATTTTCTATTTTTTTGTACGCACTGAAAGTAGTCTCTCGGAATTTTTTTGGATTTTTGTTTCAACCCAACTAACCACGATAAATTTTTCAAAATTTGACACAATTTTTTTTTCAAATGTTCACAACTTTTTAAAAAACTGAGATATCTAAATAAAGCAGATCATTTTTTTCTGTCTCGAGTTTTAGTTTTATTAAAAAAATATCGATTTTCGTTTTCATATGTTTTTTGAAGTTTTAAATTCAAAATATATTTTTTTTTCAATTGCGACCATTTTGATTTTTTTTGAAAAAATGCACTACTTTTTAAGATACATTTTCACAAGTACTAAAAAATTGTTAGCTTGTGATATTCCTAACTTGTATTTTTTTAAAATCTATTTTTGAAGTTATAAAAAACATTTCCAAGTAACTGCAGCCAAAAAAAAAGGAATAAAAATTTGCCAAATTTGTTTTTCTCACTATTTCTTAGGATTGCGTGAAACCTGTAGCTTCGAATTTTTTTTGCTGAACGATCTTAAAACTAGAAACTTGAAGCTTCAAAATGCTTTTTTTCAGATCTCGATACGACAATTTTTCATTGAGATACAGCATTGTTAAAAACTTCTAAAAATGTAGGACATTTTTTTGTTCTCTTAATTTTTTCAGGTGGTCTAAACGTTTTCAACTCTTGAAACTTTGAATTCCAAATTAAATATATTATATTAAATAATTCAAAAAAAATTAAATTTTGGAGACTTCATTTTTTCAAATACTAAAATTCATATTTTCAAAATTTTCAACCTCCGACTAAACTCTTCAAATTCCATTCTCCCATCACTTTCCCTGTCCCGTCAACTTTAACAATCCCACGATCGAAACAATTACATGGTACAAAAACCAAAAAAAAATATATATATAAAAAAAAAATAAAAACTCACCCCGCTTGACGTCCCTCCACGTGTTGGTGATTTCGCCGAGTTTACTCTCGTTCCGATTCGGCCGTTGGCCGTCAAATTCTCTCACATCGTTCCCCGTTTTGAATTCGTCGCTTCTGTATTGAGAAGAAACAAAAAAAAACAATAAATAAAAACAATGGAAAGACATGAGGATAAATCGATGAAAAATCCTTACGGGGCGTTGAAATGTAATTCTAGCCTGGAAGTTTGAACTTTTAGTGGGGGAAATTTTTTTTTTTTTTCGAACAAGTGCCAGAATCCCATTCACAGCATGGAGAGAACATACCTTTTCATGTCGGTCACGCGTTTGTTCCCTTTCTCACCCTCTCGCGTTTTCCCTCCCTGATGAAAAGTGCGCGACGTGTAGCGCACGCGTGTGTTTGCTCTCTCGACTATTCGGCGC